>JAWZYV010012351.1:0-365014 GCA_038373885.1 Cheiracanthium punctorium | reverse complement strand
GTTTTGTTTTGTGAAAATATTTCCCAGGAATCGGATCGACAATACATTATCGGACACGCCAGGCCCCGGATATTTTCAAAAACCACTGCACAATTCTTTCCTGGTAGATTATTATTTAAACTGACCCTAATTATCGTATCTCAATAAATCCTTACTTACATTACACAAATTATTTCCCCAAGGCTCTCAGCAAAGCCAAAAAATTTCGGTGGGTGGAGGGATCTGTAGTGCTATTAAATTTTAAAGTAACTGATCTCTAGAATTCAACGCAAATAACACTGATAATGCCATTTACTGAAATTTTGGAGGGGGATGGGGTCAAAACCGGGCCACATGATCCTCCCCCCTGGTATCGGCCGTTGCCACGTTTCTGTAAAAAAAATTTTCTCCTGGCGAAAGCTACTTTTAAGAGTTCTTCAGGGTTAACGCTTAAAATATTCCGATATGAATGAAATTTCTTTGAAAAAAGTTCTGCGAAGAAAGATTCTACGCATTTTCCCCCCCCCCCCCGCGAGAAAAAATATCAGAAACAAGTTTTTTGTGCAAGAATAATTGCTGTTAAATTTCCCTGAAAATTTATTTTATAAATATAAGGCAATGACTAAATTTGCCACGCTTTTACACAAATTGCACTAATTTTTATAAAATTAAGGAGATATATGTAAATTTAAATTACAGTTTAACTTCGATATCTAGAACATGCGAAAATTCTTGATATCTCATTTAAATGTATTCTTCCCCTTACAAATTGAATCCCCACCCCACTCAAACAGTGGCATGGACGCTTTGAACTGGGAGACGGAAAAGGTGCCTGGTTCCTGGCACTAGGTTCGCGTCCGCCGACCCTAGACCGTTTCGGAGGTTTTCCGTGGTTTTTTTTCGGAAAGCTTTGCATAAATTTTTTTACGGGGTTAGGACCTCTTAGAAAGTCCCCCACGGAGGGCAAAAACCCACCCCCGTCCTAGATCTCTAGCGTAGATAATTGGGGACTTGTCATCTACATTTTCCATTTTACAAACTGAATTCCCTTTAATTTCAACTTCTTTATCTCAAAAAGTCTAGTGTTTTCTGGCCAAACATGTTTTACACTGTAAAAATATTATCGAATTGTTAATTTATGTAATAATTCATATTTTAAATCCACAAATAAAGTGAGAAATATGGAACTGAAAATGTTTACAGGGTAGAAACTACTTTACAACAAAAAGATTTTCTTTTGAGGAAAAATTGATTTTTGAATGGCGCGCAGTAAAAGTGACATAACCGAAATCTGTAAGGCGCTTTGGTTTCTACAGTTTTAAATATGAGTTCTACTTTCAATAATAATTCATGTGGTCGATAGTACTTTATTGAAAGCTAAAAGATGGCACCGTAATCTCAATTTCGAAAAGAATTGTGAGGTGTACCCTGGGAGATTCAGTTAATAATAATAATAAATTATAAAAATCTTCGGAGAACGTAAATATTAAATATAAATTATAAATATTTACGTTTATCCGAAAGAGAACAACGTAAATATATACGCTATTAAATTTTTTTATAAAGTCAAGTACTCATGAAGAAAATTAACCACTTTCTTTTAAAATTTAAAATAAAATAAAAAATATCGTCAAAAAAATATAATCGGACAGCTTATAATTTGGCCAAGACACCCAAAAAAAATAATTATTTTTAGCGAAACTAACCTTGATAAAAATTTACTTTTTTTGTAATGACTCCAAAGAGTAGTTTTGAACGAGGTTTCCACAAACGTGATGAATAATTTTATGAAGCAAGCTCATTTACTAATAATTCATAGTGAAAGTGTCACTTTTAAAATTTCAACATTAACGAAAAAGAGTTTAATTAATAAGGCGAATAACAAACATAATATTAATCTGTTTAAAAGTTTTAGAGTTGGATTCTGATACATATAATTCTGTAACTCAAAAATCAGTTTAGAACATATACTATTAGTGTATTTTAATAGTTTATATTAATGCTGCTGCCATCCATGGATTCAATAGCGATTTGGTATAAAGATTCAAAATAAGGGAAGTGTGTGGGGCTTACAATACGCCACTGTATATAACATACCAAATCTACACGCAAATATAAAACTTTTATTGTATTTATTTTATTTACTTATTTTACAGGATAAAAGGGAAAATTTCGGAAGACGATATAGACGCTGTATACCATAGAATTTTTTATTTACTTTGCAGTAAATAACTGAATTAAAATTCACAAAAGTTAGTTAATTTTTTCCACAACGATATAAAAATTAAATTGTCAGTCAAAATTAATCAGTTTCCTTTAACTTATATTCGTTTTTGATCTATCCACAGCCATCTTCATACTGGGACTGGAGAGGGCTTTGGTCTATCAGAGGAGCTGGTTATTATTATTATTTAATTTTTAAAAATTAACTTTTTCTTTTTTTAACCCCAAGCAAAATTAATAAATTCTAATTCCCTTGCAGCTGTAATCCTTTTGGTGTGCTAGCTATGAACTCTTAGCTAAAGAGGGCCGGTTAACAGTTACATTTCCTCTATATAGTTGCAAATTCTCACTCGTTGTATATGTATAAAAGTATTTACCAAATAAAAAAACTATGTATTTGGACTAATTCTTAAATACAAAAAATAAAAATAAATCTTACTGCTAAATTTTTATAAAATTAAAGATTAAAACGTGCATATTGTGTTCGATTGAATCTATTTATAAATAAAAAGTATATTTAGAATGTATTCAAATTTGCCATCTAAGAAACAGAAAAAGTACTAATTTTTTATTCGGAAGAAGTTAAAAGTTAAATTATCTAATTAACCACTTAGTTATAAAAAATATCTTCTTACTTTCTCAACAGTTATAAGAGTTCAAGTAAGGATTACTGTGATAAAATAATTTTAAAGACATAGAATATTTTTGCATAACACACTAACTTATAAATAAATATAAATACGACCAGTTTAAAATATTTCTAATTAAAATGAAAATTTTTAGTTAAAGCGTTTAAATATTCATAGGTTTATACATATTTTTGAACGCCAGAGATGAATAACTGTAAAATAATTTTACAAATATTTCAGTCATGTCAAATTTTTACACACTTAAATATACATTTTAAAAAGTTTCCGTAGTAAACAAAAATCCGCAATTTCTTATCGCCCGAAGTCGTAAATCTCTTTTAAAAATATCAATTAAGACTTATAAATTTTGTAGCTCTATGAATAAAAGTAATACAATGGGAAATTTTATCTTTACATTTATGGACACACAAAGCTTTTGACTCGTGAATTAAAATACTGTTAATTTACGTACAATTACATTAAATCTGTGTTTAATTTAAATTTGCATTAATGCAATTTGAAAGTTTATAAAGACATACCTTTCGTCCTCACTCCAATTACTAAGTCGTATTTGATAAATATACCAAACAATTTGAAATTGCAAACGAAGAATATATTTTTAAAATGTATATCCTGTCCTGTAATTTAGCGGGAATGACATATAATGGGGTGAACAACATTGTTACTTATCAATGGTTTAAGAAAAAGAGCACATTTAAAAACTACTCATAGTGTTTAAAAGACCAAGTAAGAGAAAATTTAGATTAATTCATAGAGTACTCAGACAGTTAAATATAATTTAAAATACAATAATGTTGTAAAAACATTTCATGGAATCAGAATGTGAGGTCAAAGTCCGACTTCTACTACAGCTTCAAGTCAAAAAGTTATGACTCTGGTACCGCAGCTATGATTAAAAGTGCACTCCAAACCATTACGAGCATCCATGTCTAAGGACATTTAATGATATATAATTGTTATCATTAAAATGCTGTTAATAAATAAACTTTAAAGTAGTATTTTAAAATTTCTGAGACAGAACAAGTGACTCAGTTTTTGAAATATGTTGCCTTATTTTTAAATTATTTTTATTTTTAAATAACGCAGATGTGTTCATTCAAAATTTGTGCTCAAACTAGTTTCAATTCTTTTTTATAAGGGGTGTGTGTGAGGGGCATGTGTTTTAGGCTAGGGTACCAGGGGGCGCGAATTCCTCGAGAGAAAATATTTACGCAAGTAAAAATACGCTTCAATAAAATTGCATGTTCATGCAATTCTGAATTGGTATTCAAGCTTTGTCACCCTTCCTGAAAAATATTATCTGGATCCCGCCTTGGGCATAGTATAGTTTGTACAAATACATGACAAAAAGCAAGTGCTTAGAAGATATAATTCAAGATGCTTTAGAGATATAAACTGACCATATTTTAAATAATAACATTAAAGCTTTTAAGCACATTTAAAATATAATATATGAATGTAATTTACATATATACTCGAAGTTTGTGGATCTGATGAACTTGAAGGGTTTTCTTTCCTCTAATTCCGTAGATAACGTACATTCGAAGAGCAAGAAGAAATATCCAAGGATTCTTTCTCTTAATTCCATTTGGTAATTAAACAGGCCCCAGTCCGATTTGGTTTATGAAGATCTGACATGCTTAGTTAATGTTTTTTTTTTTTTACATAATCCTTATCAAAAATATCACGACATAAAGCACACTGTACTTTATATCTTGGTTTTTGGCAACCACCGATGTTTTTTTTAGGAAACATAAAGCCAAAGTGAAATTAAACTTTTATACACTTCACAATGATATGCTATGCTGCCGTAACAAGAAAAAAAATGCCCACTATTCTAAACTTCTGTCTAACTCACTGGCACAATGCACAATAACAAGTGTTGGGAAAAGTGGATGTACTATGGGTTTGCGAAGAAAAAATAAAATACACGGGAATATTTCGACGAACCATTTCTTTCTCATCATTCATGTCATTGAGGACCAATAAAAGTACAAAAACCGTAGTTTCGTGGAAAAAGACCATCCCCCCATTTGATTGTGTAAGCAAAGCCAATACTTCCCTTCCCTCGAAATTTTTTATCTACCCGACTGGGCTAATTAAACGGTTCACTGTCTCCCCCATCCCGACCACACACACCGATATTGTACACTTTTCTACGTTGTCGGGCGACAAAATGCACAATCGGTTTAAGCAATTAAAAGAGTGTCGAATAGAAAGTAGTTCGCACATGTGGTCTCATAAGATTTGTCGTTTGAAGAAATAGACTGGCACTTTTCGTTACCTTAAATTTGGTGTCTTGCTGCAAATCCAGTTAAATGCCTTCTGAGAGTGGGACACAGATTTCAAGTATACACTATTCGAATTTGAAGTCCCCCCGCCGTCGTCTACACATCACAGTATTGGAAGATGCAGGAAGTGGTTGTTTCTCGACATGAAAAAAGTTCGCAGAGATAAGAGATGAATGAAAACGGAAAGTACTTTTAGCCATTATTCAAAGTTCTGAGGAATATACCTCCCCCCCCTCCCAGAAATGTAAACATATCCGCTTCAATCTCCAATACTCATTCGCCTTTCATGTGTATTTAAAAATTACAAAATTAACTTTTTTTAAATCGCAAAATCAAAATTAAAACTCAGCTAAAATATAGATTTCTTCTTATAAAATTCCCCGACGAATTAATCAAATAGCCCGATGGGGGGTCACAAGTTCCCCCGACGTGGGGGGGCACATGCCCCCCCGGACCCCCCATTGGAGCC
Source organism: Cheiracanthium punctorium (assembly GCA_038373885.1). NCBI lineage: Eukaryota > Metazoa > Arthropoda > Arachnida > Araneae > Cheiracanthiidae > Cheiracanthium > Cheiracanthium punctorium. The sequence goes on along the minus strand of JAWZYV010012351.1, from coordinate 359,402 downwards.
ACCCCTGATAAAATATAAATGTACTGCTTGTTATTATTTATCATAGTGTTCTTTTTAATATGTAAATGCCTGTAAAATAAGACCAGTTATCACCATTAATAAAAAAAGTGTGACATACATCGCATAACATATTTGTACATGTAATTAATCTAATACGTATGAATATGAATTAAAAAAATAATCCAATAAATCAACTAAATTAAAGAACGTAGACCAATTAAGTAATCTTTACTTAGTTGCATAATTATTTAAATTGACAGTAAACATGAGTGCAAAATGTAAATTTATAATTCCATATAAGCTTCTGCCTTTTTATTATAAGATGGAAAACTTGTTTCGCAATGATAGCTCATAAAACTGTACTAAACAATTCTACAATTACATTTTTGGAATTTTGTTTCAAGGTAGAATGAGAAACAGAAATCAAAAGCTGGAATTCTGACCCTGTATTTCTTTTTTCTGGGTGAATTTTTACATATTGGGCAAAACCCAGCAAAAGCTCATGAATACTTTGCTCCGAAGCCCAACACTTAGTATACATTTAATTCATAAATTTTTCCCCTTTTCAAGCACAAACTGATTTTAGCAGACACGACAAATCATATTCGGCTTCATCCTCGACCAGATTGTGAGGAGTCCTGAGACCACCAGAATTGGGTTTTTTTGTTGGTATAATGTTTATATTTCTTCCCTGCTAATTTCCGACTATTTAATTTTATATCACTGTTCTGTGAAATAAGTATTATAGGGAAAATCTTTAAATTATCGTTATTTTAATTAAATGTGCTACCAAACCGCCCATATTGCAGGGGTTTGCAGTTCGCTACTGAGTATTAACATAAGGACTATTAAGGCTCCGGCACCTTTTTTTGCTAGAAATTGCTGCTAGCCCTGGAGCAATTTACATATTTCTCATTGAAAAATTTCTTATCATTAATTTCCAAAAAGTTACACTTTTTGTATATAACCCGCAATACAAAAATATCCTCAATCGTTAAAAATGGTGCCTATATGTGTATCGGATGAGGTGATGGACAAATTTGAGAATTATATCCTGAAAGTGTCAAAGGTATGAAGATAATGAGTACTTGACTTAAACTAATTTTCAGTAGCTCTCGAAAGGAAAAAAATCACAATCACATTTTAAGGTCATACAGATATTATGAAAGAATATTTTACATTCAAATTCAAGTATAGACCCCAGTCACCTTTGTTTATAGATATCCCTTAAGACGTTATATGATGAGAGGCGAAATTTGTACATCACCTTATTTGTGCATGGGGTACATTTTATTTTCTAGGAGTTTTTATGTAAGGTAGTTCTAAGACATTTTAAAAAGTGTAACTCTGTGACAAATTAACAAGAGGAATTTTCTCTTAACATAGTCTTTTTTTTTTTTAAACCTTATTTTAGAACATTTATTTCAATTCACACTGCCTAATTATCTTTAATAGATAAAGAATTAAAGCATGTTATCACACTTTCTAGGGCACTGTACGTGTGTGTGTGTCTATACAATGTTATAAACACTAATATTTTTACTTCCTTGTATGACGTACAAAGAAATAATGTGATCGCAAAAAGAATTCGGTATCCATATTTGCACTACCTCTAATTTACTGAGTTTTTGCTTGACATCTCATTGTACACTTGTATGTATGTTCACTATAAATTCATGTACAAGCATTCTGATCTGACAGCTAGACCAGTTTTGATCATTGGTGTTTCCTGGCGCTTGTACGTATGTGTGTATGTAGGTAATTCACATATCTTAAAACTATGAGTCGTACAATGTTGAAATATTTTATATGTTAGGATTGTTGGTAACATCTACATTACATAACCAATAAACATTATGCTTTATGGGCAGAAATTCATTAAAGTGTAATTTAGAGATATTAAGTTATTTCAAATGAATCTGATATATGTTGTTAAGGATTACAAAATGAATCTTGCCATCAAAAATGGTTCTTATGCATTTGCAGTTCTACAGGAGCACTCAGAAAAATTCCAACAAATTATAGCCCATGGCAGTTTTAGAAACATTTTCATTTCAGCAGGAATAACATCTTACCATATGGTTGGATAATGGTCTCGGTGACGTTCAGGGCCACCTCCCTCAAAAGCTGCATTAAAAGTTCAGCCCAAACTTGGCAACTTTTTGGTGTATATATGTATATATTTAATTTGCATATCTCAAAAACTTTTAGTCGGTAGATTGCTGAGATTTTATAATAAAAGATTGGTTGTAACATCTAGTTGTACACCTAGATTTTTTATTCCAATCTACTGGAGAGTTTATTTAACAGGACCACCCCCTAAAGAATTTTGGGTTACGTGCATGTATCCTTGCAGTCTGCCAAGACAAGTGATTTTTCGCTTTGATAAATCCAGGTTGCATGAAATCATGATGGTTCCGAATACAATTGGCTACAGTTTAGCCAGCACATTTTCCGAAAAATTATTTGGCACGAGAATAATATGCAACTACCAGAAATTCCAATACCTTAATGTCTATAGACATCTTCAAATAGTGGCATAGCCCAGTTAAGGGTGGGCTGAGGGGCTGCAGCCCCGGGCCCAGTGAACAAGGGGCCCTAGATAGGGCTAAGAAAACCCAGTAAATAGAAAAAAATATGTGAACCTAAAAATGGATGGGGTTACATATGATTTTAATGGAAAAAAAAATAAAGTTAGTGCATCGTGATTGTAAAATGGTACACATCAAGCGATGGCTTTGGTACGATTGAAGATATTGAGTATCTTTGTTAAACATATTCTCATGGATAAACTCGAAATCTATTGAGACAAAATTTTTGCCTGAATAAACAGACTATACACATAGATTCTCATGAACAACTAGACATGCTAGAAACTGGAGTAAATGAACACCAGCTTCAAAACAGTATCAATCTTCTTTTACATTCCATTGTATGACAGACAATGTGCAACAGAGACGCCTAATGTATATTAGTGAAGAGTTAGTTTAGGTGTGTCCAAATGTCAGGAGTATGCAAAGAAATCAACCCGTCAATTGCTAATCTCCATATGTAAACTTCACCTAAGAATCAGGGAAAAAGACTGAGTAGAAAAACAAATGTACCGATGGTACTGTTAAATCCGAAAAAATACTAGCCATGTAACTCTTCATGGATTTGAAAAATTTAAAGTTGAAACTTTATTTGTGATAGCCGATTAGATTAAATTCAGAAATGATAAAAACAAATTGATGCTTATAACTCAGTATGCAGCATATTCAATTTCATTACTAATTAGGTCTCGAACAAATAAATGAAGAATCAGTTGATAATTTTTTTTTGAAGTTTATGGAGGAGAAGATAGATTTTTGAAGCCACAAAATTCCAAGTCATTCAATTTTCACAATATTTGTTATGCTTGTAAGCTTAGAAAAAAATAATCATCCGATTCATATTTATGATCACATGTTTAAAAACGAGTTTAAATGACATTTATATGTTTAATCCATTACGTATTTATTTAACTCTACCAATATCAAATTGCGAAACCGAGAGAGCTAACTCCAAATTAGAGAGAGTTCTATCTCTTTGAAGAACAAAAATGGAGGGGGGGGGCTCCGCTGTTATCACAGCCCCGGGCCCTTAAATGGGTAAACTGGGCTCTGGCGTAGCCAGAAATTTTTCATGGGAGGGGTTACTATTGTAACTCACATATATGTATACATGTGTGTGGGTGAGGGAGTGAAGAATATACATTTTGTATTGCAAAAATTTCAGGGTGTGTGTGTGTGTTTGTGATCCCTTATTCCCCCCGGTTGAGTTTTGCCAAAATATACGCTAATTTAACACCAAAAATAATTATGCATTTTGCATGACTCTAAAACTTTTAACCGTAGAATGTTGAAATTTTGTTATTTAGAACTATTGTAACATCTAACTGTGCTTTTGATTGCTGTGGACTGAGTAATTTATTTACAGGGTCACCCAAAAGACTTAAAATATATTAAGGGTCTATAGATACCTTCATTTCATTAAAAATCTGTGATGAATAACTGTTTCAGCTGTGATTGAAATCTCGCTATCGAAAGCTTATTGGCTTTTGTCAAAATATTGCCCAATTAAGTGAAACAAATCTTTAAAATTGAACTCAGCTTGGCGGTAAACTTTAGAATTGCAGTAGTTTGTCTCTTTCAAATGAAATAAGTTTAGATGAAGTGCCCCGAAAATATTTCTGGTTTAATAGAGGTACAAGGAAGTCATGTGGTGTCCTATATCAGATTTATTAGTTCAATGATTTGATTAAAAAAAAATCATAATAAAAGGAGTAGTATATAGATTTTTACAGTTATATTCTTCCATGATGATTGTATGTAAGAGAATTTTTTTTCAGCATCGTAAATTACAGTGTTACTGAAAATATGTTTTCACATAATTTACACAGGAACCAGACTACATGCAAGCGATAGATATTAAAAAAATGAGATGTCAGTCAGCCAATTTAAATTACTTTAGAAGTTATTTACCAAAAAAATTGAAAGAAAAAAAAAGCATCATATTTGACAATATTTGGCTGTATAAAATGATTTAGATCTTGAATCTAAACAGCAGATAAGAATAGTATTCATAGAAAAATTGCTACTGGCGTATTATCCCGGCACTCAAACAAGACAAGCGATTTCTCGCCAAGATAAATGCCGATCACATGAAATTATTAATGGTTTCGAATACGATTGGCAACAGTTTCCAGCACATTTGATGAAAAAATACTTTGTTGAAAATGACCACCGGGATAATACGTAAGTACCAAAAAAATCTAAAAATCTTCAGAATAATTTCTAATCCTAATATCAGCTCCACGCAGAACAGAGTGGAAATAGTTTTAGGTAAAAGAAAAAGGATTTATTTTAACGAAGTACAGTTTAACCATTTAATCATCTGTCCATGGACACGAGAACAACAACAGTATAACCTTGATTTCACGAAGTCAATGAAACAACAGAAAGAATTGAGATAAGAAGGTGAAATAAAAGAGGGTGTCAGTTAAATATCTTGAATAAATGTATTTTTTCTATTAAAGTTCCACTCCATACCTAATTTAGAATACTGCAAAAGAATAAAAAGGCTGGTAGCCAAGTTTAGTGATTTTAAAAAAGTAGATTCTATAGTTTTTTTTTTTTTTTTTTTTTTTTTTTTTTTTTAGCATAAGCAACAATAAGTAATCATACATTAACACATCACATGCCAGTTTCAACGTAAGAAACTTCCTGTTTTATTTATTTATTATTATTTTTTTAATAAACCAACCACTGGTACAAAACTAGTTCTGTAAACAATGTATAAATTGACTTTTTAATCAAAATATGTTTTTAAAAAATTATTAACAAACCAATTCTTTCATGTTTTTTATTGATTTATTCTAATGCATTTTATATGCACATTTAATAACAGAAACCACACCAGAAAGTGTTATCCATAGAAAGCATGCACTTAAATTCATGTCAATCTAAGGATAAACCTATCTAGTCATAGTCATAGCTTCAAATTACATTGGAGACAAATTATCCATAGATTTAAAAATCATGAAAAAATATCACAATCCTAAACTAGAAACAATATCTAATTTTGCAATTAGAGTTTAATTAGTTGCTGACAGCTTTAAAATTTCTTCCATATTTCTAAATAAATATTGTACATTCTTTCGTGCACAGTCGTGGATTGCTGTCTAAACCTCTAAACTGAAACGCCTGTTGCTTGCTATTCTGCAGTTTGTTTACATTCTTCACAGTGGGGCTGCGTTCGTAATCTGAAAACCCAATGAACCTCCTCAGATTACACGTAGTTTATACGGATTACTGAGATTGCTAAATAATACATTTAGGTAAAGGAATAGCATGCGCAGAACGATGCGCGAAGCTGTCACTCAGCTGACGTCAGAGATACGTCACGTCGAAATGCTCTATTTCGAGGAGGCATGGTTACCTCACCCGGGGGCGTTTTCCCAAACCCTCAAGACTTCACGCACTTGGCGAAAACAGGAGCGCGCCAACGATTTGACTAGCAGCTAGAACTCAAAAGGATACTTTTCTCCTTGACTGTAATGCGCATGTGCAAGAACTTCGCCTCTGATCTGTTATCATGAAGCTCTAAGGAGAGTCATCGGGAATGGGCGATCAGGCGGGAAAACGGACCAGGATCCACTTTCACCGGCAGGAGGCGCAGCGCACCACTTCAATAGGGATTTAGCGTTGTTTTGATTGTGAACGAGCTATATTTTTTTAATAAAATAAATTATTTTGATAGAATATGGGTCGAGCGAGTCACTGCTTTGCACCTGGATGTGACAGTGGATATCCAGAAGCCAGAAAAAGAAATGTATCGCTCGGGAAGAAAAATCCAACGTTATTTAAAGCTCAAAGCAGCATCAATACAGCATCACCATAATATTTCTTTAATATGGCCCCTTATAAATGTATAACATAAAAAGTAACACTATGTAAATATAAAACCTTTCGTACATGTTAGTAGTAGTATAATGCTAATATGAACACTTTAAAATTGGCATTTGGCCCAATAATCAAATTGAAACAGCAGTATAATACTTTGAAATTGTCCATTTTTAAAAAAATAATAACAGTTTTATGAATAATATTTTTCTGTTTATTAATTTAATTAGGGTGGGGGAGGGGATTTTATAATATATAAGAGATACACAAATGAATAGATATTTTTGGCATAAGTCTGCAAAACTTATACAGAAACAAATATTTTCAATTCAAAGTCTGTTTTTTTTTTAAATACAAAATTTTTCAAAATTAAAGAAATATTAGATTTTTTCTGATATGTGAAAGCTTGCAAAACTGATGCAAAAGAGTCAATCACTGAATATGCGTGTATTTATTGAATTAATATTTTTTTTTTCCTTTATGCTTTTTATGAAAATTTTTGTAGTACTGAAAAATGATACTGATACTGAAAAGACATTGATTTTTATGTAATTTTTTGTGGTACTCAGGTCCTTATTATCGCACGGGCAAATCGGGACTTTGCCCAGAGCCCCCCCAATTTCAAATCTTGTTCTGAAACATCCTTCTTTATATCAAAATTTTATAAAAAATAAAACAAATTTCATAGATGCCCCCCTCCCCAAATTCATCAATTCCTGGGGCCCTTGTTGGTTATAATCAGGCTCTGGTGGTGCTGAAAAACGGCGTTAAATGTTTTTCTCTTTCCATATTTGTTTTTGTTTTTTGGTTTAACTAGCCAACTTTAAGACTAAAGACAAAAAAAAAAAAAAAAATAATAATAATAATAAATAAAATATAATGTGGAAGAGCGGGTATGTAACAGGAATTTATAGCCTGAAAGAAGGCAGGGAATATTTTTTAATTTTTAGCGAATTGCTACCAAAAATATTTGTCAAAAACTGATCTATTATATCGTTCGCATGCAGTTTCAAAGAGAATTTATTTAATTTATTAAATTTTCAAACTGATGTTACATCGTTGTAACTAAGTAATATAGAAACAAAATTATTATATATGCATATTAATTATCATATTTATTTATTCAAATGTTAGTGTATACTTCATGAAATTTCAGCATAAATGAATAAATCCCAATTAGAGAAGCATTAAATCGGAAAGCGCGCGCGCGCGATGTTGTTTTCCGATACCGTCAATAGATGGCGCAATCAATGGTAGCTGCAGTTTCGTCGGCAATTCTCATACTGCGTAGTTGGTCCAAGTTGGATAACAAGTCGAGGTTTCTCCTCCCGAGCTTCATGATTACAACATATCGAAATGCCCTTCTCAATGTTCTTCTCAGTGTTCTTTCAATATCCACTGCAATTATTATAAAAGACAGACAACTGAGAACCGAAGGAAAGTGGCACAGCAGATCGCCACGCGAATCAAAACAAACACATTGGTTGGTTTGAGTTCCCACCGCAACGGAAACTGCAAAAACGCAAAGCAAAGCAGGGCGGGCAGATAGAACGCATCCACCTGCGTTAAAAGCGCATGCGCATTTAGAGGAGTCGGCGCAGGGTGGAACGGCTGCCGGTGATTGACGGTGACAGCATGAAGCTCTAAGGAGACACATCGGGAATGGGCGATCAGGCGGGAAAACGGACCAGGATCCATTTTCACCGGCAGAGGACGCAGCGCACCGCTTCAATAGGGATTTAGCATTGGTTTGATTGTGAACTAGCTATATTTTTTTTATAAAATAAATTATTTTGATAGAATATGGGTGGAGCGAGTCACTGCTTTGCACCTGGATGTGACAGTGGATATCCCGAAGCTAGGAAAAGAAATGTATCGCTCGGGAAGAAAAATCCAACGTTATTTAAAGCTCCAAACGTAAGCAGAACATTTTAATGATTATTAATTATTATTATGTAACATTGATGACCTGAGATGTGTTTTAAAATTTATTTACATTATTGTTCGTGATTCAGCTGCAGATATATTGTATGTTTAATTTCCTGGGGTACATTTTTTGGAATATAGTTCCCCCCCCCCAAATTCATCAATTCCTGGGGCCCTTGTTGGTTATAACCAGGCTCTGGTGGTGCTGAAAAACGGCGTTAAATATTTTTCTCTTTCCATATTTGTTTTTTTATTTTAACAAACCAACTTTAAGACAAAGATAAAATAAAATAAAATAACGTGGAAGAGTGGGTATATAAGAGGAATTTATTGCCTGAAAGAAGGCGGGAAATATTTTTAAATTTTTAGCTAATTGCTACCAAAAATATTTGTCGAAAACTGATCTATTATATCGTTCGCATGCAGTTTTTAAGAGAATTTATTTAAATTATTAATTAATTTATTAAATTATCAAACTGATGTTACATCGTTTGTAAAATGTTATAAGTAATATAGAAACAAAATTATTATATATGTATATTAATTATCATATTTATTTATTCAAATGATAGTGTATACTTCATGAAATTTCAGCACAAATGAAAAAATCCCAATTAAAGTAGCTTTAAACCGGCAATCGATGTTGTTTTTCGCTGCCGTCAATAGATGGCGCAATCAATGGTAGCCACAGTTTCGTTGGCAATTCTCATACTGCGCAGTTGGTCCAACTTGGATAACAAGCCGATGTTTCTCCTCCCGAGCTTCATGTCTGTTATGATCCTTAGACTAATGGTTATCAGCATTGGCACGAAAGCTGCGTGTTTGGCTAACTACAAAAGAATAGGAACTTTCAAACGATCTGTCAGACAGGAGAACAAAACCGTGTCTTTTATTTAAAAAGAAAAAAATAAATGCTGCGAAGAAATTAAATAATTATAAATGTTGCTTTTAAATTTTTTTAAAGGATGTTTAAAAAAAATTGCTAACATGCATTTTTTAACTAAAAGCTGGATTAGTTTAAAAAGGAAAATTTGAAATTAGCATTAAATTTCGTAACAAAAAAGTTTAACTAAAAATATTCCTTTTTAAAAATTAAACCTGGAATAGATTTGATTTAGAAATTATAAATCAACATTGAAATTCCTGACAACAGTTATAATTCTCTCTCTCTCTCTCTCTCTCTTTTTTTTTTTTTTTTTTTTTTTGTAACTTTGAAGTTAGAGTGAAATTAATGAAAGTTTATACAAGAAATAATTGAAACATCTTCATTTTAAGGAGATAATTAATTGTTAAATAGAAAGAAACCTACTACTATATTTCATTCTAATTATTACTTTGATTTAAAAGCATATATATATATATATATATATATATATATATATATATAATACTATTTTATTTGAGGTTTTATTTTTTTCATATTATACAGTTTGTTCACCTGATATGGTAAATGGGATTTAATTACATTCTATTAAGGGCTTTTTAAATCAAAGTAATAATTAGAATGAAAGAGTAAAAGGTTTTCCTTTCCCATTTAACAATTACCTCCTTAAATTAAGATGTTTCAATTATTTATTGCAGCGTTTTAAAAAAATCATCTTATTCATTCTAATTTTTACTCAAATATATATTCATTTTCGCTTAAAATGTTCATTCAAACTTTACTGATAACATTATTTAGTAGAAAATTCGACTGAATGTTCATTATTAAAGATTAAAAAACTGAATGTATGTTGAAAAATGTGAGGGGAGGGGACGCGCCACCGTAAGTTAGCCTTTGTTGGGGGGGGGCGACGTTAAAAGGTTGAGAACCGCTGTTTTACTGTATAAATTTCATTAATTTTACTCTAACCTCAAACTTACAAAAGAAAAAAAAAAAAAGAAAATTAAAACTATTGTCATGAATTTCAATGTTCATTTCTAATTTAAAACTTATCCAGGTTAAAATTTTAAAAAGGAATATTTTTTTAGTTTAAAATTTTTGTTACGAAATTTAATGCTGATTTAAAATTTTCCTTTTTAATCTAATCAGGCTTTTAGTTAAAAAAAATGCATGTTAGCAAATGATTTTTTTTAACATTCTTTAAAAAAACTATAATTATTTAATTTCTTCGCTGCTAGCAACTGACAATTTTTTAAACATCCTTTAAAAGCTAAATTTATAATTATTTAATTTCTTTTCATCCTTTCTTTTCTTCAGCATTTACTTTTTTGAAATAAAAGACAAGGTTTTGCTCTCCTGTCTGACAGATCGTTTGGAATTTCCTGTTCTTTTATAGTTAGCCAAAAACACGGCATTCGCGCCAATGTTGGTAACCATTTATCTAAGGATGAGAGATCAGAGGCGAAGTTCTTGCACATGCGCATTACAGTCAAGGAGAAAAGTATCTTTTTGAGTTCTAGCTGCTAGTAACGATTTGGCGGAAGAGAGGAGTTACGCGAGCTTGTAGTCGCTATAAGGTTGCAGTGCTAGTAAGACCGCCTCAAGAATTTATGATGTAATAACAGGCGCGCTTTTCTGATGTGTTTAAAAAATGTAATTAGTTTAATATATTGGTAGAATATGAAAAGTATATAATATGATTGTATATATAAAACATTTATTTATAGATAAAATTTAACTTATCGGCTCCGCAATTTTATCCTAGGCACTTTAAAATTGTTTATCGCATATTCTTTTTGGCGCCATCTACTTTCTTTTGAGCGTAATTATCAGAATAGGTTTATTGATCTATTGCATTTAATAAACATGTCTCCGATATATTTAAAGAATGTAATTTGTTAAATAATAAATGGTAGAGTAAGAAATGTATATAATTATACATTCTGTATTATGTACATTTGTGTTTTTATCTGTAAAGCCATTCATTTACAGATAAAAACACAACTTAAATGTTTAAAACTTTTCTATAAGCACTTCAAAAAAATGCCTAATATTTTTAATTTGGTGCTACCGACGTTTTTTTTTAAATTTTTTTTTAACGGATTTGTCTTAGTAATAGTAGATTTCTTAATTTTCTGTTGTAAGTTTAATTTCTAGCTTCATATTGAAACATATAGTTATTTTTTCCTTATTATTCAAAACTGAGAACATGCAAAAGAAGTCAATATTTCGTTATCAAGCGTAATGAATTCACCAAGAAATTTTTTTAACTAATCTTCAATAATAAACTATCATTTTTATATATTGAGAAATTTTACTGTGATGATTCCACTTTTTATCTATTTGATTGCCGCACAGCCAGCTGTCGTCAAAAAAGGGGTCTCTAGATCTGTGGCACGCGATGAACGTTTCGATCGTCCGCCCTCTTGCTGGTAGTTAAGTCGAGCGATGGCAACGGCTGCCCTTTTTTCAGCATTGGGAAAGGGTTGCGCCTCAAAGGGTTAACGCCAAAAATGCTCGAATGTGCAGCGAACACTTCGAAGAAAGCCATTATATTGATGACTTACAAAACAGACTTTTAGGTCTGCCTATAAGAAAAATATTAAAAGATTCCTACAGTTAATTTACCTTCTTTTAAATTGGAAGAAAAAACAAATCCTAGATCGGAAAGGCAAAAAAAAGAGGAAAGATTCGGAAGATGCTTTCAGTAGACTAAGTATAATTTAAGTCCTAAGAAAATACGATCAGAAGATACAATAAATGATGATGATGAAGTAAACTTGAATGAAAGTTCAACGAAAGACAGTTGTAAAAACTGTGATGCACTGGAAGAAGAAATCAGCAGTTTAAAAATTGAGTTAGAGTGTGCAAGAAGGAAATTAACAATATTAAAAAATAAAAATCGTCGTTCATTTAAAATCATGGCACAGAAATTAAAAAGAACCCTTCTGTATAAAAAAAAAATAAAACATCTGAAATTGAAAAATTAAAAAGGAAAGTATGCATCCTGGATAAAGAGAACAGAAAATTAAAGAATCTAAACGAAAAATCTTTTTACTTTATTAAAATATTATAGAAAGTACTTATATAATTGTTTTGCACCTTAAAAAATTAGTTAATAAAGTAAAACAATAAAATTAACTATTTACATTAAATCTTTTTAAAAATATCAGCTTTAAGCATTATTAGAATCGACTTTACAGACGAAAAGAAAAAATTAGTTTTTGTGTTTTTATCGGCGATCTTCAATTGGTCTTTCATTTCAAAAAAAAAATTATCATCTTCAACACTTTTAATAAGACGGTGAAAAGTTTCTAGTCCTATGACAGCATCCGGAAAACTAAGAATTTCTGCAATCTCTTATTCAGTTTAGCTCATTTCTTAATTTTCTGTAACCTCATGAATTTCATGCACTGTTAGCATTTCACTGGCCAATGCCATACTTTTTCAGTCCTAAAAATTGATTTTTCAAACAGTAATAAGAAACGGAAAAAAAAATTAAAAAAAAAAACAAAACAAAAAAAACGAAAGTCACATGTAAACGCGCTCTGAATGTAAACTTAGAAGTGGAAAAAGACTTTTTAAGCAGGAAAGTGTTTGGAACGAAACTTTTTAAACGGGTTGTTTTCACATTGTAAGAATAGGAAAAAATAGGGAACCGCAAATAAGAACTTTTTAGGCGGGAATTTTTTAAATGGGTTTTACTGTATATTTTTTAACATTTAAAATTTAAACACACACACACACACATATATAAAGAAAGTTGGTGCATAATGTTTTATTTTGAATGATTCTTTTCTTTCTTTTTTTAGAAAACAATCCTATATTCATTACTTTATCTCAAAACAGAAAATCTGGTTTCTACTTGAATATATTTTTGAGAGCCTATGTATATTATATATTACTAATAGAAAGGGATTCACAGAAGCAATTGTTTTAATTTTTCCTAAAATATATCACACTAAATCTAAAATGTCATAGATAACATTTTAAGTGAGAAAAATCTAATAAAAGTCATCGAGAAAACATTATCTCCACGACTTCTCCCCTGTCTTCACATCTCGCAGGAGATTAACCCAGCCCTTGTGATTCTATAGCCCTGATGAGAGGGTGGCTTTCGCAATGCACGTCTCTCTTCCGCCAAACCGTTGGCTCCCTCCTGTTTTCGCCAAGTGCGTGAAGTCTTGAGGGTTTGGGAAAACGCCACCCGGGGCCATCGCTAAGCAACGGGCCAGCTTATGAGTTGCCATCCCTAAAAATGAGTTTATCATTGAGGCCTGTTTTCCCCAGTTACAGTATTCTATTTTATTATTCTAAGTATTATAAATGTTATATTATTTTATTATTTTAAAACAATTATTTTATACTTTTGTCGTATTAAAGAACTTTAGATGTAGGTAATCGTTTTGTGAATCTTGCGCCATTTTCTTTCGTGAAAATTTATCCTAAAATTAGAACATTTTGCTCTGAATTTAAAGGTAAGTGAACGCTTATAATGTATTTAGAAATTCTAAAAATATGTATGTAAATCATGGTGTTATTTATAAATAAATTATTTTAATCAGAAATCGTATTACTTGAGTAGATTTTATTCTTGTAAAAAAGCATGACGTTGTGATATTATTTAGACAATTTAATTTTGTCAGTTGAAAATGTTATTTATCAGTTATATATGCCTTGATTATGTGATTAAGACTTACATCTGTTACAGTGCAGAAATACAGTAAATTATAAATTATTGATTTTTGCCCATTTATACAGAAACTTCAAATGTAGTTAATATTTTGTACAAGCGTTCATTATGCTTGCTCAATTCCTAAGTTCGATTGAGAAAGCGGCAAAAGAATAATATATACTACACGAAATGTCTTTTTAAAGAATAATTAATTCAGGGATCGCGCTATAGAGCGTATTTTATCAATTTTCTCCAATATACGGGATATCCCGAAAACACTGAAATGCGTTTAATACATCATTTGTTAAAGGTTAATGTTTAATTGTTTAATATAACGTAGGAAATACGACTACGTTCATGAAATATTCATTATAAAAATGTCTTGTGTATTTAGTTATTTTAAAGTATACTAAATATCCACTTGTGAAACGAAAATAAGCAATCGTGAATCATGAGAGTAAGCGCTACTTTGTTTTTCCTTCAAATTATATGCATCTTTTTTCTTTATGTAAATATGTGTCATAGCAAACAAATTAATCATGAGTTCGTACTTGAATTAGTAACACAATTACTACTTAAAACTACTTTAAATAACGTTTGAAAGTACTGGAAAGCTTAAGAAATGCCTGATGTATACGTGAAGGCTCGAGCATCCGTGGGCTTCTTTGGACGGCTCATCAAAATACACGCGCAGGCCCGTTACTAATTGCGAAGGCCCCGCGCTAAGCAACGGGCCTGCTTATGAGTTGCCATCCCTAAAAATGAGTTTATCATTGAGGCCTGTTTTCCCCAGTCACAGTATTCTATTTTATTATTCTAAGTATTATAAATCTTATATTATTTTATTATTTTAAAACAATTATTTTATACTTTTGTCGTACCAAAGAACTTTAGATGTAGGTAATCGTTTTGTAAATCTTGCGCCATTTTCTTTCATGAAAATGTATCCTAAAATTCGAACATTTTGCTCTGAATGTAAAGGTAAGTGAACGCTTATAATGTATTTAGAAATTCTAAATATATGTATGTAAATCATGTTTAGTGAATAATTACTCATGTGTTATTTATAAATAAATTATTTTAATCAGAAATCGTATTACTTGAGTAGTTTTTATTCTTGTAAATAAGCATGATGTTGTGATACTATTTAGACAATTTAATTTTGCCAGTTGAAAATTTTATTTATCAGTTATATATGCTTTGATTATGTGATTAAGACTTACATCTGGTATAGTGCAGAAATACAGTAAATTATAAATTATTGATTTTTGCCCGTTTATACAGAAACTTCAAATGTAGTTAATATTTTTTACAAGCGTTCATTATGCTTGCTCAATTCCTAAGTTCGATTGAGAAAGCGACAAAATAATAACATATACTACATGAAATGTCTTTATTAAAGAATAATTAATTCGGGGATCGCGCTATAGAGCGTATTTTATCAATTTTCTCCAATATATACAGGATATCCTGAAAACACTGAAATGCGCTTTAATACATCATTTGTTAAAGATTAATGTTGATTTGTTTAAAATAACGTAGGAAATACGAACGTTCCTGAAATATTCATTATAAAATGTCTTGTGTATTTAGTTATTTTAAAGTATACTAAATATCCACTTGTGAAACTAAAATAAGCAATCGTGAATCATGAGAGTAAGCGCTACTTTGTTCTTCCTTCAAATTATATGCATCTATTTTCTTTATGTAAATATGTATCATAGCAAACAAATTAATCATGAGCTCGTACTTGAATTAGTAGCACAATTACTACTTAAAACTACATTAAATAACGCTTGAAAGCACTGGGAAGCTTAAGAAGTGCCTGATGTACACGTGAAGACTCGAGCATCCGTAGGCCTCTTTGGATGGCTCATCAAAATACACGCGCAGGCCCGTTACTAATTGCAAAGGCCCCGCCTCTTCTTACTGAATACAGACCTTGAGGATGGGCATGGAATGGATTGATTAGGAGATTATTTGTTGCTGCCCTCTAGCGGCAATACTTGTAAAAAAAAGGAGGCGTTTTTCATAAATTAGGAGGCGATATATCAATTTTATTAATTATTTATTTGTATTTCGAAATTGAAAAAATATAATAACGCTTTTAAAAATAAATAGTCAAAGTTATGTATGCATATTTAAATAGTTTTTGTGGTAATCCTCTTTTTTCAAGGTTTTTGTAGCTGTTTAAACTGCATTTTTAAGATTTATATATTTTTTTCTTTTAGTGCTTCTTTACACCTCAGCACCAACTTTCTTGCGGCACTAGGTAATATAGGAAAAATATTCTGAAAGTACTCAAGCCGAAAAAAAAAAAAAAATTAACAGCATTATATTTTTGTTATTTGTGCTATTATCATGAGATATAAAAAAACAAAACTTCTCATTTTTTATAACCTCTTCTTTAAATAATATAACAGGAATAGTGAAATTATAAAAATAATTAAATAAAACTATCAACTTCTCCTAGTGTCACAAAAAAGTTGGTGGTGAGGTGTAATGAAGCACTAAAAGAAAAAAAAAATATTTATTAATCTTAAAAATGCAGTTTAAATAGCTACAAAAACCTTGAGGATTACCACAAAAACTATTTAAATATGCATACATAACTTTGATTATTTATTTTTAGAAGCATTTTTATATTTCTTCAATTTCGAAATATAAATAATTAATAAAATCGATAGTTCGACTCCTAATTTATTGAAAGTTTTCTCGACAAATTGTTTGCAACTATTGCCGCTAGATGGCAGCATCAAATAATCTCCTTTAATCTATCCCTAGGAACCACAACTGAAGCTGGGCTACTTCGATAGCATGGAGTTTGTTCTCCTTATCTGTAACTCCATGGGTTTTTGTTACAAACCCTAGGTCACACACCAGAGAGGCTATTAAACTCTACAGGAAAATAACGATCTTACCTGCGATTAAAAAAATACAAATAATTGAAAATGATTGCTGATATCATTTAAAACAAAGAAATTTAAAGACAACTCTTAAAATGATTGTGTCAAATTAACGTTAGGATTTGTATGATACAAAGTAGACTTACATCAACACAAATACAAATTAACTGTGTAAAAGTTTGTTACGTTTTAGTTTTTAGTTCTTATTTTGTTTATCTTTTTTTCAAGTATTTTATCAATATTTGATAAAAGATTTGAAACACTATCCTTATTTTCACATTAATGATACTGGAACCAGAACTCATTCCAGAGATCTCTTTAAATTGACTCTGTAGAATCATTCATTCCAAACTACCCAACTCTAAGTATTCGTTTTTTTGCTGCTATAATTTCGATGTGACCAATGTTTTATTTAAAATCCTCTTCTCGAAAACCCATTTTATTTAATATTTTTCATTTTGTAAGTAAATGATTTTTGTAAAATTATTTTTATTGTAAAATTTGTATCTTGATTCTTCCTACAGATCGATTTTTATTATTCAATCATAGGACTGGCTAATATACACTTTATTTTTTTTCTTCTTTTCTAGATATTTTTAGGCACTCTTGGGACAGAAAGAAAAAGGTTGACCACACGTTGATGGAATATTCCTTTTCAGTTTTAAATTCACTCAGAACTTTGAAATAATTTTGTTTGAAATTCGATATTTCGTATAACCAGGCGAGACACTTATATGGCCAACCGGTTGTCAGATGATGATCTACGGAAATCGCTTAAAGATTATGGTGAAGATGTGGGTCCAATCACTCCCACTACAAGATCACTTTGGGAAAAAAGACTTTTGAGTTTGCGAAAAAGCAATGGCCCGTCAGCCAAGCGACGCTCCCTCAACGCGTTCAGTTCGGACGACAGTGAAATTGAAAGTACCGTATCGAGCCGAGTGCGCAAAAAACGAACTAGTAATCGCGTCGAGTCTTCAGAAAGACTGAGTTTGAATCGCTCACGTGAGTTGAACTCCTTCCCGGACTCTGAAATATTTAAAAAGCCCTCACCTGTGCACATACCAATACTGTTTCAGGGGCAAAAAACTCAGAATGATAGATCTTCACTGCATCGGAACGAACACACAAAAGTCAAATCTAGGAGAAGTCTCGGGAGGTCTTCGGCATTTGATGTTGAAACTTCCGACTCTGATTTTGATACAGAAAGCCCTTATGTTATTGGAAAGTCGTCAAGACTCCGTAAGAAATCTCCCAGTTCTGTGTCAGCATCAGAGGTACGAGGTGTGAATTTTAAAAGACATTCGGATGGTTCGAATTTCGACAGTCCCCTGCTACGGAAATCACCTTGGAACACAGAACACAAGCCACATTATCGTTACAGTCCTCTTCAGAACGAGTCTAAAAGAGGTATTTATTATTTTTATTCTGCGTCTGTCTATGCATTAATAATTTATATTTTTCTGATTAAGAGACCAAAAAGTGTACAATTAAAAAAATTTGCATCTAGGGTAACTGAGCTCGAAAATTTAATTCTGTATGACTAATTCTAAATTTTCACAAAATTGCTGTTTAACATATATTATTAGCTTTACAAAATCCTGAGGCCCTTTTGCAGTTAGTTCTTGTGAAATCCTTCGTACAATGGGCAATGAGCCTTCCCTGTATTCCAGGGTTGTTTCACAGACATAGACATTTATACAGATGGGACAACTAAGGGAAAAGTTCGTTAGCGGGGGCAGTTATTTTTGGAGACTTCATTTTTGTCACCAGTGTGTTTCTTGGCTCTTTGTTTTTTTTTTTGCCAAATTGAAATTGTCAAATATACCATTAAACAAAATAAGAAATCAAATGAAAAATACAATTAACTTGAAACTTCAAATCATTAAAAATATATCTAACGTAACCTTTCAAAAAGAAAAAAAAAAGAGAGAAACTTGGCTGTGCAGTATATATGTTTAAGTTCTAAATTCCCAAAATTCTCTAAATTGTTAGTCAAAATACTACAAAAACACCTTCAAAAAGACTGTTAAAATTACATCCAAAATTCTCAAATTCCTTCAATTCATCTCGATTGACCACGATAACAAACCCGTTTACTTATCATAAGCTTTGGCAATCATATCAGGCTTGGCGACCGACCCTCGCTAACGAACTTTTCCCCTGACAACTGTAGGATCTATTTCTGTGACAGGAATCAGGAACTTTGGGAAGTTTACGTGATTACTGGTGGAGGGGTAAATTCTCAGCACTGCTGCTTAAGCTAGGGAAAAAGATGAGGACATTGAATGTTGCGAATGAATGGAATAAGTACCAATATGAAACAGAAATGCGACTTTATGGATACTCAAAGTTTAATACTGTGCAGAGTTGCTGATCATTCCAGATTCTGTAGAATTACTCCTCTCATGATGTTAAATTTTCTGCATTTTATTTTAAACTGAATTCAATATTATTTCATCTAAATTTTTGGATTTTTTCCATAATTATGAACTAAAATGTGGATTAATTCCACAGAATCTGGAATTGTTTGCATCTCTGAATCAGTGTGCCTACTAACACTTAAAATTTTTAGTCGCAACTTGGCAATTAAACATGGCAAACTGGCAATTAATGAAATCCTGCCTAGCAGCCAAACTCTGAGGTGGAGCTATTAAAATCTGTTTGCTGATTCCTACTTTAACCCCGCCTCCCCCCTCCCTACACACACACCACACTCTCACCAACCTAAAAAATTGCTGCATGTTGGTGAGATTTCCCTGTCATGGTTCTCTAGGAATTATAATACAGTGCAGCACTGATAATCCGGCATCGGCGGGAATGACGCGGTGCCAGATTACCGATTTTTCCGGATTAGAGATGTGTTGAAAACTTCCATTAAAACCATCATCGATCACATGCTATTGACCAGTGTATTATTTATCAATGAAAGGTAGTCTTAAAATATGCATACAATTGCTGTATAATCCGTAAAAAAAAAAAAAAAAAAAAAAAAAACTGAAGTACTCTGGAACAAATGTAATTTAGTGTTTAATTCAAACTAAAAACTATAAAGCAGAAAAGATCGTTGATTTTGGAACTTTTTCATAAAATATAACACAAATAATAACTGAAATTTATTTAAATACTAATTTAAAATAAGTGTATTAAATTATTATTAGAATCTAATTAGCTTTTGTATTTACATTAAATACATCGGTTAATTTGACTTGCTTCATTTTTTTGGGGGGTTTTTCGGTATTTAATTAGTTAATTAACATATGCACATTCATCAGTTGACTCTCAGATATAAAATCGAATTTATTAAATCTCTCCGTAGTTTGTACCCTAGAGTTTTATTTTGCAAGCTGAATTATACCCAATTTTACTCTCTTCAGTCTCTTCACAGCTTCTTAATTACGTCGAAACATACCAATTCCCCCCCTCCTTTCCCTCTTGCTTTTCAAAGCACTGGCAAAATCCTTCCCGCGATAGTTGATGATTTCGTACGGCGACAGGATGTCTAGAAACAAGGCAATGTGTCTGGAAGGAGCTGAAGCCATGTGTTTACGATGATGTGTAAACATGCTGTCTCATTTTAAAAACTCATTAATGTTCTATGAAAGCACTCGCATTATCTTTGAATTCTTCATTCAGCTACACTGCTTTTAATTTAAATGTAATAAGCGAACCAAGCCGTGTTTATTTTTGTTTTTATATCGGTATTAGAAAATGCATTGATTCAAATATTTGCGGCAGTAATGGTGATCGGCAAAGACATGTTAGGACCGAAATGCGAAACAAAAAGAAAAATATTCGGTGAAAAACTATCTATTGAAGAAGAAGAAAAAATTAAGATAGCCATACATCAATTAAAATCAGTGTTAAAAGTTCCGGATTTTGAGATTCCGGATCCCTTTGGGGAGGGAAAAAAAAAAAAAAAAAAGAGACTAGTGCCGGGTTATAGGTTCCCGGATTATGGATGCTGCACTGTAGCTCCAATGCAAACTCCGGGATGATGTAAGCACTTGACTTTCAACTAGGGAATTAAAAGACACTTAATTTATATACAGTCAACTCCCTTTAATCTGCAGACCTTTAATTCACAACTTCCTCTAATCCACAATTGATTTTTAATGTAAACAAACAAATCAATTTTGATAAAATACAATTTCAATGTGTTCGGCGATTCTTGCGTAACATTCAAATAATAATTTAAAAAATACAGGCACAAATGCAGTAAAATAATAAATAACAATGCTAAAAGAGCATAACTATGTAAATGTAATGTCAAATTTAATACTATAATTGGACATTAAAAATTGGGTTTCTCCCATTGAAATACATTACAAGAGTAGTTAGCTTTTCACGCAGGAGGAAAGTCGTTTGATTGCTAGGCTCATCAAAATGTTGTCAATGCAATCAATGGGAATCCTGGCAATTCATAGTTTTTTAGGATTAGCTCAATGCAACTTTGCATATGTTCATTTTCCTTTTGCATGCTGTTAACACACTCGATCACGAAAGGGATTCTGACACAGAATCAATCAAGAAAAAATATGTCTCTCGATGAATGGTTTAAAATTGGAGAGAATTTTGATGAGTTGAGTTACTACTGAAAAAATACTTAATCTTAAAAATTTACTAGATATCATCTTTCCTTTTTAATCGCTATTCATGATTAAATTAATCAACTCTCTCTAAATCTGCAAAAGAAAATGTAAACAATGACCTATGATCTGCAAAATCCTATAATTCGCACAAAACTTTTGCGGATTAGAGGGAGTCGACTTAAATGCATTAAGATCAAGAATCTGAAAAAGTGGCACACCTATGATTCATGCCACCTCAGATTTTTTTCACCAAAGAATTCCGAGTTGTACTATTTATCTTATTAATGTAACCAATCCAGAATATTTCTTTCCAAAGTTGTTGTTCATTTTTCATGGCCCCCCCAAAAAGACTATGCAGCACACAAAAATAGGCATTTTCTCAGACATAGAAAATGCTATGGTAAAAAACTGTTTGTGGGGAAAAACTTGTCACAAAATTTCTTTCACATCTGGAATGTTAGAGGTTTGAATTTCATGTAATGTATGAGAAATCTGTGGCAGGTTGTTGCTGCGAAGTCACTGAAAGTCACAAAAAGATAAATTTTCAGTGTTTTGTGTCATTTTTAAGGCTTAACTATAGCTTGCGCTTTCAAGTTGTCAAAGCAGAAGAAATGGCCTTTGAAAGACATGAATTAGCACTTATAAAAAATGTAGGTACTTACGTATTATCCCGGTGGTCTGCCAAGACGAGCAATTTTTCTCCAAGATAAATGCCGGGCACATGAAAGTATTAATGGTTTGGAATACGATTGGCAACATTTTGGCAACACATTTGATGAAAAAATAGCTTGGCGGGAATGACCACCGGGATAATACGTAAGTACCAAATTGCATATATAGTTGAGGCAAGTTGGATACACGTTTGGATTTATTAGACCAATATCTGAAAATTTTCTTTTTTGACAGAGATTCAAAGTTTCATAAATTCTTATGTCAGAGGTTTATTGAAAAATCTTTTCTGCCAATGTTATCCTCTATTATTGTCTTTACAAAAAAGTTAACATTACTCAGGCAAATTGCTTTAAAAAAAAATTAAAACTTTTTTTTAACACACCCCTGTATTTGCAGTTGAAACTATTTTGCCTCTCAGAAATAAGTTACTGAATTTTTTACTTACTATGCATTTTTAAAGCTACTTTTTAAAGTATTGTAACAAACATATGATCAGTGATCGCAATAAAGCCTCTACATGCATATTTCACGCCTTTAGAAATTTGGAACACGCCTTAAGAATTTTGGAATGCATGTTTTTACGCATTGCTTTTCCATATAAAATTCCATTTTATGATCTGTGATTACGGCGAGATTTCCCCTTGAAAATGATTTTTATTTACAATCAACACTCTGAAATCTGCGATAACTTTTAATGCAAATGGTGAAATTTACAGTTAACACTAACAGTGTACCTAGATTGTGTAATCAGTTATTATATATGATTTGTGTGTTTGCAATTTAATTATGCATTTGAGAATGTAGCATAATTATTGGTTGCTTTAATTACACTTGTGTATAGGAAAATACTCCTACTAAAACAGTTGAGGAGTATTTTTACTCTCCTGAATTTTTCATCCTTAAAATAAATAAATAAAAATAATTATTATAAATAAGATAAGTAAGTTTTAGCAGATAAATAAAAATAAAATAAATTTACAGAATTTTTAAAAGTTAGGAAATAATGTTTAAAATATTTTAAATAATTTACTTAAAAAAAAAGCATTACTTTTCAATTTTTGTGACATACTTAAAAAGTCCCTTTAAAAGCACTAAATTTTCTTAAACTTTTTCTTATTTTTTAATATAAAAAAAGTAACATTAAAGTTGTATGAGTTACATGTTTTATTTTAACAAACAATCGGTTGCGTGCCAACAATGCGTTTTTAATTGGTTGGTTAAAAGAAATAACATCTATTACATAAAGTATTTAAACAATTTCAAAGGAAGAAAAACCTTCCAGATTTTTTTTCTTGGAGTTTTTGAAAATTAAATAAGCTTAAATAGGTAATAGTTTTCTAAGAATAACCTAATTGCTAACATCTTACAACAGTTTTTCTGAAGACATATTTTCCCACAATTGGCTTACTTTTATATATTTTTATATATATACCAATTATACTGATTTTCTAGATCCCCAGATGTGGACAAAAATTACAAACAGGTAATTTAAACACAAGTTAAACTTCAAAAAGCATAGACAAAAAGCATAGAGCTAGCTAGTTTTGAGCTTTGGGAAGGAGTTAAGCGTTTATCAATACACGCGTTCATGATTCTATCTTATCTACTTCCATTGTGTGTATACATACATTTTTTTTTTTTTTTTAAATCAAAAAGAAGTAGATTAAACACGTGTGCAGTAGGGGGGATCGAAAAAAATATTTTTTCGAAATCTTTATCTCCTGAAGTCTCAAAAGTTGTATATTGGTATGAATAAGACGTGTGTAAAATTTGAGTATTCTACGACAACGTCTTGGGGTTGCGCATTGAGCTTGAAATTTAGAAATTTTTGAAAAATATGGCTTTTTCAAAATATCTACCAAAAAAGTTCTTTTCCGAATTATTGGGCTCCTGAGGTTTTAGGAGTTGGATATTGTTATGAATAACACTTATGTAAAATCTGAAGGGGCTACGACGATTTCTAGGGATTGCACATCGAGCTTGAAATCTATAAATATCTGAAAATTATGTGGTTTTTTGAAAAGATTATGTAGAAAGCAAACTTTATTTGTTAAAAATAATTTGGTTCTTTTATATGTTAAAAAATGTTCAGAGAAACTCAGTAAATCACAAAAAATGGCTTTACGAATAGTTTGATACAATGCACACATTATGCTGTTGTTTTGTCTTGGGCGCAGTATGCAAGCTGTGCTCTAGACAACTAGCTCCGGTTTGCCTGCCGAGTGATGGCGATGCATTCGGTTAAACCAGGCACGAGATATTTCGTTGAAACAGGCATTTAGTTTAACGTTTCAGATAGATGTTGCTTTCAGTTTACTCTCAAGAAAGCTTAAAGGTGGTTGCCTTGCACTGCTACGATTCTGAATAGAGTGAAACCGTCTGCAACAGAACATGGAACAAAATCGGTGTTCTTAGAAAAGCTGGGGATGTCGAAAGAATTACCTTGTACCAAGTTACCAACCCAAGAAGACATACTCGTACTTCTATATTACTTTTTTTTTTACTTAAGAAGAAAAATTTCTGAATAAAGGGCAGGATCCACCCGAAGGAGAAGTAACATCAGTTGTGGCGATAGTACAGGAAATACAGGAAATTTGGATCAAGACCAGTATTCCTACTGTGTCAATCCAAGGAATTCAAGAGATAGTTAGGAAAGGTTATGAGCAAGTTCAGCAGCTAAATAAATCGTACGTTAGAGATGGACAGAAGGAATTGTTTATGAAGAAAGTGGGAAAGACTCTTCCTTGCCGAGCTATTGAATATCGCACTTGCAAATGTCCTGACTTTTCCCGGAGCAGGTGTGGCTCAGAGCCTCGCATACCTCATACAGAACGGAGTCATTAGCAGACCAGAGGGGAGCACGATATGTGACAATCGATGGAGTTGTAAAGAAGAGACGTTTATGGACAATGACAGAAAAGTTGAAAGGCTGGAAAGAGAAATTTCGAGATTGGATGTTGGAACCCTTACCTCTTTCTCCACCAATCTCCAACTTTAGTCATTGATTTGGAAAGTGAAAATAACTCAAGAGAAGTGCGAAAGGCTGAAGAAAAGGCTGAATGCCTATCGACCGCCACTTTGGGAGATTCGATCACAAATGACCAAGTTAGAATAAAAATATCAGTGCTTTCACAAGTCTGTGACACAAAATTATTGCAGACTGGGCAGAAGCAACTTTGGTATCAACTTTATTTCACAATCTAGAAATCGGAGGGAATGCAGATGGAGAGAAATCTTCTCAACTGATTCTCGACCCATATAAAATTACAGGAAGGCTCAGATGACTCGCAGTGAAAGAAACAGAAGACTAAAATTTTCTTTGGATTGTGTTTTGATAGGAGGAAGAACAAAACCAGATACATAGAAAACATTTTTGATGGCAAATTACACCCAAGTGTTTGTCACAAAGAGCATATCTCACTGATAATGGAACCTAGCTCAACATACTTTGGCCATATGCCACGATCTGTTTTTAAGAATTTCACTAGAAATTCGGGAGAGTTTGATACGAAATCCATTGATCTTAGGACCCTCACATACATTGGTGGTGGTGGCAAATCATCATATTCTGGGAAGAACAAAGGCGTCATCAGAAATCTCGAAACGCAGTTCTCTAATCTAACTAAATCTCTGCAATGTTGTATTTGACAACTTCATACAATAGCAAACAGCCACTCCAATATTTGCTGTCTATCCATCTATCAGATGATATGGTTTCATACGATCTAGATTATTACACTTGACATAAAATGCCACAGTTTGATTTGAAGTCAGGCTTTACATTATTCATTAAAACGCATGCTCCAATAATTGGATGCTTGGGCTGACACGGGCAGGATCGCAGGCAAATCACCGAGGGTCCTGGGTAATGTAGTTGTGATTGTGGTTGTACTAGAGAAGAGGTGCGAACGTTACTGACTATTTTTCAACGGGGCTAATTCATTAAAATTATAATTTTTGCTTTCTACATACTTTTGTCAAAAAATGCATATTTTTCAGATAATTATAGATTTTAAGCTCGATGTGCAACCCCTAGAAATTGTCACAGCCCCTTCAGATTTTGCATACATCTCATTCATAATAATATACAACTTCTAAAACCTCGGGAGCCTAATAATTCGGAAAATAATTTTTTTGCTTGATTTTTAAAAAAAGTCATATTTTTCAAAAATTTCTAAATTTCAAGCTCGATGCGCAACCCCAAGAAGTTGTCGTAGAACATTTAAATTTTACACATGTCTTATTTATATCAATTTACAACTTTTGACACTTCAAGACATAAAGATTTCGAAAAAAAAAAAAAATTTCGATCCAGCCTAATGTACAACCCATTTTGACCGACTGTGAGTCTATTTTGACCAGCGTTTCCATGCCGTCTGTACATATGCATGTATGCAAATCGCATCTCAAAAACTATTTCTCGTAGTATGTTGAAGCTTTATATTTAGGATTGTAACATGTAGTTGTGCACCTCCGCTTTTGGTCCCAATCAACTGGATAGTTTATCTACAGGACCATCCTAGAGATTCTAAATACGTTATGTTCTATGAGCCGAAATTCATTAAACTCGCATATTTCAAAAACTATTAGAACAGGCCTCGCAAATGGTCTCTTTTTCCCCTAAAAGTCTCTTTTTCTCTTCTAGGTCCGTAAAAGTCCCTTTTTCTGAAAAATAGCCTATTTTCCCTTTTTAATCATGGATTTTAGATTTTGGCCATTCAGAAATTGTACTGCTTCAAACTTTTCATGTGACGTCACATGAAGAGCATGCTCATGTTCCAGAGAAATTTTCACTGAATCCTACTAAAGTATGATATTTAGTAAGCGAAGCTTTGGGGCCATACTTTAGAGATATAATGCTTAAGGATTTGGCTGATGGTGATATCTTTTACACATTGTGACTACCCACCATTTAGAAAATTTTTTCATTGGGCATGCGACAGCAGAGAACATAAAAGATTGCATTTTAAAGTCATTGGAAAATGCTGGGTTAGCCATCAAGAAGCTTTTGATGCTTTCAAGCGACGGACCTAATGTTAATAAAAAAGTTTTTAACCTTATAAATGAATATGTAAAAGAGGTACGAAAGAAATGCTTAACCAATGTAGGATTTTGCAGTATTCATGTAATACATGTCTTTGAAAAGGGTTTAATACACCTAGGCACAAACGCATCGGAACTAATAATAGCAATTTATTACTACTTTAAAAACTGGCCATCACGATGGGAAGACTTTTCTGAAATTCTAGAAGATAAGGGGTTGCCAAAATTGCATTTTTTGAAACACGTTAATTGTCGTTGGCTAACTCTAAAACCAGCAGCGGAAAGATTGCTTGAGTTATGGAATGAAGTTTTGGATTACTTTTTAAAATTTGTGCCTACAAAACAAAGTGAGTGATGAATTCTAGTGGATATAAGAGAATAGCAATACTATTGAAAGATAAAACAGTTAAAGCTGAGCTGTACTTTGTTTGCTCTAGTTCAGCACTTTTCTCTAGGATTACAAATTTTTTCCAGAAAGAAGAACCTCTTATTCATGTACTACATTTGAAAATCAAAGAGATTCTTCTCGCAATTATGCGATGAGATTCTTGATGATCCCTTTGTTGTTGTAAACTTATTGGATGTAAAAAATCTCCCCCTGACTGAGGAAATTCATACTTCTTTGTTGAATATTTCTGATTCTGAGAAACATAAATTTTTGAGCAATGTTCAGAAGCACTTTATTTCTGCTGCAAAATATATACTGGGAAAGAACATTCTTCAATCAACTCTTTTGAGAGAGTTTTATATTTTTAAAACTTTCAGAGATTCCAAAAGCAAGCACACTCCAACAGCTCAATTATGTTGCCCATTCCTTACCTTTGGATTTGGATATAGAAATGGCAATAGATGAATGGAGAATGGTACAGATAGATGCAGGGATGTTAATTCTGCGCCGATTGCGGCGAAACACAAATTCTTGTGCCGAACTGCGCTTTTAGCCGATTTTTGCACCGGTCTGCGCCGAATACGTCATTTTGACTCTTTCTTAAATTTTTGCCACGCTCATTTATCTTTTAAAGCGTGTATGGAAAGCTAGCTAGCAGTAAAGCAAGATTCAAACTGCGTACAAAAGCTGCATTCCGAAGCCATTCTACCCACCCCGGATCGGACCAGTCGGGCTTTGTTAGTCACCTCAATCAGGGCCGGCCAGATAGGCAAACAAGTAAATCATCGCAACGGGCACCGTTTTTTGTTTATGAAGGGGCACGATTTGCTATTTGGAGATGAAACATTATGGACCAATTCGTTTTTCAACATGTACACATGCATTTTTTTTTTTTTTTTTTTAATTGATATTGTACCTTTTTTTGAGAAAGAAAAATGGAGGAGAATGTTTTTTTGGTGCAAAATAAATCTGCTGTCTTTAAATGAAAACTTAAAGGAGAAATCAATACGCCTTTCATAACTTGTTATTCGAAAAGTTTTTATGTATTCACACTGTTTACAAAAGCGATTCATATGTTTTACCTTTTCGAGCTTAAAAAAAAAAAAAAAAAAAGCCCCCTCCTCTGAAATGGGTAATGATCCGCCACAGCTCTATGTATATGTATTTTCCCGATTTGAACTGGCACTATTTTTTTCGGGCCCCACCACTGAAGCAGGTCACGAGCCGCCACTGGCTGTTATAGAAAGTGGACAGATTCTATTAACGGAAGAGAAGGATAGACTTGCAAAAACATTAAAACTATTAGAAGAAAATGAAAAAGCTCAAGAAGAAATTAATAAAAATAAAAAAAAGGAATAAATAGAAAACTAGATAACTTATGATACTTAATTTGTAATCTCATTATTAATTTCTCATAATCTTAATTTTTAACTTCCCATAATTCTTAATTTCTCTCAACAGTCATTAAATATTTTTTGTTTACATTTGCTTTGTATATTGTGTTCAAGTATTATAGATGAATATGTAAATATTAGATGAGGTTAAATTACTGATACAAAAGCATATGCTATTAAAAGTACACACATTTAATTATTCTAACCATCAAATTTATTTTGTTTTCGATACTGCTTACCAATTACGTGTTGTTGTATAAGAGGTATAATATTTAGGTTTTCAAAAATCTCCATTTAGTACTACTTGTGATTTGTAATAGAACCAAAGAATGAGATAGAAGCTTTTGTTTTAAAATTTAGTTTTCATTTTATTTGTGCTCTCTTTTTTGAGAGGAAGATTCCCTAAATGATTCTGAAAAAGAAAAAATAAGGGACAGGGATTGGCAACCTGTAGCTCGCAAGCCGCATACAAATCATACTCATGGTTCTTGAGTAGGAAAAAAATGACTTAACCACAGAAAAGTTGCTGACTCCTGATATGTATTGTTTTTACCAAGTTGCTGACAGCATAGCCTGTATACACCCTTTTTTTTTTCCAGAGCTTTCCTAAAGTGCTTTCAAATAGTGTTTTGCTTTTAGCAAATGGTGTTTGCTCGTAAACTTTGCTTTTCTTGTATGCATTTATTGTGTTCCTAAATCTTCAATTTTATGCTCCAAAATCATGTTAATTCTGATCTCGAATCTTAGTTTTCCTCTCGGAAACTATTTTTTTGTGCTCCCAAATGAAATTTTTCTGCTCCCAAATGGAATTTTTCTGCTCCCGAGGTGCTCCCAAATGAAATTTTTTCTGCTCCCGGGGTGCTCCCAAATCGAGTGTTGGAGTTAACATCCCTGTAGATGATATCAAGATGAATATGTCAGAATTGGCCAATATTGGGGAGAGATTTTGAAGCTTTAAACAGCTGATAGTAGCATGAAATACCCAAATGTTGTTGCAATTGTTAAAGCCGTTCTTACCTTAGCACATGGGAGTGCAGATGTTGAGAGGGGATTTTCCAGATCCTCTCAAATTATGACTGAGGATAGAACATCCATGTTCTGTAGAACTCTCAATGCTAGATTAAATATCGCTGATGGGCTTAACAAATTCAAGAATAAGGTGCACTTGGTACCAATTAAGGAAAAGTTACTGAAACTTGCTCATTTAGCATATAAAAGTTACAATGACTTTTTGCAAGCAGAGAGAGAGAAAGGGAAGAAAATGAAAAAAGAAAAAAAAAATTGAGGATGAACAAAGAAGAATTGAAGAAGAAAAGAGAAAACAACTTGAAAAAGCAAAGGAAATATAAATGATTTAAAGAAACAATTGAATGCAAAAAAAAGGAGATGAACAAGTCAAAAGTATGGCTGTAGGGCAACTTTTAGAAGAAGCAAATGCAAAGTTAAAAGTTACATTAAAAAAAATGACTTAGTAAAAGTTAAAATTGCCCAGACTTTACTCGAAGGGGCAATGAAAACTAATAAAGAATGCAATAAAAAGCGAAAGGCACATAATAACTCTATGCTCATATAATATTTCCTAAATTGTATATGTTACGGCCAAAGCCCGAAGTTCGGGCAGTTCGCGATTTGACTGGCCAATTCGCGTTTTGGCAAAGAGGTTGGGCCAAAGCCCGAAATGATAATGGTAGACTGAGCGGTATCTATTTGCTTTTGCAAAAAGTTTCATATTTTTTTAAGCGAAATTTCGGGAGACAATGTGATCTGGGATCTTTAGCATTAGGCCTATTGAGCAGAAAAAGACTACCCCTTAAGGTAGTTGAAAAATGGAGTACTCAGTTTGCATTTGTATTCATACAAGTTACACAATGCATTTGCTCAAGATATAATTCATCATTTTGAAGGGCGCAAATCCAATATTCTTCACGCTATCTCGTTGTTTCAGCATATATGCTCACTGAATAATTTCTAATATGGCTTTAATATGTGAACAGAATAACACAAGATCCTATTTTTAATATATTACAAGCTTATTTTTAACTCAGAGATGTCACTTATATTTTAACTCGTTTCTAAAACAACTGTACTTAAAAAAAAAAAAAGGAAAAAAAAATACAGTGCACAGAGGTACTCATTTTTAAATACTTCATTTTTAACAGTGTGTAAAACAATCTGCTCTTGATTTCTTTCTTCCTACTTTGGTCGATCGTCCCAAGCCACTTTGCGAATCGGCCGACCAAAGCCCGAAATCAAGAAAAGATCGGACATTAGCCAGTAAGTTTACAGCAACGTTGGCCAAAACTCAAATTGGCTGGCCAGTTCACGAACAGGCCGATTTCGGGCTTTGGCCATAACATATATAATTCTACCATCTAATGGGCAGAAAAGTAAGTAAATGTGTTCGAAAGCAAAACGAAATAGTTCGGAAAAGATTATGTGAAAAATAAAAAATTTCTTACTGCCCGAGCTACACTCAGGATAATCCAGAATGGTACATTTTACCTGCCCGTGTTCAGATCGGGCAAATCCGGTAAGGGGTTAATATGTAATTATATGTAAATTAGCCACAATGTATTAAAAAATGAATATTTTAATTCATAGGCTTAAATTGGTACCTACCACTTGAGGGGAGGGGGGGGGGCAAAATGTTTTCTTTTGTAGAAAATATTTTCAAATAG
This sequence comes from Cheiracanthium punctorium, assembly GCA_038373885.1. NCBI lineage: Eukaryota > Metazoa > Arthropoda > Arachnida > Araneae > Cheiracanthiidae > Cheiracanthium > Cheiracanthium punctorium. The sequence goes on along the minus strand of JAWZYV010012351.1, from coordinate 327,823 downwards.
GGGATGTAATCTGAATTTTCTTTTTCTTTTTGGTGGAGCGATTGAACCCCCTCTTGTCTTCAGTAAGTTATGCCTCTGTTTCAATTTTTAAATGTTTCAGTTATTTATTTAGCTCATAATTTGTTCATGGTTTTTATTGTTAGCTCCTAAATCTCAAGCATTATTACAAAAATATAAAATATTGATTTTTTTAAAAACTTAAAATATCATTTCTTAACATACTTTGCTTTATTGACTTACTAACTTTTAAATTTCAGATCTTTCGAATCATGGATTTCGATCGAATGGTTATTTATCAAATACACTATCAAATGGAGATTTTCATGAAGAAAAAATTGAGGGAACAAGTACAAACTATTCTCATTGCATTTCCTGGATGCTTGTGATAGGTGTCATTATATTTTTTGTTGTTATTGGAACATTGTACATGACTGAAGTACAGAAGTCATCACAATCTGCTAGTAAGAATTGTAAGTATATTTCCTAAACTGTTTTTCCTTTCTTCTATTCAAAAAATTTTAAGATCTGATTTGATATTTGAAATAAAATTCTTGCTTTTTATTCTAGTACAATAAAAGATTTTTTGATTAAAATTCATTCTTCAAAAATCTGATTTAAAAATATATGATCTTGAGTGTAAATCTTAAACAAAACTGGTAATGTTTGTATATTTATGTATATCAGTGACATCTTGTAGTGTAGTTGCGATAGTTGACCAAAGATATGTAGTACATCCTATTCTTCCCCTCCTTATGGTCAAGGGAACCAACCCACTGTGTGTGTGTGTGGGGGGGGGGAAGGTTGAGAGTTTGACAGAAAGGTGAGAGGAGATTATCTTTATTTTCGAACAGCTGTATGCTAAGGAACTGTTATGATGTAGATGTGTAGAAAATGCATTGTAAATAGTTGTATATTATATTTTTGAAAATAAAATTTAAAAAGAAGCCTCAGAGATTGTCCATGCTACCACTGCCTAATGTCACAATATCCTGTGGTTTTGTTAGATGAACTGTTGTAGTGACGAATATTAGTTTCCAAGAAATTATTAACCTTACATTCTGAATTTGATACATTTGAATCATTCTGACCCAGTGGCGTAGCCAAGGGAGGGATAGGGGGGGTCACAATACCCCCTCCACATGAAGAATTTTTTGCCCTACCAAATGTATATTCTTCACTCCCTTATCGCACACATGTTTACATATATATGAGTTGCAGTAGTCGTAATCCCCCATGAAAAATTTCTGTCTATGCCACTCTTCTGACCACATCATGGCTGAGTGGATAATACACGGAACATGGTAGATGGCTGAAGCGTGAAGGACCAGTGTTCAGACCCACCATGTGGCTGTCAATCTAACAGTCGGATCAATTTTCTCCAGATGCAACATGAATATTCCTTAGAACTCCTTAGAAAGTCCTCCGGTCAAGGCATAAGCAGATGCCTCTTGCATAGGCTTGCCACAACACTAATGCACAATTCAGTCATTCAGCACTAATATCTCGGAAGGGAAATCAGTGAAAAAAAAATCTTTATTTTGATGGGTTCAGTTTTCTTACGGGAATGAAATAGCCCACTTAAAGAACCCAGCATATGGCTTTGTTATGTATATGTATTCTTTTTTTCTAATATAAAAAATCTGGAGTGACTCCACTCGACTTTCCGAACACTTACGATTAAGATCACTACCAAGCATTTAAATAAATTTTAATCGATGAATAATTCAAACATATATACCAAATTGAAGCTCAATCGAATTCACCGTTTAAACGCTTGCATACTTTCAAGAATTCCTCCCCATAGGCCATAATGTAAAAGAAATATTTGTCGTAGCCCTGTAGGAAAACTATAAGTCCTATACACACCAAAATCAATACCGGTCTTATGATGGTGATTTATAACATATATACCTAATTTGAGCTCAATCGAATGTATCGTTTAAACACTAGCACACTTTCAAGAATTTCCCTGCATAGGCCATAATGTAAAAGAAATCTATGTCGTAGCCCTGTAGAAATACTATAAGTCCTATACACACCAAAATCAATAGCGGTATTATTGTGGTGGTTTATAACATATATACCCAATTTGAGCTCAATTGAATGCCCCATTTAGGAGCTATTGTGTTCACTCACATATACACACACATACCTACATACATCTCGTAAAAATAGCATAAATGAATTCAGAAGACTTCAAAACGTGTAAATACATCAAAATCTTGAAGTCGAATTTTTTCATGATTACAACCCTATACTTACATGGTACATGTTTGGAAAGTAAAAATGACTGAAAAAACTTAGCATTTAGCATGGCATAATAGATTGTTAATATTTTTTTTAAAACCTTACAGTTGATTCTTAAAACCAAGAACATTACAAAAGTATTTCTCAGTTTATGCAGATGTCAATCCAGAAATTTTTTCCAGGGTCCCATTTTTGTGAAAATTGCTTATTTTTTTTTGAATTTCAATACTTAATTTTTTGAACTTTAATTATTTTTGTGAATACCAATTTTTAATAAGCCACTTTTTTTGTTAAAGTAATTGATAAAAAAAAAATTAAAATGTAGGGTAAAATGCCAATGGAGGTCTGTTTTAATCGATTGTAATTTTGTGAAGGGGCCATTTTAATCGATTGTAATTCTATGAAGGGGCTGTAAAATGGACCCAATTTTCGTCTGCATTAATCCCTGGTTTATAATAAATTAATCTACTCCTATAAAGATTTATAGCTATGATTTAAGTTTTGTTGTAGCTGTTTCTTGTAAAATCTTATCTTTTTTTTTTTTTTTTCTTTTCTCTTTCAGATTCTAAGTTTTGTGGTGAAATGACTGAGGTAAGTTTGAATTTTTACATTTTCTTTTAATTTTTCAGTCTTGTACTTAATAAGTTTTTAATTTATTTCTTTGTGTTTTACAGGAAAGGTGTAAAAAACTGATCTCAATTACTAAAGACTTGCACCTGTTATTAACAACAGTTGCAGGTAATTACTGATTATTTGTGAATCATTATACTGTTTTCACTGTCTGATCTTTATTTTTAAAAAAAGTTTACATTTGATTATCTTATATAATTTTAACAACTATCAATAGAAGACGCTGATCCCCAAATCATTTATTCTAAGGGAATTGATGGAATGGAAGTGTATCAGTAATTCATAAAATATACAAAATGTAATACCACTTATATATGTTACTAGCAGCGTATCCCGGCATTGCCCGTGCAATGGAAGAGAAATGCGCATTGGCCTTAAATATAGATTCTAAAGGGAAAGAATAAGAATGTGAATCCTCCCACTGCAATGATAAAAAAAGAACACTGGACTTCCCGCTGCAACCAAAAAAAAAAAAAAAAAAAAAAAATTCAGCACGGCACCTGATAGCGTACAGAGGTTACCAGGAATGGGACGTGGCTAGGCTGGAATGTGAATCCTCCAGCTGCAATGATAAAAAAGGACATGGAACTTCCCACTGCAACAACAACACGAATGAACACGGCACCTGTTAGTGTACAGGGGTTACCGGAAATTGGGCATGGCTTGGCTTCTCCCCTTCTAGGTGTCTGTATTCAGTCATTTATCGCTAATACCTACGCAACTACTAAAAACAAAGAGTCCAGTCGTCGGTATCTGATTGTAAAGGGAAGGGATGTGAATCCTCCCGCTGCAAAGATAAATAAAAAGGACCTGGGACTTCCCGCTGCAACGAAAAAAAGAAAGGAACAGGGGACTTGCCAGCGTACAGATGTTACACTTTAGTGTTTTTTTTTTAAATTTCTGTTGTTAATTATCTAATAATGAGGAGAGTAGCATATATTAGCAACTACAATAACTTTATAGTTCACTAAAGTCAATCATTACATGAAATTTAACTCAAAGATTTGTTTTATTTTGTTTTTTGCAGAGAGAACTAAAGAAAATAACTGCATTTTAAATACACAAATATATACCCTATGGTTCAACATCCATTATAAAAGTTACATTCTGCCAGATATCAGAAATTCCACCAGTGTCCCCCACCCCTACACCCGCATGGTTCGAGCCAGACCGAAGCGTAACTATCGCCGCCTGTCTCTGGCGGAAAGCCTCCTAGCAGTAAAGCAAACCGTACAGGGACTCAAAAGATCTATTCTCCGCTCAACTCGTGCATGCGTACTAATCGTTATTCTTGGGCGCGGGAGGTATTCTGTGCACTGTTCATTTCGTTTTGTGCCTGTCGCTTATACCTAGTTGCTATGCCAACGTGCTGACCTTGAGAATAAAAAACCCCGAGAGAAATGATCATTTTCTCCCTTCATTCACGCTACGCTTCTGATAAGGAAAAAGTGGTCTGAAAATTGTACAAAATATAAAATAACTCAAAAATTATTAATCTGATTAATTTCATTTTTACGACATTAGCTTTCTCCTGTCCTATTTCGTCAGTGTGCCAAATTTGGTCCAGATCCGCCGAACGGTCTGGACGCGTATGGCTAACAAACGGACAGACATTCCTATTTTATATATATAAACTACTGTGAAGGACCAGAATTATACAATGTCGACTTTCACTGGTGAATATCTACACATACCAAATACACTATAACAAAACAAAAACTCGCCGCACCAAGAATAAATCTCCAATTGTGATGAAAATTGGTAGATGTAAAGAACATACATTTAAAAAAAAGATTACATTTTCCGAGCAATTGAATGATTATTCTAGAGATTCACCATTACAAAGGCAGGAAGTCAATAAGGCGTTAGCTGTCACCCGGCGTGGCATAGACTGATAAAGCTCCTGGATGGTGTCCTGCAGAATTTCTTGTCAAATTTCTCCAACTGTTGGACTAAAATGGCAACATTTTGGGATGGTTGCAATCGCTTTCCCATGACCTCCCAAACGTGCTCTATGGGAGAGAGATCAGGTGACCTAGCTGGCGAAGTAAGTACAGGGAAAGCTTGAAGACAATTCGTAGCAACATGTGCTGTATTCGTCCTGGCATTATCGTGTTGAAAAGTAAGTCCTAGGGGTCACAAATGAACTATAACACAACCAGTTGTAGGATGTCATGAATGTACTGCTGTGCTGTCAATGTGCCAGGAATGACTATCAAATGGGTCTGGCTATCAAAAGATGTGGCACCCCAGATCATAACACCTTGTTATGGGCCTGTGTGGCATGTGATACTCAGGGCAGGATCCCCTATTACCTGGACATTTCCAGACATGTCTGCAGTTGTCATCAGGACACAATTGGAAATGGGACTCACCACTAAAGACTACGTGCCCAGTCAGTGCAGTTTCACGTTAATTGAGCCCGGCACCATAGCAGTCGGACTTGACGGTGTACAAGTGTGAAAGGCAACCAGCGTAACGGTCGGCATGAGCATAAATTCCGCTCTCTCAATTGTGTGTTGGATACATGCGTGCAGGCCACACGATGGATAGTTGATATCAACGAATCCGATGCTGTGACAGCTGCTGTGACAGTCGCTTTAACGTCCCTTACTGTTGTGGCCTTCGATCGACTGCTACCATTTTGACACTGATTTCTACCATTGTTGAACTCTTCTTGTCAACATCATCTAACAGCCACATTGCTTTCACGCAGATGGTGAGCAATTCTTTGATTTGTCCAAACCAGCCTCTTTCAGTCCAATTGCATGACCTCTTTCAAACTCCAACATCTGCTCGTAATGCACGTGAATCCTTCGGCGAGGCCTTGTTACAGCTGACATAAGATATCACAGTCGAAATGCAGTAGAAATTTTAACCATCAGATTGAGAATCGCTTTTTATATGCACCTGCTGAATGTTCAGTTCCGATGCGCTAGCGCTTCCACTATTCATTCATGGACTTCAGATTTTAATCATTTGCATGATTGGTCCGAAGGTCTTTGCATACGGAATTTCATTACAGTCAGGTGACTCCTTCTTGGGGTGTCGATTTTTTTTTTTTTTTTTTTTTTTTTTTAATAGAGTGTACATCTGTGAAAGATCAAATATTTGATTATATTTGGAGCATCACTGGTGTATGTCGACAATCACTGATATGCTCTGGTGGATGCCGAAGGGAAAAGCCAAGGTCAACAGAAAGTCAAAATGTAGCAGAAATATTTTTATTTTGTTGGAGGTGGTTATTTTCCTATGAATCAATGGTTCCCTGTAGTTAATAGAAGAAAAGATCACGGATATGTTAATGCTTAACATTTTTCCAAATACAACTTCTATCATTATTCAGGAGGCAAGTAATATTGAGTATCCTTTCTTCTTATGCTAGAATCTAAAGCTACATGCCAAAAAAATTTTTTTTTAAATCTATCATGACATTTAAATTCTTCAGGGTTAATCTTGAAGTGAAAATTCCTCTACAGATTGACGACCCCTTCTTCTCACCAGGATTGGTCACTCCTCTAAGCAAGAGAAACAAAAGTGTTACATCATTCTTGTGACTTTTTATTACTCTTGAACTATGGAAAAGAAAATGTAAATCTTTGACGTATTCAGCATTCACTATTAGTGCATGGTGAATGTCAACATTTGCCATTGTAACTGAGAAATAAGGATTTTTAATAAAACTTTTCAAACTTTGAAGGTAACATATGCATGTATTTTTAGTCATAAATATCTGAAACTTAGTGTAAACAACAAAAGTAAAATTTTAAAGTATCTTAATTTGAATATATGCGGCCCATGGCCTGGATAAAGCAGGCCTAAAATAATCGACAATTTCAGTTAGATCCCCTTGCTCAGCAAAATTGCATTTCATCATATAAAATTATTTTTAAATTTTGCTGTTTAATATGAATATTTTTGGGGTATTACTCCAGTGGTTCAAAGTGGCATATTTTGTAAACTTATTTCTTAAAAAAAAAAAAAAAAAGAAAGAAAGAAAAACAAGATAGTTTGAGTCACTTGGATCTGCAATAATGATTATTGTGTTAAAAAACAAAACACAAAATCCATATCTGGTGTACATGCTATTTTCTTTCCATGTGCTATTGTAGTGTGCTAATTCATTAAGATTCATAATTTTGATCAGGCATCCACTGTATTCGAACATTTTCCATTTTCCACACAGCATTATTAATTTGTGTGTGATACTTGTTAACTAATTATATTAAAACTGTTCTGAAGCTATTGTATATTTCAAGGTGACTTTGAATGTAACACATCTGGTCTAAATAAAACAAGAAACATGACAGTATTGGAAGCAAGGACAAAATTGTATGAGCAGATTTCAGACAATGAGATTCAGGTATACATTTAAAAATAGTTACTGTTAGTTTAATAGTTTGTTAATTTTTTAAAATGTACCTATTGTGAATGTGTATGTGTGACTGATAAATTTCATTTACAGCCTGAAGAATTTCGAAGTCTGTTCTATAGTTCATTGAAGTTAATTTTAAGAAATCCTGATTGGGGAATAAAGTAAGTGACTAAGCATAGTAAAATACAAAAGAATTTTTATCATCATTTCAGTTGTTTCAAACTTTTAGTATTTTTGACAGAACCAATAAAATGAATAATACTGTGGTTGCATTAAAATGCTAACAGGTTTATTTAAGCAATCGTAATTGAATTCTGTTACTGCCTTCCCCCTTTTATAAACATAGTGTTAAAATGTTAATATATACTTTTACATGCTTAAGGGAAAAGCATGTAAAAATATCTAGAATTACTTAACAATCTCATTACTCAGTTGGTTTAAATAAAAATTAACATATCTCGAAATATAGTGAGAATAGTTAAAAAGTTGAGGAATACCTTTTCCTCAGATACATATTTCAGCTGGCCTTTGTGGCCATGTTCAGTCATTGCTGTTGATTCTTCTGCAATTGTGTCAATCCTCTCCTTTCCTCCCTGCGAAACTGCCACTGTATTACGTCATTCCAGATGTTATTGATGCCTGAGTGCGTCATGTCATTGATGCTGCCCTCTATTGCAGAAATTTCTAACAATTCACGGATGTATGCTGTTGTTAAGTTTGATATTTTATTAATTCCTTCAAACTCTATTGTAATGGGTTCTTTTATTGCTATACGGGATAAAGCGATACTCTGTTTATTAAATTTAATGTCGTTAATGTGTTTGATTTTTTCTTTAGTCACTCCGTTATAACAGCCTTTATATTTTATTCCATCAAAAGTTAAATTAATTTTGTAAATGCCGGTGGAATCTATAGGATTAATAATATCCTTTTCAGATCTTACGTGTTGGAAAAATTGTTTGGTTGGATTTTATTGGGATTCTGATGTTTTTCTTAATTGCGGTATTAGATATTTTATTAGTGACACCTCTGGAGAATGGAATAGCATTGGTGACTTTAAATTTTTCTTTTTGTCCACAATGAATTGTGTTAAGTTTTGTTTCGTTCTTTTCGAATTTTATTTAAAATATTTTGAGGATGATCTGCAGTGTGACATTGATTTCTAATGAATTGGATTTCTTCATTTTTATAAATCTGAAGTGCAGCAGGCATTAAGGGCACAATCAATATATGATTAAGTAGCGGCTATTTTATAGTTAAAGGGTATGTTAGATTTAAAGTTGACTATTGCAGTATTACTGGTAGGTTTTCTGTAAATGGTAGTTTGCAGGTTATGTTTATTTCGAATTATTTTGCATCTAGATAATTTAAGATATTATTTTCTTTTTCATGTGTAAATTTCATATTGGGGTCTAATTCATTTAACTTTTCTATAAGATCGTTTCCTTGGTTATTAGTTTCCTTCAGAGTAGCAAAAATATCATCCACATATCATAGCCAGATTTTTATGGTATTGTAATATTTCTTTTTGATTTGTTTCCCTGATAAGCTGCATTTTCCAATCTGCCACTATTCCTGATATGAGTGACCACATTGGGACTCCATTGTTCTTGTTGAAAGAAATTATTATCGTAGTGAAAGTAAGAATTATCTAAAATTAGGTTCATGGCACTAGTTAGGGTATTAACAATGACTTCCATTTTGAAGATAAAGAAATTTGTTTATTGATAATGTGATTCATTTCGTTAATATCTATGGAGGGGGTAAAGGTTGATGACATCAAAACTAACCATCATCTCTTATTCGTTAATTTTACAATCTCTAAGGATTTTCAGTAAATTTTTAGTTGAGTTCAAAAGACGCTATTAGAAGGAGGTATAATTTTTTGCAAAATATTTTTCATGTATTTTTCTAATGAGCAAGTTGGGTCTTCACATTTGCTGACAAGAGGGTGGAGAAAGGGAAGAGTTCTGTAGTCCTTGTATTTAGCAAAGATGGGATTAGCTATTGCAGCTGAGCTGTCAAACAGAGGAATAATTCCATCTGTCCAAGATCCATTTTTAACACTTTCCAACAAGGTTGAAAAGTGTTTATGATTTCGGTCTGTCTGTCCATCCGTGCTCTAACTCCCGTAAATATGCATAAATTTCGACGAAATTTAAATATGTTATTCTTATGTACTGTACCATGTACTCTATTCCTATTGAAAATGGTCTATGTAGCATTTATAGTTTTTCTACAGAAGCACTCAAAATATTTCCAATACATTGTGCTCTATGGCAAGTTATTCTTTAAAGCTTGTCAACCTTATTTCATAGTTACTCTGTGACAGTGGCGCAGACTACGTGGGTGCTCCGGGGCTCATGCACCCACTGAAAAAATTCTGTGTGTGCTCCGCACCCACAGAAATTTTAGTGCCAAGTCATACTTTGAAGTTTGCAGAAAGGGTTAGGAAAAGACGTTTATGTGGGTGCTTCGGGCTTGTAAAAAAATTACGTTGGATGCTCAGCACCAGCAATCGTCTGATAACCCCCAACACAGTAATGCACACTCAAGGAGGGTCCCGCCCCAATTATGCCATTACATAATATGAATATTTGTAAAGCATACTGAACTTTTTGCATTATTTCAGTACTAAAATGCTTTATTTGCTTATTAGTTGTGTGATATTTTAAAAGTTTAAAAGAAAATCTTTAATGAGGCCAAATGTATGTGGGTGCTTCGGCATGGACATCCATATGAGTACTTTAAGACGTGGAGGGAGGGGGGGGGTTATTTATTGCATTTGTAAGGTCATCGGCAATCACGCTTTCAAACATTTTAGTACTGAAATAGTGAAAAAAAGGTTAGCTAATATAAAAATGTTCAGTATACCGATGGCTAGAGGAGGGACCCGAGCCCCCACCTACTTCCCTATATTAGCACCATGTCCTTTATAATTCAGATGCGCATGAGGAACTTCGATGAGACAATCACTGGCGTAACTATAGGGCGGTAGAACGGGCAAAAGCCACGGTCCCCCGGCCGGAAGGGGAGCCTTTCCCAAATAGAAAGCTAGAAAAAGTGAACTGCAGCATGTTGGTTGAGATTCTGTACAATGAGGAAGGACCCTATCCAATGAATTCATTACGGGCCCTAACGGTATAGTCACGCCACTGATGACGACGAGTGCTTTGCATCTGCATAGTTTGAAAATAAAATTTTAGTGAGGGACTTTTTTTTTTTTTTTTTTTTTTTTTTTAATGTAGTGCGTCAGATCTCAAGCACCCACAGAAAAGTTTTCACGATTGCTAAATACTTGCATGTATTTAAAGGAAGTGCTTAATTTGCATGGGAGCTCAGCTCCACTACTTCTTTTTTTTTCGGTGAAATTTTACACTAAATTTAAAATTTTAATTACCATCATAATTGTTTCTATTGATATTAATTTTATTACATCGCAAACTAATACAGAGGTAACAAAAATTCACTTAATACCTTAAATTCGGTAATTAATAAGTGAATTTTTGTTAATTGCAATACAAAAAAAATAGGGCTCTCGCACATTTTTGGATAGAAATTAAACCCTGTTTAAAGGCAACTGAATGACAGCTATTTTCAGCTTATCGCTGTATCGGGGAAAAAAAAACAAAAACTGAAACCTTTTCAGATTTTAAATACGCACCAAAGTGCTATATATTAAAGGCGTTTATGCGTCGTCCCTATTTTCTTCCTTATTCCATGAGGTTGGAAAGTGTATCATTGTTCATGAGTGAGCAGTATTTTTCTTCCTTATTTTATAAAAAACCATCTTAAAATCGCTTACTAAAACTATTTTACAATCTTTGTCAAGTATATTACAACTATATTTCACAGTTTTAAATATTGTCTCGAATGTGCATCATAATCCATGAGTGTGCCGTGTTTGTCTTTCTTAGGTTGATTTCTACTTTAACGCCCCAACTCTCGCCAAGGTGGCGATCATTAAACATTTAGAGTAACCATGACGATTTTTTGTATTTATGTGGCAATCGTAATTTAGAATTAAAATGGCAATTTGGAACAACCTGTAAGTACAGCATTCCGTTACATTTTTATTTATTTTGGGTTGCCAATTAATGTAGTTTTAATAATTAAGTGTCTTCAAATTCCTTAACTAGTGCATTTATCACTAATTTGTTCACTTTAGTTTTCATGTAGTTGTTTAGGGAGCGTTGAAACTTGTGCATAACTCGTAGAGACCCATGACTTCCAAGCTCGCCAAAGGGCGGGGAATTTTTAGGTTGGCGAAAGTAGGGGCGTTAAAATAGGAATCGCCTCTTTCTTGAACCATAAAGCACATCTTTGGAATCCAAATCTATCTTAACCTACGCCTCTTGATCCTCTTTTAAAATCTTCACCAGGCATATTCGACCTATAGGCATATTCCAAATATATCTCGTAGACATTTTAAATAGTGTTTGGAATGAGCATCATAATCCATGAGTGTATCATATTTTCCATCTTTGTTCCATAAAACACTTCTTCGGAATAGAAATCTATATTAAAATCGCCTACCAAAACTTTAACAATTTTCGCCAGGCATAGTCAAACTACACTTCACCTTTATAAATACCATTTGGAAAGTGTATCATAATCTATGATGTGTACCGTATATGTTTTCACTATTCTATCAAGGGCGTAGCCAGGATTTTCATTACGGGGGGGGGGCAGGGCATGGAGTCTAACCGGAGAATGCCCGGTTTGTCATAATCGGACACTATGACTAGCTCATTTTAGGGGGGGGGGGGCAGCTGCCCTACCTTGCCCCTCGCTGGCTACGTCCATGTATTCTATAAAACACTTCTTCGGAATTAAAATCTATATTTAAATCGTCTACTAAAACTATTTTACAATATTCGCCAGGCGTTTTCTAACTATACTCAAAATACATTTATAATAAATTGTCGCATTTTGGCACCCAGTTTAGCGATCGTTTATCAAAAATTGCAAACCTTGTGCGACTTTTAACATTTTATTAATGCCTCCCCAACCCCTCCACATTTCAAACACATTTCAAAAGTGACTCGACGCGAAAATTGTACCAAAATCGTGTCTACACAAAAAGCAAGGTTGAAATTAATAGCACTCTGGTGCTAAAAAAAAAAACATGAAATTTTGGTACACAAATACAAAAAAATTAATTATGTCAAGTATTTCAAATTTTTAGGATGTATGTTTTAGAAACTGCACTATACACTGAAATAAACAATAAACCTGTATCATTTACAAAACTTTTAGAAAAAATTCTTTAAAATCGAAAATTTTAAAGAACATGTTATTCTTTATTTCGGTATGTAGTGCAGCTTATAAAGAATCATCCTAAATTTTTTCGAATCCTTGGTGCGATAGTTTACTTTAATTTGTGTACTAAGACCGTTATGCAGGTTTTGTTTCTTCGGCATACACCCTTATGTGCCTCGGAACTGGAGTAATTATAATAAAATTCCAATAAGTAGTAACTTAGCACATACTCTAAAATTTTAAAAAGTGCATGAAAAAAAATAAAAAGAAAAAGGAATACAAACAGGTAATATTTTTGTCTACTTAAAATAATAATTAGAATAGTTCTCATATGAGTACTACTTTAGAGGTGTATGGAGGGTCATCTTAACTTTCAGACATTTTAGCATGAAAATAATACTTAGAAGTTCAGTATGCTGTAAAAATGTTTACTATACCGATGAGTAGGCGGGCTCAAATCTCAATCCCCCACTGCCACTTGCCTTCCTATCTGCCGCCCATGGAAACAATGTCTTTCTAAAATTCAAAGCTTTTTCACAATGTGATGTGCGACTCCCTGCAGCCCCACAGGCAATGCCTTTGCCCATTGCAGCCGAAGTCCTAAGTGCCCCCCCCCTCCCTTTCTGATCCACAGACCTCATCCCAGAATCCTCGTCCTCCATGGGAAAATGTATGAATACAATGAGATTGTGTTAGCCCAAGAGTACCGAAAAACGGAGAATTTGAGACAAAGCCACTGGCTACAATCAGAAGAAAGTTCACGCGGGAAAGATAACACAGGAGTTAGGTGAAAGACTCATTCCCATTATGGAAATGTTTTGAGATAGTTCTAATAATATTACTGCAGGATTCCGAAGTGAGTAGGTTTAATTGTTTTTATTGTAAATAGAGAACATCAAGGTCTGTCTGTTTACAAGCACCTAATATACAACACTTTGTATGTCTCTGGAACAAAAAAAGATGCCCATTCATCAAAAAGTGTCGGCGCTTTGGTGTTAATTGAATGAGACTGAGGCGAGGCTTCTAAGGTATAAAGGTTTGTGTCACTTTCTTCTAAAGTCTCAATTTCCTTTTCTTATTTTTGAATGATTTTAGTGCTCAGTTATTTATTGAAAAGGATGGAACAGACTGTCGTCCACACTAACATTTCGGATGCCTTCCGTTTCATTTTCTGCGAATATTTTGTTCAATTTTTGTTCTTGTTTGACAAAGCGGAATTAGGTACTATTTGCTTTGATCTAGCCCAATGCTGTTTTTTAAAATTATACTGAAATCATGGGTGCATGAACACACATTACTGAAATGTATGTCTCTCGTAATTTTGCAAATTTGACCACTTAATGGTAGAGGGTAAAATATCTCTACTTCAGGAGGATGCTCAAAATCATGCCTGGAGGTTATATGGCCAACAATTCAAAATATTTTTTGAATAATTATTAACTCTAAGATAAACAACTTTTTTTGTTCTGCTTTATTTTTCTGTCTGCATTAAATAGTTACCAATCTTTTTTATGTGGTCTTACACACATTTCAACATAGAAAACGTTGCATTGGCATTAATTCATTCTGAGGAAATTATCTAGTTTAATTTTAAAGGTATAATGTTTGTAATTTTTTTAATTTGTTGGGAAAAAAAAGAAAAGAAAATAGTCAAGGCTTAGCTGCAGCTGTTTATAGGTCTACAAAAATGTTTAAAAAAAAAAAAAAAACAGGAAATGAATGAGCTGAGAAACAATACTATGAATAACATTTTTTGAAAACTCTGAGGATTTCAGACAGGGATGAGATAGATTAACAAGAATAACATTGATCGTGAATTGTTACATTCGAAAACTGAATCACTTTTTATACAAAATTTCCATTTACATGACAAGAAATGTGACTGATTGTGATATTATTGTTGCATGTTTTTTTTTTCCCCCAATAAACGTAGTAATACACTTTTCTTTTGCTTTGAAATTTATAATGATTAGTTAAAACCAATCAAAATTCTATCGCTAAAAGTAAAAAAAAAAAAAAAAAAAAAGTGAAATAATGTAATACACCTCTTTCAGGTCTGATTTATTACAAGGGCAAAGTGGGTGTGCACCCAGGAATCCTCGAATTTTGACTGTGAATTTGCGTAAGGCAAACAAATTTAAGGTGACTCCAGCACAAGCAGATTTTTCTAAAAGAAGAGCATTTCATCAGAAATACTTCATTACTTTAAAAAGAATGTTGATTTTAACTGGTTTGCTGTTATCGTTACTAAGGCACAGCGGTGGAAACTTTCATTCTATGCCCAGTGTTGCTTCACCGTAGTACAAATAATCGGATGCCAAAATTCACACTATTCACTTAAATTGAACTTTGAATGTCGCCTTCAGCACTGGGAAAAAAACACGCATTTTGGTGTATAAATACAAAAAAGAAAACTAATTATCTTAAGCACTTCACAATTTTTAGGATGTATGTTCACAAGCTGTACTAGACACCGGAATAAACAAAAAATTTTGCAGAATGGCCACTCTTAGAAATATTTTGCTGAGCAGTTCCACGTTTAAGATCTTTTTCTGAAAGTTTCATGAAAGTTTTCGAATTTATTGCAGTGTGTAGTGCAGCTTGTGAAGAATCATCCTGAATTTTTTCGAATCCTTGGTGCAGTTAGTTTATTTTAATTTGTGTACCAAAACCGTGAGGCAGATATCCTTTCTTCGATCCCTACCCTCAGATATTGGATATTTTATGCGGAGCTAAAATGATTATTTGTATTAACCATTTCCCACTGGTAAAAATGTGCACGAAAAGTCAAATGATTGAGTAGTTATGAGCAAGGAAGCAAATAATAATAGGAAAAGATTGAAGGGTAGTTGGAAAAGATTCCATAAAGTTGGAAAGTGTATCGTTATTCATGAGTGTGCCGTATTTTTTTCCTTGTTCCATAAAAACCCACCTTCGGAATCAAAATCTATCTTAAAATCACCTACTAAAACTATTTTATAATCTTAGCCAAGTACATTCCAACTATACTCCCCCTTTAAAATAAATTGTCGCGTTTTGGCACCAAACTTAGCGATCCTTTATCAAAAATTACAAACCTTGTGCGACTTTCAACATTTTATTAACCCCCCCCCCCCCCTTCACGGACTTTTAGGGCACCCATAGAAATTTTGTAAAGTCGGCGCCTCTGCTCTGTGATCCTTGATTCAAGATAAAACTTTTTCTGTTATTGCTGCAAAAAGATTACAAAGTTAACACAAAAAAAGCCTAGTAACATCTACACTGCTTGTGAGATCTGCTTGAAATTTTTCATAATTATGTATGAAAATATAGAAAACAATCTGCGCTACTTTAAAAATCTGAAAATTCACCTGTTCCCTAATTTTTAAGCGATTTTTCACTATTTTCAACACTATTTCATTTCCAAGAGTAAAAATGTTAATCATTTCAGGGATGAGATTCTTCAGCTTTTTAGCTGATTTCAGCTTTTTGTGAATAAAGAGGAAATAACTTTTTTTGTCTTTTTCTCTGAAAATTTTGTTTTTTCTGTGAATTCCTGATTGTAGTTATTAGTTAACTGTGTGATATTTTTATCTTCTAGCATGTTCCAATGTTTTTCTTCTCTTAAAACTTCTTTCACATTAATTAGATATAAATATCACATGTACAAATTTTGGCTCTCGTATGATTTCAGCTTTTTTGCTCTTTTGCCAATCTCATCCCTGTCATTTGCATGACAAAATTAGCAATTGCAAGGGATTATTACTTCATATTGACATCACACTTAACAAGCTTTTTCCAGATTCTGCTATTTCAAATGAAACAAAGTTAATATTATATGTTAAGGATTACAAGATGAAGCTTTCCATCAAAAATAGTGTCTGCATAGTTAAATAGTTCTACAAAAGCACTCAAAATAATTCAAATACACTACGGTCAATGGCAGTTTAGAGACGGGTATCAATTTAAAGCTTATAATACTATAACCTACAATATAATTAGCTAATAATCCGACGACGATCAAGTGCCTCCCTCATGATGAAGTGCGCCAAAAGTCACCAGTGTCGGCAACTTTTGTGATAAATTACCAAATATGGTATGAAAAATGAACAGAGATTGGCAATATTTTCATTGTTTGGTAAATCAAAAAATTTCTATTGTGATAATATTAAACTATGACGATTTCATTGGGAATTTTGAAAATTCATTACTCGCACCTTAATGAACTGATTTAGTGTATTGTGTTTCATTAAGGAATGGCTAAGGGCTATCTGTGTAGGAGGGGGGGGGGGTTGCATAAGTGAAATTTCTCTGACTGACAAAAATCCATTAATGTGTAAGTACCCAAAACAGGTTAACGAATTTACATGGAATAAAAATTCAAATTTTGATTTTTTAGTGCTTGGAAAATGAATTTTAGACTGCTAACCTTTAGAAGAATAAATCTCTCGCTCTCAGTGTTCGTCCTATACCATTATGCTATATAAAATTAATATTTATATTTTTAACTTACCAACAAGTTTGAATTATTTAAGTTTGTTTGTCCGTTCTGTTATCCATCTGTCCAGTGTTCTAACTGCCGTAAATATACACCGATATGTGCGAAATTTTTTTTCTACGTACAGTACCATGTACCCTATTGAAAATAGTGTAAGTAGCATTTACAGTTCTTTTAAAGGAGAAAAAAAATCAAATACATTGCACTCTATGGGCACTCATTCTTGAAAACGTATTTTAGAGATTCGGTTTTTTGAAAGTAAACAATGTTGACATACATAATATTAAGGCTCTCAAAGTAGTGTTCTCCATTGAAAATAGTGTTGTCTGTATTATTAATAATTCTTCTACTGGAACACTCAAAAGAATTCCAATACATTACAATCTGTGGCATTTGTGAGACACTAATACATTTCTAGCATAAGACAATGAGTATAAAATTTTTAGATTCTTCAGTTAAATGATGGAGTTTTTAAAAAATCTCTTTTACTGGGTCTCATAAAATTGCATTTATAGTGATAATACAACATTATCTCCGAAATCTCACCAAATTTAAGGAAAATACATTGCCAAATTTGACGCAAAAAATATTGATGTGTTAAAAGTGTTTTATAATCAATGCATTTAGCATGACTTATCTTTCTTGTTAATTAATATTTTGAGAGTGTATTGTTTAATTTAGTGTCAGCGTCTTTTGTTCTACATTAAGGGATTTTATGGTTTTGCTCCATTTTTTCTCAACAGTTGGTTTTGTTGAGGATATCTGTTTTTCCTCTTTAACTTAGACATGTTATTTTTTTCATTTTTCTTTAATTCTGTAAGGCATTTTCGGTCTTCACTGTCTCTAGTTGGGACCATTAGTTTTTTGTTTATCTCTTTTTGTGCAGTAAGTCGTTATTTCTTATTTATCTGAGTTGGGGAGAAAATTTATGGCAGCTTCGATATTTGCGATGGTGTCATTAATATTAAAATTGTCATTAAGAATAAATTTAGGACCTAAATTTAACGTGGTTTTTTTGTTGTGCAAGTTCTAGAGAGGATAGATTAATGAATTGATCTTCTTTGGATAAAACTAATTTATCATTAAATTTCTTTTTCTTCATCCAGAAGTTTTTAATACTGTTTGATTTGATAAATTTGCCTTTCTTTTTGACAAAACTATATATTACTAATTTGTTATTGATATATGTTAGAGGCACATTTATTCTTTAATTTTGTATTATGACTTTTCTTCTTTGGTTAGAATGGCAATTGTAGTAAATTTCTTTATTGTGTATTTTAAGAAGTTGTTCAAAATGTTTCAGTTCATAAAAGAATTCTTGGTTGAGAAAATAGCTGATGATTTTCATGAATTTTGGAGCTATATTATAATAAATACAGTCTCTTTAGGAAATTAATATGTTGAAATTCTGTTACTTTACATTTGGAGATACTTCTTAATTTTAGAAAAATAGGCCCTTTATCATCTGGCTCTTCTACAGAAGGCATTTTTTATTGTAAGAATCTTTGGCAGCATGAATTTAAAAAGCACTTTTTGGGCGTAAATAGATGTTGCTATGCAGGCAAGTGCATTTCGTAGGAGGATTGTTAAAACAAGAAAAAAGCCTGGTACCGGTCGAATAATAAAAGATTAAAATGAAATGTGGAGGGTATCCATAGTTAAAAAGTTTAGGAATACCTTTTCCTCCAATAAATATTTTAGTCACCCTTCGCAACCATCTTCAGTCGTTGCTGGTCTTCTGCAATGGCGTCGATCCTCTCCTTTCTTCCCAGTGAAACTGCCTCTGTATTCATTCCAGATGTCATTGATGCCTGGGTGCACCATGTTGTTGATGCTTGGTGCACACAGGCATCAGTGGCGTAATACAGTGGCAGTTTCGCTGGGAAGAAAGGAGAGGATCGACACCATTAAAGAAGAATAGGGACTGAAGACATCCATGAAGGGTGGCTGAAATATATATCTGAGGAAAAGGTATTCCTTAACTTTCGAACTATGGATATCCTCCATATTGCATTTTAATTTTTTAATAGTGAGAAATATTTGTAATGTATCCGAAGTAGTAGGAAATTTGCATCCCTGTATGAAAGTGTCATTAAGGCTTCTGTTGATCTGCTCTTAGGCTTTTTACTTCTTAGCTGGACTTATAAAACCTACTTTACATGGAACCTTTTTTAAAGAGAAACATGTCTGAAAATAGAAATACAGTCACATACTTGCTAACTCTTCTGGTTTTGACAGAAGACTTCTGTTTTTTTAAGCTATCTTCTGGTCTTCTGCCAGAAGATAAAATCTTCTGGTTTTTTAAAAATTTTTAGTCAATATATTAAATTGTATCATACTGTGCAAAAAAAAAAAAAAATGTAAATTAATAAGTTATTTCAAAATAATTTATTAAGGTAATCATTTCGATAGCTAACAGCATAATGCTCTTGTATGAGTGAGGTCAAAGTGTTTGTGAGCTAATCTTTTCTCGATAGTTTAAAAAAAAAAAAAAAAAAACTTCATTTTGTTCCTCTCTCAGTGATTCATCATTAGGAAATTTTTTAGCGTTGAAAACTAAAGCTTGAAAATAATTTTTCTGGTGAACTATTGGTAAAAGCTACTTTGAATCAGCTAAACATACTTTGGTTAAAAATTTAGTCAAATTTCCATTTATTTAATTGTTTTTATTCTTGTGAAAATACTGCATCTATTTTCATTTTATATAAAAATTCACATAAGCTCTTTTCTATTACTATTTAATTTTGTTTTTATTTCCATACATTACAGATATAAAAAAAATAAATGATGATACACTGGGGAAAAGTCTTCTCTTCTTAATTCTTATTTTTAAAAATTATTTTCTGATTTTTTGTAAAATCTTCTGTTTTTTCAACCTGAGTCTTCCTGCTTTTGGCTTAAGGAGGTTGGCAGGTATGCAGTCATTTTAACAAATCCCAAGGGACAAGAGAAGTCATTTCGCTCTAATGAAATTTCACCATACCGATATTGTAATTTTATTTGGGGATTACCAAAGTCTTTTATTAAAAATCTTGCTATAGCAAAGACTATACAATCATAAATATTGGTATAACAAAATTTCATTCAAGCGAAATGATTTCTTTGGTCCCTTGAGATTCGTTAAAACGGGACTTGACTATATCTTTCTATCCCTGATCTAATTAGATTGAATTGTATAACTGTATTTATGAAAACAATCTCAAAAAATTATTTGAAGAGCCATTGTATGTAGTTGCTGAATTGTCTGAAAGTCTTTTCAGTTATTAGGAGTTTTTAAGGGGTGGCCAGTTTCAGAAGTTCCCCACTTTCTAAATAGTGATAGGAAACCTGCAACAGAATTAAGTTTGTAGGTTTCACCAGTCCATGATAGATAAACTTCTGTCTGTAGGTACAGTAGATCAGATTGAAACCAATGGATCAAAATATTATAATTCAAAAAAAGTCAAACTCTGTTATACAACAAAAGCTCTATTCATACTTGTGGATTAATGTGGACATGTGGACATTATTGCAAGAATGAAAACTTTAATCTTAAAGATTTTATATTTTTCTTAGAGTAATGTCATTAGAGTAAACCATTTGCACTTCTTAGAATGGGAAGGAGGACATCCTTGTAGAATCAGCTAACAGAATAGGTGATGCCAACCAAAAAATGACATTTAGATTGATTTAAAGAGGCTATAGTGATTGAACCTAATATTTTAACATAGATTGAGAAGAATGGGTTTGCCTTGAAAACTGATGATGGAATTCTTAAGAACATTTAAAAGTTGGCAATAAGAGTGAATATGAAATTAAGAGAGGATTCTAATACTATGACAATGAAGCATGAAGTTGCTGTGGCTGCAAGTATTTCTATAACATTTAAGGGATGAAGACAGTGGAAAAAATGTTTAAATACTCAATTATTATTACTATATGTATTTTTTTTTTTTTTAAGATGGACTTAAATACAGAATGTATATTTCTTAATTTAAACATGTATATTTAATTTTATGCACCCAAAGATAGAAAATGCTTTATTGGTGCATACTTATTTTTTAAATAAGTATATTTTAATAGCATAGTCATATTTTTTTCAAACACCTCTCTGTAATCTGAATTTTTCAGTAATCCAAGCACGAAAAATCAGTATGTATATTATGATGCTTTTTAATGTATGCTGAATTCACAATGTGTATAACTTAACACTACAAATTTAAACCAGAATCATTGTAAAGGGGGAAAGAGCTGCATTGCTTAAAATGAAGAAAACTTTTCTATTAATTAATGAAAGTTCAGCTTTGAAAAACTCGCATGTTTCAGTGTGACATTGAAGTCTAGCTAAAAACTAGTTAAAGCCGTTTCTAGAATACTAATATTTCTTTTAATTAGTTTGTACACTAATATTTAATTCTAACTCATTACAGGTGGTACTCTATGGGTGAATCTGAACTAGCTACAACTGATAATTGGGTATATTTTGATTCCAGTGCCTTGGAAGCTACACAGGCTGCCAAATCTTTATGGTGTCGTGTAAGACTTTCACTTCAGTGGACGACTTTTAGACTTCTCATGTTGTGTGCTTGTAAGAAATATAAATTATCTTTTCAAACTAGTGTAAACACCTCTATAATGTTTAATTTAGAAAAGATGTTGGTAAAAGTTATAATATTATGCAGCATTTGTATACTGTATATGTCGTATCTGCTGAACTCTACCCGAATAGTAAATGTTCAACATTTCTTTAATCAGATGTTTATAAATAGTAAATTTTTGTTTTATCAATCAACTGTAATCTATCTGGTAAAATTTTGTATGTCTACTGACAAGGAGGAGGCACAGCTTAAGGGAAACGGATTTCAAAGATCTTTGGCATAGTAGTAGTATACTATGTGAATGCGCTGTGTATAGAATACTAAGATGCTCTCAAATATAGTTGAGAAAAATGAATATTTATATTTGAACCACTTTACCGAAATTTTATATGTAAACTATATGTACAACTTCTGTTGAGCATTATGTGGTATAGTTAGAAAGGTTCGGGACTCGCACTCTTGTATTATGGTTTTGAATCTCTTACTGAGCAAACTTTTTCCTCTTCTTCTTCTTCTTTTTTTTTTTTTTTTAATACATCAATACCTAATCCATTTATTAAAAAAAAAATTTTTTTAAATACTTTTTCATTATTTACTTTAAATATAATTTCTACTATTCCATGTCTGATATTTTTATAATTGATTATAGTTATTACTATCATGGTCGTCAAAACCAATGGGGACATCTCCCACTAGTAATTTGATTTTTTATTTTTAATTGTTAAAAAGATAGAAATAAGTAGAGCGTATTTTGTTTTCTGCCCCTCCTCCCCCAGTAATCAGCAGGTAGTGATGCTTGTGATTATTATTTGAATATAATAATGCATTTTGTAACTTAAATATCATTTATGATAATTAAAAGATTATAGGTTGATAAAATGTAAAATGTAATTTTTTGGTTGCATATTCAATTTATTGAAACAATACTCTATAATTGCATACATGATCCTGAATAATAATTATGGTAAAAACTTTCAAAACAAAAAATCTGTCTGCACTAAGAGCATCAAATAAATGCTGGTTTTTTGTGACTGCTAGGTATTTTTTAAGCTGTCTGATAAGAAACGTTCTTAATTCATTTAATTATAAAATTATTAGACTTGGAATAGTAGAAATTAAATTTAAAATAAACAATAAAATTAAAAAATCTAAATAATTAAAAAGAAAGAATAAGTACTTTTTTCTAATAAATATAAGTATTGATGTAATTTTTAAAAAAAGAGAGAGAAAAAAATGCTTCCACACGAAGAGATTCAAACCCATAATGCAAGAGTAATAGTCCCGAGCCTTGCCAATAAGCCACAGAATGCTCAATTGAATTGCATATATAGTTACACCGACCCTTTATGAAAATAAGTAGGTTGTTTTAAAAATTATCCATGAATTTTATTTAACACTTCTAGATTAGTTTAAAATAGCGATCAAATTGCTACATTCCATCAATAGGTCAACATGAGATTAAAAATTTTTCTACAAATGTTATGCATCCTTATTTTAAGAAATAACTGAATTTTTGTAATTTGATTAGAATACCATTTCTTGAAAAAAACATGACTTAAGATACAATAGGAAATACTCTTTTAGCATTGATTACCCCATTTAATGATAGGGTCATTCCATATAAAATTGACAAATTTTAAGAAATCTTTGTGCCGCACCATTTTTTATTTTCACAAAATTTTGTAGGTGATGATCTTATGTATCCCAAAACAGTTTTTTTTTAATTTATTAAAAAAATTTTGTTCTTGAGATGTAGCCATTTGTTTGCTCCATGGATGAGTAAAAATCGCCATTTTAGGCTCTTTTTCTAAAAGTTGTAGAATTTTTATTTGAAATAGCAGGAAGATCAAATAGGGCTTATTGGAAAGCTTAAAAAATGGACTTTTTAATGCGCATAACAAAATAGATTTATGTTAAGCCTAAATACAGTTTTTGGACATCACATAGTCGTTCACAAACTAATGTTTTTGTCATTTTAGGCATTAAAAATACAATGAAGGACTTTAAATAACAAACCACTTTTTTTTTTTTTCTTATTACACATGCATATCAATGCTATATGCAGAAAAAAAAATTGAGCTGTTACTGGTGGTCCTTCATCCTATAAATATTGCTTAAACTTTCAAAAATTGAAAAATGTGCTTTTTCACCCCCCCCCCCAAAAAAAAAAGGTCATGTGGGACAGCTGATAAAAATCTAAAAATGACATGGTCCGAGGCTCTTATACTGCACTTTAAAACAAAATAAAAAGTCTTGTTATTCCAAAAGACAGAGGAGATGCATGCTTTTGAAGTAATACAAAAAGCGATTCTTGGTATTGAGAATAGGTTAACTTTTCACCCCCCAAAAAAGTCATATGGGACAAGTGATAAAAATCTCAAAATGACATGGTAAGAAGCTCTTATACTGTACTTTAAAACAAAGCAAAAATTGTCTTCTGAAAAGATAGAGGAGATATACACTTTTGAAGATTCTATTAGTGTTTCTGTGTTGGTGCAGATAATGAGATTTCCATCATGGCTGCATGGGGCTACATCCAATGCAGGGTTGGGAAAAAATCTTTTTTTTTTTTTTTAAACAAAAAAAAAAAAAAAACACCAGTTTTTTGGTTTAAACTGCTTTTTTTTTGTTGTTGTTGTTTAAACCAGTTTTTTTTTTAAAATCTTTTTATAATTATGTGTTACATATTTATAAATAAAATTATTTGTAAAATGTTCAAATAGCAATTAATATTTCTTCTGAAAATAATTAAAACAAAGTAAATAAACAATTGTTGCTATACTTATAAATTGACAATATTTCTATGCTGGGAGTTGCAACAACTAGATGTAAACATTAGCATAATAACAATAACACACGTGCAAAACTCCAAATTAACAGTTCAATGACATCAAGTGAGGCAAGCATATTTGTTACTGGTTACGTTTGTCACACAGTAGCTAGATTACAAAATAACAATGCATACGCGAAGAAGCAAAATGTTTCTTTTTGGTTTGATTATGGCAACACTACTCTAGGACGTTCTGCCAAGGATCGGAGGTGTCTTGGTAGGAAGACTTTCTAAGAGGTTCTAACGCATATTCACGTTACATCTGGAGAAAACCTACCAAAACTCCAGACCATTAGATTGACAGACGTGTGATTGGACCCGAACCCAGAACCTTCACACTTCGGCCACCTACCATTTTCAGTGACATTACCACTGTGCCACGGTAAGGCCCACAAAACCTTTCGGATCTTTTCACATGTCCCATGGCCACCATCAGCTTTTGTCATGATGCCCCCAAATTTTGTAGCAACCATAACCTAAATAAATTTCATGACAAATACTGTTAAAACAACGAAATAAGATTCTTGTTGAAAGGACGATAATTTGGACAAAATTGACTGAGTATATAGAATAATAAGATATGGGGCGGGAAAGTTGGCCACCTTGGCAGCTAGTATAATATAATACAAAAGTAATTGTTGATTACATTTTACATGAAATATTGCTCTTAGATTCATCAGTAATAATGGCGATAAGTTGTTCAAAAGTCCCGCAGTGGTCTGGGCGCTAAACTCTGTTCCCATAAGAACACAGCAAGTGAAGCAGCACCCGGCTTGGCCAGTGCTTGGGAGGGACTTCCCCCTCTCCGCCCGACCGCTGTGGAACCGTGTATGCTAATGGGAGCTGGTACACGTAAAATCAGTTGTGGCTCCAAAGTCCTCCAAGTTTTTAAATGATACCTCTGGGGGTGCCGATTTCAGGGGGTTGGTCCCTCCTCTGGAATTGGTTCAAAATTACGGGACCCCGAACTAAGACGGACTTCCTCCCACTGGGGCTCATTGAAATGGAAGCCGCTCCTTCAGCCCATCGCCTGCCTATATAGGAGGATCTGTCACCGCAACGCGGTTGCCAGAGGGCATTAGCAACAACAACAGTCGTTCAAAATAATATTTTTAAGGTTTAGAAATAAGTTGTTAAATCACAAAACCTCTATTTTAGAAACAAGTAAAAAATGCAGCCAATAATTTCAGTTTAATTAATAATTTTTAATTATAAAACAATAAGGTATCTATAGATTGATATAAAACTCATTGCTGATACTTATGAGGATAATTTAAAAATATATCAGAACGTATTCTATCTGTAGTATTCGTAATTTTAAATTATTCTTTTAAAAAAAACAATTTTTTTTTTTTTTTTTTGAGAGAAAGACCATTTGGTTTAAACCACCCTGATTGGTTTAATGCCAGCCCTGATCTAATGATTTGGTTTTATTGGGAGAGTGACTGTATGTCTATTCAAGGTTCTTTACGTGCATAAAACTGGATACTCTAGGACTAATTTACGGATTTCCTTTTTTTAATATTTAAATTAGTGGAATGTGCCAAGAAACATCCTCAACATCATCCACTTTTCTCGGCATACAAGGTCCATTTGCCAGACTCTTTGAGAGTGCAATTTTTCCTTCTCCAAGAGGGTCACGTGATGAACTTCACATATATCAACTCCACATATATAAAGTGGTTCGAAAATAAATATTCATTTATGTCGATTATGTTTGAGTGTTTCATCTTAGTATTTTACACACAGCATAGTCACATGGTGTACTGCCACTAGCCAAAGATGATTGAAATCTGTTTCCTTATTCTGCGCCTTCTCCTTGTGAATGAAAAAATATTTTCTTTGCAGTGGAGCATAATTTTTTTAGTTATTTTAAATACTCCTTATATATGTCGTTTTACATGTATGTGCTAAATTTCAAGCCGATCAGTCGACGCTAAACAAACAAACTTTCATATTTATATAATAGATGCTATGTTCTTGTGTGCATAGCATTTTAATGTGGTCTAATCTGAATTATGCAAGTATTTATATATTCTTGCTTTTTTCAGTTATTCTCGTGATATTCCTTTCATACATTGGTGTCAGCTTGTGGAAAAAATATAGAGAAGCCCAAGAAAAATTGTTTTATGAAATGGTGGAAAAGGTTATAGGTAAGAAAAAAATCTACATGATTACTTCATATTCAGTTTTAAGCAAAGATGTAGTCTATTATTATATGATACTTTTTTTTTTGTTAAAATGACATCAGTGCTAATGTGCTAAAGTTAGCAACCTTGTGTCTGTTTCTTATATTTACATTTTTCAATTCACATCCATAGTTAATCGTCAGCACTTGTGCCTATTTATGTAACTTAAGCACTCCCTTAGGATAAATCTTACCCCGTTTTGTCTCCTGTTATATTTTTGTAAAAATAAATTTGTGGACTTATATTGTAAAATGTATCGGTTCTACAGCTTTTTACTGGGGAAAATGTACTTTTCATATTTATTTAGAGATTTTATGGCAGTTTCTGTGTATATCGTATTTTTTGAAAAAAAAATGCCATACCATATATTTTATGCATAAAAATATTAATTTTACCTAATACCCTTTTGTTCATATGTAGCGGTAGTAAAACGTTAATTAACCATTAATTTGTGTTTAGTTTACGCTAACAACGTAATGAAACGTTTCTACTCACACTGGAGTATTTAATCCCAAAGTCGAATTTACTCTCCTCCCGGATGACAAAGAAACGACATTCCTTCACTCACCTTGACTTTGAAAAGTAGAAGACTGGACAGAATTATTTTCAAAAAATATCTCCCTTTTTACTAAGCAAAATGTTCCTGGGGTGAGATTTACCCCAGTGTGAGTGTTTGAGTTAATAGAATAAATATAAAAAATTGCTTTAACAACTGGTGCCAATATTTTGACTTTTTAGCATTGTTTCCTGTGAATGAAAAAGTATCTCTTATTTCACATCTGTTTTACTCAATTTACAATGGGGAAATTTTCTTTTGTTGTAGATATTCTCCAAGAAACTCAAGATCCTTCATATCAGACTGATCCTAACTTGGGGCCATGTAAACCTGTGGTTAACATCAGAGATAGTTTAATATTGCCCAAAGAAAGGTACCCGTTTGTGTTAATAATTAATTTTTATGC
This sequence comes from Cheiracanthium punctorium, assembly GCA_038373885.1. Classification (NCBI taxonomy): domain Eukaryota; kingdom Metazoa; phylum Arthropoda; class Arachnida; order Araneae; family Cheiracanthiidae; genus Cheiracanthium; species Cheiracanthium punctorium. Next base: position 300,274 of record JAWZYV010012351.1, on the reverse strand, counting down.
TGAGTTTTGTTTCCCATTTTTAATATTGTTCTAGATTTTTCATTTCCTATGTGGCTTCTAGAGAGGATGGTTTTTATGATACAATGGGACTCAGAAATCTACATGTTTTAGGACCAAGGGCTTGCAGATTATATGTATTATTGTTTATATTTTGCTTGTCTTATTATGAAAGTAAGATAGCATAATTTATGAATGTATTAATGGTATAAAAATCTATTGCATTGCTACACCTAGGTTTAATTAAAAAGTATCTAAAATTGTTGAAAGACGGAATTCTCCAACTTTAGTTTTACTGTTATTTCAGTTTTACAATTATTTTATCTGTTGTTCATTTTAAATGAGCTTTGAGTTTGAATTTAGTTTTATCTCTTAGTGTATTGTCATATTGCCATTTCCTGTTTTGATGCAAATGAATAATTTTTAAGAAAACAAGATATCTGTAGACTAAAGCCAGTAGATTTTTTTTCACTTCATTTTATTTAGTTTTGGAAATAACTTCTGCACTGCCTCTTGCAATGAAATATGCCAAGTACTAAAACTACTTTAAAAAAAAAATAATAATCAAAGTTACTTACATCAATTAACAAATTAAAGGAAATTAAAATTTGCTGTTTTCCCCTTAAAATTAATTTCCTGTTAAATTAATTTCCTATATTCCCACTGGCCCTCTTAAAGCCCTCTTTTGAATTCCTGCTTTCTTACTGGTCCTAGTAAACACTATCTTGAATCCTTACTTTTACTACATAAACAGGGCAGATTTTTGCAATTCTCATTAGCACTAACGATAGCATGCCATTTATGCTGAAACCAGTCTATTTTAATTTTTTTATTAGTGCTCTTATATGTTGGTTTTAGGTTCTTATTTATCACCTTCTGCACCAAATTATGTTTTTGCACTTAATATATCTCACTTAGTTGAGCTGCTTCTGCATTGCAAAATACTATTAATGGCACTATCTGATAAATAAGAATGCTAATTGAAAGGTTTTGGTACCAAAAAGATGTAGCTCCAATTGTTAAGGGGTGTAGTTCGAAAAAATAAAATCTCCTTCACGGTCTAAATACACAAATCAGAATAAGCTAATTACACCAGGGGCTCGAAAAAATTCAGGATTATTCTTTCTAAGCTGTATTACACACCGCAATAAATGAAACAACGGTGCCTTTTATAAAACTTTTGGACAAAATTCTTCAACATGGAATTGCACGGCAAAAAAGTTTCGAAAAGTGGCATATTCTGCTAAATTTTCAATTTTTAAGAATTTTTTCTGGAAGTTTCGCTATTGATACAGGTTTATCGTTTATTACAGTGTATAATACTGCTTGTAAAGAGACATTCTAAAAATTTTGAAGTGCATTACATAATTAGTTTATTTGTATTTATGTACAAAAATCCCATGGTTTTTTTAAGCTACACCATTAATTCTTGTGTTGTTACTCAAAAGATGAAACAGCCTGTCTTGTTAGTTTGTGTTGAATCCCCCCCCCCCCAGCAAATCACTGAATTTCAAATTACATGCAATTACTATTAATTTACTAATGCACTTAATTACATGCAATTACTATTAATTTAGTAATGTACTTACTAAGTCAATTTAAATTTTAATTGACATGGATTTTATTTTATTTTTCTTCATTTATTTATTTATTTATTTATTTTTTTTGGAAAGCACGATGAAATTAGTCATTAGTGTTGATTCATTTATTAGCACTTCATTATGTATTAAAATAAATTTTTTTTTCCAGGAAAGAGAAATTATGGCTGTGGGATAGAGTTGTTGCATTTATTGAAGAAAATGAGTCCCGTGTTTCTGTAGAATATAAAAAAATTAATGGTGAAGATTTCAAAGTCTGGCGATGGCATCCAAGTACTTCTTCAGAGGTATGCTTTTGTCCATCTCTCTTCCCCTCACATTGGCAATTTAGTTTATTTCTAAATCTACTATTCTCTAAATTCTGATAAATGGTACATTAAAATTTTTTTAGCATATAGATTTGTGTTCTGATATTTATTTTTTGTAAGGTTCTATTTCAAAACTACCATATGTATTTGATTATAAGCCAAACCTATTATTTTACATTTAAAAAAAATTAGCTAAAAATAAAAGCCAGAGTATAATCCCCAACATAAAAATGCAGAGTCGAAAAGATTGATCATTCGCAAAACTTTTCAGTCCATTTTATGACAATATGTAGTTGTATTTTTTTGTTGTCTTAAAATGTTAATTTGAATTGTTTTGACTTCTAGAAATTTCAAGTGAAAAAGTAATATTATGAAACATTTTCTAAGTTCTTTTCAAATCAGCACATATTTGTAGTGTTTTTGGCTTTTTTGCACATTTTCAGAACATAGGGAGGGATCATGAAAGGAACTCATCAGAAAAAATATGTAAGATGGCATCAGGGATACTAAACTGTACGCGAGCCTATGGCAATATTTAAGATTAATTTTTTTTTTTTTTTTTTTTTTTTTACTGACCTGTATATAAGCAGACCTTCTGATTTTTTAATAAAAATTTTGACTAAAATTTCTCAGTTTATACTCGAGTATATATACAGTACTTGTATATACAGGGTGTCCCCAAAAGGTGGTAAGTCTTTTATTCTTTATCTATTAGAGATAAGCGGGCAGTGTAAATTGAAAAAATGTTCAAAATAAGGTCAGAAATAATACTCAAAATAAGAAAAGAAAATATTCCTCACGTTAATTTTCAAAAAGTTACACTTTTTAAGTTTTTGTACAACCCCATACAAAAACATTCCCAATTAGTAAAATGTTCCCCATACACCAGCCTGGGGGGGTCGTGGAGGGCAAGAAAAACAGCAAAGGGCAAGTGATAATGCATGCTCTAAAAAATCATATTACTTATTCTTATTTTTACTCCAAAACATATCTATTTTCTCTTAAAATGTGTACTCAAACTTAACTGATAAAATTATTTTGTAGAAAAAGTGACTACATGTTCCTTGTTGAAGAATGAAAAACTGAATGTATTCTTAAAATTGTGAGGAAGGAGGGTGCCATCATAAGTTAGCGTTTGTTGGGGAGGGGGGGGACAATATTAAAAGCTTGGGAACCACTGCCATACACTAATGAGGTGTACCAAATTTGAGCCTTTCATTATATGAAGTTGCAGAGTTATCTTTAAAGAAAGATGATCGGGGACCACACATGATTTTGTATGTAAACATTTATTCCTAGAGTGGGAAAAAAAGATTTTCTTTTATAATTTCTGTACAACCTCAGAAATGCGATCATTCGATGTGATTTTTTTTTCCCTTTGAGAGCCATTGAAAAGTGGTTTAAGTCATTGTTATATTTATTTTCGTATCGCTGACACTTTTTAGGTGTAGTTATCAGATTTTATATGTCCCCTCTTTAGTGTATGGGGCACATTTTACTAATAGGGAACTGTTTCGAACGGGGAAAAAAGTTTACGTTAAAAAGTGTAACTTTGAAAATTAATGAGAGGAATTTTTTTTCACGGAGTATTAATTCTGACCTTATTTTGAACATTTTTTCATTTTAGTATGCCCACTTATCTCGAATAGATAAAGAATAAAAGTCCGTTACCACCTTTTTGGGACACCCTGTAGTAGTTGTGATACGTACAGTATTTGTTCTAAAGTAATCTTGATAAAATGTTTCAGGAAATTCAAAAGATAGATGTTAAAACAGTTTTGATTTAAAAAACCTTTATTTAAATGAAACTACTTTGTCTTAAAATTAATGAAGTTTTCTCATCAAAATCATTCATTTTCAGAGAAGAATTTTAGTACTGAAAATGTAAAAAGATTATATATTTCATGTTACCGAAGCAAAGCGTGAAAGTTATGTGGGCAAAAGAAATAAAATTAATATTAGTGAATTAAGGAAAAAAATAAGAAATATCAGCAGATTTAAATATACTTCACTACTATTCCATTAGTGAGAGTCTTGAGCGTAAACCTGCAAAGATAATTTGATAATTCACTTGAACTGGCTTACTTAAGAATTTTTTTCTCTCAGGTTTGTGATAGAAAGTTGTTTCATGTACTTAATGTAGTAGAATCTGTCAAAGGATGATATTAATCCAAAACAGTTTTTAGTAGTTTTTTTTTTTTTTTAAGAGGCTTTTGATCTTCAGTTCTTTCTAGTGACCATCTTTTTTACTTTTACCAAAAAGCATTATTTTTTGTACAAAAGAATGTTTTTTTTTTTTTGTGTGTGTGTGTCTCATGGTTTTAAGAACAGCCGCAGGTCTTCTGACATTAAGAACTGCCTTTGGTTTTCTGTTTTGATGAAAGATTCATGAATAAAATTATACTTGCCAAAAATTTTCTAAAAAGAAATCCCTTAAATTCTCCTACAAGAAATATTTAGGGGTGGATACACATTAGAACATCTTAAAAAGTTCTCTGCCCAAGGCATCCCTTTAGGCACATAGCCCTTGCGTAGCTTTGTTTTAACCAAACAAACCAAACCAAAACCAACCTTATATTTATCACCCAAACAAAGTCAAGGTCAAAGTTGGACCTTAAAAGTTTAAAGCTTGGTTAAAAGCTGGTGTTGGAATTTGTGTTACTGGCTATTTGTATAGATACAGCTTTCCTGTTTAACCTGCAGTGGAAGCAGAATTTCATTTGGATTGCTTTTTTAAAAGTGGGCCAGAGCTTTAGTTGTACAAGATCTCTTTTTAGATGTTAGAGGACACTTTTTTTCAACCATATGTAGAGCAATATTTCAGTATATATGAACACATTTGTACGTTTTAATTATTTTTTTAAATTGTGAGGTTATTTAAAATTTATTTTGAGAAATTGTGAAGTTTTTAAATGTTTAAGTCTAACTTTGAATCATTTTTGAAAGATTGTAAAAAAAGTTTTAAATTACTTGGTCGAACAATATAGTGTACATGACGCATGTGTAGGAAGATTAAATGTAACTCACTTTTAATATAAAATCATTTTTTGATGTTTTCCCTTTATAAAATTTGTTACATTTAGTAAACAATAAGATTTTTATGACATTCTGTGATTTTTAAGTTAAGTATTCTACAGACATTCTTTGTAATATAGGATGGGCGTTGATTTATAAACAAACAAAAGGACTGAAAAAGGATTAATTTTTAAACCCAAGTACCAAAAAATGTGCAATTTTGTGATTGACCTTTTATGATAAGCGAAGCAGGTACAACAGCTTATACCAGGAAACAAATTGGAAAACAATGTGCCATATTGAAAAGGTAGCAGGTAGAGTGATAAGTGATTCCTTCTAGTTTGCCGAAATTCTGTGAATTTTCTGTTGAATAGAAATTGTTTTATGATATTGTAGCTTTTAAGAAATACTTTTATTTTCAGTTTATTTCTTGTTCGTAGCTTCAGTAGCATATTTACAATAAAGTTACAGTTATGAAAAACTTGTCTTTAAAGAAGCTACTTTTGATTCCTTTGAACCTCCATCTCATTTTCATGTGCTTTGATTTGGGCTGTTGGACAATTTTTGCCATCAGTTTTATTGTTTAGTAATTTTTTTAAACAATAGCATGAATTATTGGTGGTTATATTATTCATTACTTAAAAGCTATTGAACTTCCACAAACTTATTATTTTTTAATAATTACAAACTACATTTGCACTTGTTGAAATATTTTAAATGTGTAATTTATTTAGAGATTTATTTAAAATAAATAGAATTATTATTGATAAATCTAAATTGTTTTTACAGAATGAAGGGGGGAAACAAGGAAAAGTCTGGCAGGGCCAAGGTATGTTTCACATTTCTATCTGATTATCTTTATAAATAAATTCTAGCACCTCTTAGTTGCATATATATATATATCTGAGGGCAGTTTGATAAATCTATGACTTTAAAAAAGATGGTGATCTGATTGCACTTTTATTATTATGTTTTCAGTTTTTTTATTATCTGCGGCAGCATTCGTGAAATTTGGAGGAGATATTTTAAATACATTGCGTTCTATTGGATTCAAAAGCGAAGGATTGGTATGCTTGTTTTGACTATGGAAAAAAAAAGAAAAGAATTTTGTGTGTTGATAAAATATTATTTTTTGCACGGATAAAACGATTACCAAAACTGAGAAAAGTTTAAAGAACATTAGGGGACTCTGCTCCATCACATGGTATGGTTCGTAAGTGATTTACGGAATTTCGTCATGGCTGTATGAGCACAACAGATCATTCTGGGTGTCCAATTAAGAACATGACTGAAGAAATGATCAACAAAATCCATGATATCGTAGTAGAAGACTGCCGTGTACAAGTGCATGAGATAGCTAAAAAGGTAAACATTCCAAATGAATGTGTATTCAGTATGTTGCATGAACATTTGGACATGAAAAAGTTATCTGCAAGATGGGTTCTACAGTTGCGGACAATGGATCAAAAGTGAACTCGTGTAACCATTTCAAAGCAGTGTTTAGACAAGTTCGCATGCAATTCAACAAATTTTTGAGGCATTATGTTACATTTGATGAAACTTGCATACATTACTACACACCAGAAATGAAAGAACAGTTTAAACAGTGGACTACTAATGAACGTGCTCCGAAAAAGGCAAAAAATAGTTCCATCGGCTGGGAATATTACAACCACAGTTTTCTGGGGCCCAAAGGGAATAATTCTCATTGAATATTTGGAAAAGTGATCACCGGACAGTATTATGATGATTTATTAGACCATTTTAATGCAAAATTGAAAGAAAAGTGGCCCCATTTGTCCAAGAAAAAAGTGCTTTTACATCATGACAATGCGCCAGCGTACTCGTCTAGCAGTCACGGTTGTTAAATTGGTTGAATTACGTATGAATTGCTCCCTCATCCACTCTACTCTCCTGAGTTGACTCCAAGTGTCTTTCTTTTTCCAAAATAAAAAAATAATGGCTTAGTGCAGCATTTCTCAACCTGTGGGGCACGACCCCCCAGGGGAGTGCTGAGCGTTTGCAGGGGGGTGCATGAGAAAAACCAAAGAGCAAGTAGTAATGCATGTTTTTAGAAAAATCATCTTATTTATTCTCATTTTTACTCAAAAATATATCCTTTTTCGCTTAAAATGTTCATCCAAACTTTACTCATAACATTATTTTGTAGAAAATTTGACTAAATGTTTAAAGATTAAAAAACTGAATGTATGCTGAAAAATGTGAGAGGAGGGTGCGCCACTGTAAGTTAGCCGTTGTTGGGGCCGCCACTTTAAAAGGTTGAGAACCGTTGACTTAGTGGAAAGAGATTTTCTTCAAATTCTGAGATCATTAATGCCACAAATGCTTATTTTGAGGAGTCTTAGAAATCTTATTTTTTGAAAGGATTAAAAAAGTTATTACGTCGTCGGAAAAAGTGTATCATTGTGAAAGGGAGATTGTGAAAAACTTAAAGCCATTTTGGTACATACATTGTTTTTTAAATTTTTATTTGAAAGTCACGGGAATATCAAACTGCCCTCATATACAGGGTGTCCCAAAAAAGTGGTAATGGGTTTTAATTCTTTATCTATTAGAAAATAAGTGGGTGATGTAAATTGGAAAAATTGTTCAAAATAAGCTCAGAAATAAGATTCCATTAAGAAAAAATTCCTCTTGTTAATTTAAAAAAGTTACACTTTTTAAATTTGCCTACAACCCCTCTACAAAAAATTGTCAGTCATTAAAATGTGACCCATAATCTAATGAGAAGACATACCAAATTTGCGAATTATATCTTACGAAGTATCCGAGAAATGAAGATAAATATAACACTGACTTAAACCACTTTTCAGTGGCTCTCAAAGGGAAAAAAAAAATCACGTTGAATGATCACATTTCAGGGGTCGTACGAAATTACAAAAAAAAAATCTGTTTTACCACTCTTGCCATAAATGTTTAAATTCAAAATCATGTATAGCCCCCAATCATCTTTCTTTAAAGATCTCTGAGACATTGTATGATGAAAGGCTGAAATTTGGTACTGCACCTCATTAGCATATTGGCATGTTTTAGTAACTGGGAATTTTTTTGTACAGGGGTTGCATCAAATTTTAAAAATGTAACTTTTTGAAAATTATTGAGATGAATTTTTTCTTCAACAGTCTTATTTCCAACCTTATTTTGAACTTTTTTCAATTTATACTGCCCACTTAACTCTTAACAGATAAAGAATTAAAGCCCGTTACCACCTTTTTGGGACACTCTGTATGTGTAGTGACCTACCTCTCTTACATGACTTTTAGGGGACCATAGAAAAAAGTTATATAAGTGAGAGACCATGACTTTATATAAGTTTAAAATTTTATATGCACTACTTATTTTACCAGTATTAAGAAACTAAGTTTTCAATACTAAGAATGTATTTTAACAAAATTTGTAAAATATATTAAGATAAAACATAAAATAATTTAAAAGAAGTCTGCAAAATTTCAGTTTGCAGACTTATAAATTTCAGTCTGCAAAGTTGTAGTTTACTTATCACAATGTTTTAAAGATTTACAGATCAGATTTTTTCAAAAAAGGAAGCAATATTAGTTTGTCTGTATAGTCGACAAAGTAAGAAAATGTCTTAAGTCTGATAAAGTTTTTAAGCTATTTTGGGTATAATCATTTTTATAGAAACAGTCATTCCCCACCATGGATTTCCTCATTATATTGACACAGAAATTTATATAAGTAATATTATTCACTATTGATTGTGCTCCCTAACTGTAATGAAAGTATAAAGGAAAAGAAACGTGCATGATTTGTATTTATAAAATTATACAGTGAATTCTTAGATAAGAAATGTAAAATTGCCAGACTCATTTAAAACATTGTATAAGTGAGAGAAGAGTCATATAACTGAAGGAAGTTTAACATTATTTCCACAAAGCGTGGACAAGACAAAGTTAATTTGGCATATAACTGAGAGAATCTTATAAGTGAGAGGTCGCTGTATATATATATATATATTTAACTTGCAAACATTATTTATTTATTTGCATTCCTAATGATTTAAACAACTATTTCTTATCCCAGCTTTTTGTACATGAGGATTGGCAAAAATAGGAAAAACATTTTGTGTACCAGCATCAGCCACAAATAAAAAACAATATATAAATAAGTATTTTAACTGTTAAATAAAATGTAATAGAAACAAAACTTTTAGTGCAGCATTTTCTACTGTTTTTAATAAATTGAATTAGGTGTTAACTGGCAGTAAAGTCCCATGAGCCTTTGCCAGTCCACTGTACCAGTGGTATGAAAATACTCATCTAAACTATTGTTTGATGTGTTGGCTGCAAGATATTTAAAGCTACTGGTTAAACAGCTTTCATCTATTGTTTAATCTGGGAAATTACTATGGCAGTGCAGTAAGCATTTTGATTTGAATCTAGAAAAGTGATCATATACATATTTAAATTGGCATATTTCTAAAAGGCAAGTTGGTATTTATCTTAGAATTTGAATCACATGCTGTGTTCCCTATTTTTTTCTGTATGAGGTTAACAAATACAGTCGAATCCCGTTTTAACAAAGTCCAAGGAACCAGAGAAATCCTTTCGCTCTTACGAAATTTCGTTATACTGATGTTGTATCCCCATCTAATAATTTGATTTGGTTATTACCAAAGTCTTCTCTATAACAAAATTTTTGCTGTAACGGACTTTGCTAAAACAGGATTCGACTATATTTTATTCACAAGTGACGACTGCTTTATTATTTAAAACTGAACATGATTTTGTGGTAGTTTGATATACGATCCCTGTTGGTAATTAAAAATTTGAGTGTTTCTCTCCATTTCAATGTTACAACTTTTTAAAGAAAAAGTTTCTAAATGTCACAAATAGTATCAGCTTATAAATTATATTAAAGTTTGTATTTCTTTTATTTATTCATTTCACTTTTTTCTTTTTTCTGTAGCTTTTAATAGTTTAGGGAAAGGAAAAAGTGTTAATTACAGTCCGACCCCATGTTTGAAAATAAGAAATATGTTTGATTCAGAAGTGTAAGTATTCTATTTTCTTGTGGCACTTTTTTTACTTTTAAAAAAGAGGCCACTTTACTGCATTGTATTTAAACATATTAAATGTATGAGCTTTGACTAGATTAGTAGAGTACTCAATGAAATTTTATTTTTGATAAAAAATTGAATGAGACAAAGTGCAACTTTTATTTCAATGATAATTGCTTATTGTTGTATTTTTAGTAATTTGAATTAATAAATTAAGGGATAGGGGTAAGAAATTTTAAGTAAAGAAAAGGTTTCTATAAAGCTCCAAAGAATATTTTAAATGCTTGGGGGAGAAGAGAAACTTAATGTAGAACTATGTGCAATATGATTATACTTCAGAGTGTATTGGCAACTAAAAAGGTGACTTTTGTTATTAATTTAAAGGTGACTTGGATGACTTTTTTGAACAAAAAATGTGATTTTTGGCTAAATGTGATTTTTAAGTTTTTGGCTACTTGTACCTTACTCCAGGCAACTAATTTAAAAATGAGATTTCGATTTTTGTCAACTCTCCTTTCTTTTCAAAGTTTATGGGAATACGCATTAGAGTTAGAACCCCTTAAAAAGTCCTCTGAGCAAAGCCAATCCCCCACCATTACCCTATAAGCAGGTGCCCCTCTTGTAAACTTGTCGAAACTCAAAACAAACTGAAACTCTTTTCAAAGTTGCGATTGGTTAGCCATCAAACATTCTAATCAGTTTTTTTAAATCTTAGAATATTCAAGGTCATGTTCTCCCTTCCTGAAATCTACTAACACTCTTGTTGCCATGGGCACCCATAAGGAGGGACAAGGCAGGACACTTGCATGTTCCACCCCACCCCAAGAGATTTAGTATATTGTCTTATGATAAAAACAGAAGTGTACCACAAAGCAAAATGAGAACTTAAATTGTTAAGTGTGAAATTTGTCACCCTCTAGGAAAAATTTTTGAAGTTTGCCCACCACCTAAATATTTCTATGGGTTCCCATGCTTGTTGCTTTTGATTTCTTGTGCTCTATTCAAACAATCATTGTGATTATGATATAAGGAACAAAGTCATTGGAATGCGAAAAGTACTTGTATAGAGTAATGGTCCTAAATAAATCTTCAACACCTTGTGATCGTACAGGAAATTTCTACCCTTGCAGGTTCTAATTAAAACAAAACTCTCGAGTGGTCCGACTCCAATAAATTTCAAAAAGGGGACATACCTGTTTTATGGATGACAACGAACGGAGAGTAGTGATGCCGAAATCTTGTACACTAAAAACGCTCTAATTTATCACACACACATATAACTCCTGTGATGCGTTGTTTATTATGAAGACACCAAATTATATAAGAAAAAAGAACTTTTTTTATTTATGCATGATAAATATGGGCAAAATGGTGCTGGTCAACTAACACAAATTATAAAGTTACACAAAAAAGAATTTTAAAAAAAAATGGCACATGGGGCCACCAAGGAGGACTATGCCTCATAAAAAAAAACCGTACACACAGCAGGCCGACGAGCAGAGAACTGACGCTCACGTCTTTGCAATCCGTGGGCTCGGAGCTCGCCATTTTCGCCAAGCGTGGCGAGATAGACTGCTGTAGCCAATCAGGAGTCTGCACAATGTCTGCGTACCTGGCGATATGTTCGCCATCGTAGCGGTCGTCTTTTTGTAACCCTACGCTAGCAGGACAGAATTTCCACGTGGCGGAAGGTTCGACGATGTTCTAGAACATTCGCCATTTTTCAGGAAGGTTGTAGCACTTGTACTTACGGGGACGAGAGATCGGTACATCATTGCATGACGGCTAGCTAGGCCTGGGAGCAACTTCCACGTGGGAAATTAAAGTTATCGTCCTTTAGCTCTCTAGATTAAAAAAAATTTATAGTAGAATTAAAATTTCCTTTTACAAGAACAAATATGGCTGAAACATTGGAGGATATGATAAATCAGAGAAAAAAAAAGAAAATTTGCAATTCTTTGTAGTATGTTAAATTTTAGAAAAATGGTGTGAACCTAAATTTTATAAAGGGGTGTCAATCAGAGAAAAAAAAAGAAAATTTGCAATTCTTTGTAGTATGTTAAATTTTAGAAAAATGGTGTGAACCTAAATTTTATAAAGGGGTGTCATTATGTGACATCGATGCGAAAACTGAACTCTGTTTTGTTTATTTGAACTTACTCAGATGGTACTTAGCGCCCATCAGCAGAGCAGAGTTGAATTCACATTCAAGTTATCCTGAAATCTTCCAATTTATGCTCATTATTTTAAATCTATGTTAATATAGTTTGAAACTATTTAAAAAAAAAAATAAACTAATGGCCAAGGCCCCTAGACTGACTTGCTACACTCACTTTTCTTATGGGCCACTTGGTCCCGAATAAGACTTATTCGTAAAAAAGGTAATTTTCACAGACAAAACCCAAAGATTGAATCAGATAGAATGTTACCGAGCTACACATTGCTTAGTTCTTGCATGTTCCTTGGAACATTAAAATGTAAACTTCACACTATATTGTATTATATAAAACCTATGGAACACGTTATACCCATGGCAGTTTTTCATAATTTGGTGACTTACATATGTGTATAGTTAATCAATATTTCTCTTTAAATTTGCAAATAAAACAGTACTTCATATGTTTTCTTTGCTAAAAACTATGAAACAGTTAGGATATCTTTCCACCAATGGCAACTTTTCATTATTTAGCTATTTACACATGCTCACAATCAATAATCATTTCTCATGTAAGATTGCCTTGACATAGCTGCCATACCTCCCGATTTTTCTGGGAGACTCCCGAATTTCAGAATGATCTCCCGAACTCCCGAAAAGTTTATAAATCTCCCGAATTTTTTCAAATTATTCCCATGTTTTATGTACTTATCAATTTTTGAACTGAAAAACTTCGCTAAGACTACCCCAGAGGGCAAAGATTACTTAAAAGTATGGTTACCATAAAAGAACAAAAAAGCAAGGGAAAACAACAGTGATTACCGAACCTAAAGCAAAACATGTCCTAAATCTACGACGTTCTTAGCGGACATAGCAGAGTAACAGGAGGACGATAATGCGCGCCTGGGATGTACGTTTTCACTGCATCTCGCACTGCGCCTAGCTAGACTAAAGTCAGCTAGAGTGAGTGCAATGTTACTGATTTCTGAGTTCGTAAATTCAAAACTTAGTTCAGAGGGGCAAATTCTTATTTTAGATCCCCGATGTTTCGAAAGGCATCTGATACATAATTATGTACTTGGCGAACTACTTCACAACAATAATTATCTATCGTGACCTATCGCCACTGGAAAACCGTTGTCGGTGAGCTATTGTTACTCGCGACGTGTTTTTATTGCTGTGTTGCGCACTTGATGAATCTATAAATTTTTTCCACAGACACGTACCAGCTTAACTGACACTTCTAATGTGGATTATTGAGAAAATGGCAGTTGTTAGCGAATATATTAGAAAACGTGGATTGAAAATGAAATGTTAGTGGTCATTTTCGGATCCAAAAATTTGCTTTTTTGGAAAAATCGTTGGCCGAACGAGAACTTCCAGACATTTTATGAATGCTAAACAGGAATTTTTGTTTAAATAAAGCAAACTGGTGGTCTGAGGGACAAATAAAACGTATAAAAGTGCAGCTTTTAGTAATGGTATTTAAAATATAAATCTTGTCGTATTCCTTTAGGTCTTCAACATGCAAAGGAAGTAAAATAATTTATGGTAGTTTAAATATACTTTATTTCTTAAATAAATTATTAATAATAATTCCAATAAATAAATACTTCGATATTTATAGCTATTAAAACGTACACATCTTAATTTTATGCTGAATAAAAGAATAATGCTTTTTTAAAATGTGAGTTAATGTTAAGAAATCCGTAAGAAAAAGAAAACCAAAATTTTCAGAGTTTTTTTTTTCATTTTCTTTTTTGAACAGTTATGCGGATTTTACTAAAAATATATACCGTAACTTCGTAAAAAGTTAAGTAATGGTAAGACCACGGACGGATTTAAAGGGTTGGGGGGGAGCGATTACTCCTCCGCTACGGGAAAAAGAAATTCTATTTTACTTCCATAAAATAGACAAATTTCTACTAACCGCCCATAAAATTGCATTAATCCGTCCTTAGGCAAGACGTATCGCCCCCTTAAATAAATAAAAAGATTACTTTTATTAATCATTTATGAAAATGTACATAACCAAGGGGGGAAAAAAAGAAGAAAAGATCATTACTATAATTCTCATGGGTCAAGCCACATAATACTTAATTTTAAACAACATTCAATTGATACTCTCTCTGGGTTAAAAGTAACGAAATATAAAATTTAAAAATTTGCGCTCGCAATTGAAAAAAAAGAAAGAAATTGAGGGGACACAAGTCATGTTTTAACATCTCAGCAGAATTCGCTCTCTTGCTTTATTAACCAGCTCGCCGAGTGAAGACAAAACAATAACAACCTTCGCGATGACGACGCGGCGTCGGTATCTCGGTTTGTGAAGGCCCGTTTTCCCCCGTATTACATAAATTATTTTTTTAAAAAAGCACATTCAAAATTGGTTCTTCTGCATATCGGACTGAAATATTTCTAAAATGGTTTCACGAAGCTTGCCCGCACCTGTAACTACGTCGATGCTTTAAATGACATAATGGGGGGGAAAAAAATATTCAAATGATCCCTGCATGACGACGTGCCGTCACTTGAAGTGCATCTATGTGCTTTATTTTCTACAGAAATAAATTTGTAGCATCGGCTTCACCGGAGCTTGCGCGCTAACAACAGATCAAAAAGCAAGATAAATATACTAAATTTTTTTGCATAAGAAATTTATTTCAGCCAGATAGTCAGTGTCCTGGAAAAAAATCCCTTTTTGACATGCATAGTCCGCGGACTATACTAGCTAAATTATGGTAACTAACTATCCCCGATCTCTGGGTTCCATATTTGCCAACAGAACTTCAATCTTTTTGCAACCTTTTGGTAAATGAATAATTTTAAAAACAAGATGTAAAATAGAGTTTTTAATACTCTATTGTTAAATCAAAATTTAAGGCATTTTAGTAACTCAACAAAAAAGTATTATTTTCCCCATAATATGTTTATTGATTTCTGAATCATTTTCCCTTCAATTTTAAAATCAGGAAAATCGCTATTTCGTTTTATTTTCATGTGCAGGTTTTTCTTTGGTAATTATTTTTACAGTTAATTTTAAGAAGCATAATCTTGTGAGTTGGTATTTTGCAGCTAATATAGGAAGGAGCAGAACATATGTCCCTGTCATAAGTTCCACTTCTGTGTGCTGCAAGACTGCTAAGATTCTAAAATTTTACTGAGAAAATATTTAGAAAATAGACCTGACAAACTTGAGAAAATATTTAGAAATTTATTAAAGAATTATTTTTTTTCCAATAAAACAAGAAAACTTCACTTTTATTCTATCATTTGAATGCTTATTTTAGAAAATGCCAATGCCATATATATAATTTTTCATTCCATTTCTGATAAAAAAAATAAAATAAATAGGTCTTAAAATATATATATATTTTTTTCTTGAGAATCAATTTTTTATTTTATTTTCATATCAAAAGAATAGTCTGAAATTTGGATGCGAGACTTATGATTTGTTCTAGGATTTTACGATATTACTTAAGATAATTATTTTAAATAATTATAGCCTATTTTCTTTTAATAAATATTGTATATCTAAAACTGATTATTAAACATTTACAGTGCATAGTTATTTTCTTCAGGATCACAGTCAATTTGTTTGTGGTTGAAATTTAAATGGTAGAAATTGTTTAGTACACCATTTAGTTTAACAGTGGTTGAATTTAAGCTCACACATTATTCCCTAGTTCCATGTTTTTGCATTACCAACCTTGTTATATATATGCCTGAAAATACGTGCAGGTAAATTTTTCAATTTTTTGCTGGAAAATATGTCTACGTGTATTTCCTCTTTTTTGCTCTTCAGCTGTTTTCATGCCTGCAAAAATCCAGGGGGGGGGGTTGCAAGTGCCCCCCCCCTTGCCCTATGCTGCCGGTGCCCATGAATGCAAATAGTTCAAAAGTATTTACTGTTTTTTTATATAACAGTAGATATATAAAAGTATTTATATATCTACTGTTGAAATAAACAAAAAATTGTTTATTTCTTTAAAAAAGTATCGCATTTTAAAATTGGCTGTTTTAATAAATGTTTTAAGCTATACATTTTTCTTGTATATGTAATTTTCTTGGCTACTGATATATTACGCATGTGTACATGGAGTTTTTTCATCTATAACAAGGGTTTTTTAAAGTCTCCCTAATTTTTAAAAATCTTCCTAATTTTTCGAAAATCTCCCTAATTTTCATTCTCCAAGGTTGGCAGCTATGCCTTGAAAACAGTTCTCTGTATATTCATATACAAAATCCTTTGCAGATTGGCATATTTAGCACCATAAAATATTTCATCTTGCTGCACTGGCAAATATCCAAGCTGTACTACAGCTGCTATAGTGGCATAGTTAATGCCTCCAAATTTTTCTTCTTGGTAACGGGTGGCAAATATCCAAACTGAACTTAACCAGCATTACTATAATCTGCATTTAAATTATTTTTCATTTTCAGTATTCTGGATGATAACGTTTTGGAACACATGTGGTTTAGATTCATGCTGCTTGGAGAGATAGCCTTTTGCCAGATTGTACCTGCTGCCAAAATGGCACCTTTTTAATCAGTTACAATTAGTTATTGCATACTGAAAAAATGAATGATTGATAATTTTAAACTCGTGTTATCTAAGAGAACTTACTATTTGAAAATTGTGAAGTTTGTATAACACACTTTGACTTATTTATTTTACGTAATTTTTAATTTGGCATAAAATTGGCATAATTCTACTTCATGTTTGTCTAGTCCATGTGAACCATATACTTTTTTTGCTTTGTTTGCAAAGGCATGAATGATTTAATGCTGGCAAAATTCATCAAACCTGGCAGCCATGATGATAATTTTTTCAGTTTTTTATTTATATCTTCTAAAATAATTTGAATTTTGAAATAGAATAGCAGATAGTTTCCCTGGTTTCCCAAGTCCCAGCTTGCCTATTGCCTACCTATTGCGCTGACATCCCCCTGTTTATGTCAGCAGAATAGTTTCCCTGGAATTTTTTGAATCCGTGGACACCTTATTCGAAATCAAATCCACGCAGTTTCAGAGGCGATAGCATTACAAGCTTTAGACAGTGGCAGCTACTTTTTTTCAGAATTGAGAAATAATGCATGTGTTTTTTAAACTGATTTCTTTTTAAATGTACTATGTGTTCTCATGTAGTTTTTAATTTATCGTTTTATTCACTCCTTCTTAAATGAAGCTGAATGACGTATGTGTATTTCTTAATTCGTAGTTTTGTATTTTTCTTTGCAAAATCATGCAATAATGCTACAATTTTGGCAAGTAAAATTAAGAAAGTGGCTGCTAAACTGTCGACTTTCTTATGTCGATGATAATACTAATGATGCTATTTTTGCCTCCTGACATTGGTGGACACCCTGATACTTTTTTTATAATCTTTCTAAATTTCATTTTTAGCACTCAAATAGCACTATTTTAAATATAATGATTTTTCTTACTTACCTTTTTGCTTTGAAATAAAATATTTTTTAAAATTAACTTAAAGAGCTTAATAACTTGTAATCTTTTTAAACTTCTATTGCTGTAATCTAATTTTTTTTCTTTCTCTCTTTGTAACTGTGGTAGAATCGCTCCGATCCACTTACACATTGAGACCGAACAATGTGCATAAATGTAGAACTTTGTGAATGTCTGAATAGGGTGTTTATAATACCATTTTATAAAACTAAACAAATACTCAAAATGTGCAATCATAGTTACACACACACACACACACACACAAACAACACACAACAAAACAAAAAATAGGTGAGCTTCATCTTTTGGTTTAAAAAAAAGAACATGCATCTAATTGTAATTCCAGTAAATTTAATTAATTTAAATTTGCTAATCCAAAAAATAAAATATTTTATGGTAGATGAAACTTTATCTGTCACTTAATTTCTCTAATACATAGTTTACTATAGATAAATTTTAATCGCTACATCAACTAATAACTTCCAAAACAACCCAATCCCTTCAGTTTGAAACTGAAATTTGCATCATGGTTGGGGTGTTAAGAACTGCCATATCATGTAACCATCATGGGTCTGTGCTAGTTGTTTGCAGAGTTCCTTACGGTACATATAGACATGCTGCACTTACATTAAGTTTAAACCTCTCAGACCCTGTGTCCACAATTCTGTACCTCAGAACCAGACTAACATAAGTCACATCTAGACTAACTTTTCATGAGGGCACCAAAACTGTAAGAAATGAACTCTAGGTCTGGTTGCAGAGCTATTAATTGAATCAGCAAAAAATTATTGACATTATTGAATTTGTATATACTTAGCCCATTCATAGGTATTTCATTTAGATTCAATGCTTTAACCTGAAAAGTGTAATATATGGACTTGCGTTCATCAGGTTCTGGGGTACAGAATTTAAGACACAAAGTACCTATACTATTACACAGGATGGATGTCCTAACTTGTGTACATAAAGAAAAAAATTTTTTCCTCAAAAATTTAACAATGAGGATTTTTATTCAATTCCTACTATCAGTTCACACTCTCCCTATATATATTTACATATCTTGTTCAAATTTTCGATCGTTAATAAAATACTTTTTATTCATCCACTCAAGTTCAAATACATTTTTTTTTAACTTGTAGTGGGTGACACTTGATGTTGATACAGTTTTTTCAAATATTAATTCATTAATTAAATTAAATTAATTAAATAAATAAAAAGTAACTAAAATTTTTTTTTCTTTGTTGACCTAAGTAGGAATTGACTTAATTTTTTTATCTAATATATAAAATTCTCCTGTCACAGTGTTAG
This sequence comes from Cheiracanthium punctorium, assembly GCA_038373885.1. Lineage (NCBI taxonomy): Eukaryota > Metazoa > Arthropoda > Arachnida > Araneae > Cheiracanthiidae > Cheiracanthium > Cheiracanthium punctorium. The sequence continues at coordinate 281,389 of JAWZYV010012351.1, read as the reverse complement.
TCACCTAACTCCTCCGAAACCACTCGACCAATTTTAATGAAATTTTCTATGTATATTCGTTAGGTCTGAGAATAGGTTTTTAACTATGTCTCATACCCCTAAGTCATAAGGGCGGTCCACCCCAAAATGTTTAGCCCCAGAGTGCGATTCATTTCAATCAGGATTTCTGTGTAGACATTAGCGTGTCGAGTCACTTTTCAAATGTGTTTGCCAGATAATGTGGAGAGGGGGGGGCGTTAATAAAATGTTGAAAGTCGCACAAGGTTTGCAATTTTTGATAATTGATCGCTAAATGTGGTGCCAAAACGTGACAATTTATTATAAATATATTTCGCGTATAGTTAGAAAACGCCTGGCGTATATTGTAAAAGAGTTTTATTACGCGATTTTAATATAGATTTCTATTCCGAAGAAGTGCTCTGTGGAACAAGAAAGGAAAACATCGGTACACTTATGGATTATGATGCCCATTCCAAACAGCATTTAAAATGTCTTTGCGGTATAGTTAGAATATGCCTACAGGAAGAATATGCCTGGCGAAGATTGTAAAACAGTTTCAGTAGGCGATTTTAAGATAGATTTCGATTCCAAAGATGTGTTTTATGGTACAAGAAAGAGTTGATTCCTATTTTAACGCCCCCACTCTCGCCAACCTAAAAAATCCCCGTACTTTGGCGAGCTTTGCAGTCATGGGTCTCTGGGAGTTATGCACAAGTTTCAACGGTACTTACGTATTATCCCGGCGGTCAGCCAAGACAAGCAATTTTTCACCAAGATAAATGCCGGGCACATGAAATTGTTGATGGTTTGGAATACGATTGGCAACGTATTTAAAATCTACGAAAAAGTAGTTTGGCGGAAGTGACCGCCGGATAATACGTAAGTACCGTTTCAAGCACACCCAAAAGAACTAGGTGATAGCTAAAGTAAACAAACTAGCGATAAACGCGCCAGTTAAGGAATTTGAAGACATTTAATTATCAAAACTACATTAATTGGTAATTAAATGTACTTACATGTTGTTCCAAATCGCCATTTTAATTCTAAATTACGATTTCTACATAAATGCAAAAAATCGTCATGGTAACTGCATATGTTTAATCATCGCCTCCTTGGCGAGAGTCGAGGCGTTAAAGTAGGAAACAATATATAAAACGGTGAAGTATAGTTGTGATATACTTGGCGAAGATTGTAAAATAGTTTTAGTAGGCGATTTTAAGATAGATTTCGATTCCAAAGATGGGTTTTATGAAATAAGAAAGAAAAATACAGCACAGTCATGAATAATGATAACACTTTCCAACTTAATGGAATAAGGACGAAAAATAGGGACGACGCATAAATTATGATACGATTTTAATATATAGCACTATAGTGCGTATTTAAAATCTGAAAGTGTTTCAGATTTTCATCCTTTTTTTTGGGGGGGGGGGCAAAATTTTTTATGGAATGACTATCAATAAGTCTCAAGGCCAAACTATGTCTGTTTGTGGATTAGATTTGAGCACACCATGTTTTTCACATGGACAGTTATACGTGGCATGCTCTCGAGTGGGCAAACCATACAGTGGGCATCCAGTTTGTTTGTGTTATCTAAAGATGGGAATAACAAAGAATATTGTATACTCTATTGCGTTAAGGGATTGATATTATTTTTTAGTAAAATTATTGTAATTAGCGATATATATAAATTTAAAGAATAAATTACAATGAATTAAAAATATAAATGTTTGGTATTGTGTTATTTTTATATTCCAGCATCGTTCACAGCGCTCCATGCCTCTTCCACTCATATACCACATCCTCAGAAACTTACAATAAGTTAGTCGTTTCTTTCTACTAAAATAATCCTAGGAATAATTTATATGGCAAACCAACGTTTGCCGGGTCAGCTAGTATATATATATATATATTTCTTGTTTTATTACTGACTTCAAAAAAGGAGGAGGTACTACATTCAACGTGCGTATGTGGTGTCCCAAAAAAGGTGGTTAGGGGCTTTAATTCTTTATCTATTAGGGGTAGGTGAATAGTGCAAATTGAAAGAGATGTTCAAAATAAGGTTGTAAATAAGAATCCTTTAAGAAAAATTTCCTCTTGCTAATTCTCAAAAAGTTAAACTTTTTAAATTTTTATACGACTCCCGTACAAAAAAATCTTCAATTAGAAAGTTTTTATTTTCCATCGAATAAGACCAATAGAAAAAACTGCATAACCGTATCTCTAAAACCAACTGAATTGTGATGCAGAAAAAAATTGGACATACCATTTTTCCAGACATTTTTTATCACATAAAAAGTTATTTTCTTGGTGAAAATAGGGGCGTATACAAATTGACAACATAAAAAATATGATATTGCAACTTGGATTGTGTTTCGAATTAAGCATCTTGATTAAGAAATATTTAAAAAAAATTTTGGTAAACAACTAAATCTGAAGTTGATTAAAAACCTTATAAATTAAATACAGATTTCACAAGATAAACGGAAGGCTAAAGAATATGTAAACTTTGTAAGCCTTGTTACATAACTTTTTTTTCTTCTAATTTATGCTTTATTGTGTTACTAATACTTATATTTATAAAACGTTTCACTGCAAATAAATACATTAAATTCACAATCAATGTAAATGCATGTAATTTTAAAATTAAAACATTTATCGAAAATGAGTAAGTGCCTATTACGATTGCTAAACGTTCAATTTTATAAACCTTTTAGAGGGTACCACTCATATAAAAAAGGAAATTTCATTAAAAATGCAAAGAAAGAAAATGCAGTTTACAAAGCATTCTCAAAATGCTTTCCATCAACTACAATACATAACGAGCTCTTTTAATAATGCTTCTGTAAATATTTTGGAGTTCTCCAGTAATATTGTTGCATGCATCGGCTATCTTTTGTTTTATATCTGTTGCATTTAGGGGACAAGTATTATAAACTAGTGTTCGAAGCCAACCCCAAAAATAAAAATTGAGTGCTGCTAGATCAGGGGATCTGGGGAGACATTCTGTGATTTCTTTCAAACCAGTCCACTGTTTATCAAAGTTAACATTGAGCCAGTTTGTTACACTTATAGCCTTGTGTGCAGGTGCTCCACCTTGTTGAAAATACATACATTTTACACACAATAATGGTGTATTCTCCAAAATATCTGTTAATAGGCCATCTAAAATAAGCTACAGATATTTGGAGGCTGTCCCTTCATAAAACACAGGACCACAGAGACAGAAAATTTTCTTTGGTGGTGTATTTTTTGCACAAAGTATGGTTTTGTATTATTCCAATAATGATCGTTATGAGTATTTATTGACCCATCTTCCGTAAATAAAAATTCATCTGTTCACATAATGCTTTTAACAAAATTCACATTTTATTTTGTTGAATTAACAACCAAATGCAGAATGCTAGATGCTGAGCAAAATCAGACGGATGGAGGGCTTGCAGTCCATGCATACAAAATGGATGCCAATTATGTTTTTTTCAAGAATTCTATCAATTGATGTTCCAGGTAGCTCCAAAGTCGTGCTTGCTTTTCAAATACTTGCATGTGAATTGGCAGAAAAATATGCTATAATATCCGTTTCTTCGTTTTCACTGTACAAGCAATTTCTCACATAGTAGTCATAGTTCCAGGTTTTGGATGAAAAACACCAGTAGTTCTCAATTGCCTCATTGTCCGGTAAACAAACATGCGAGAAATTTCTGGTGAATTCGAATATTGCCGTCTGAATTCTCAAGCAGTTTCAGCATTATTTCTATTGCACTTAGAATAAATCATTGTTAATTCAAACAGCTCGTCATGTGTTAAAAAAAACATTATGCAGTTCTAGTTAATATTTTTATTTCGAAAATATGAAACTAAATATCGTTGCATAATTTTTAATACACTATTTATTCTGATATATACAAGAAAAGTTTGGTTGAGTTGTTCTGATAAGAGTTATTACTGGAAACAAATGAGTAAACTCAAAAGAAATTGTCTGCATTTCATTTATGCAGTTGTGTAAAATTGTTTTACCATAAAAATTTGAAATGATTAAATACCACTTATGAGAAATAAAAAATCATCTGAGTTCGTCTCTTAGAATGTTGTTTTGAAATATATAATTTTCAACGGAACCATGAATGTACCCTAAACATGCAAAAATGGCTTTGATGTAAATATTTTCATAGATTCTATTTTTTATAACATGCCACAAATTTGCATTTCTATTTTTGTATATGGTCCCTTTGCGCAGCCTTCCATTTTCAATTGAGCATAATTCACTCAGTTTTATATTTACAGTTATGTAGTTTTTTCTATCAGTCTTGTTGGATGGAAAAAAAAACTTTCTTATTGGAAACTATTTCGTACGGGGGTCGTATAAAATTTAAAAAGTGTACCTTTTTGTAAATGAACAAGATAACCTTTTTCTTAACGGATTTTTATTTCCAACCTTATTTTGAACTTTTTTTCAATTTACACCACCCACTTATCTCTAAAAGATAAAGAATTAAAGCCCATAACCACTTTTTTGGAACACCCTGTATATTTATGTATGAACAAGATAACTTTTTTGTAATGGATTCTTATTTCCGACCTTATTTTGAACATTTTTTCAACTTACACCACTCACTTATCTCTAATAGATAAAGAATTAAAGCCCGCAACCACCTTTTTAGGACACCCTGGATATTTATGTATGTACAGCGATAATTTTTTACTGTGTGGATCGATTTCAAATTTTTTTTGTATTATTATTGGAAAGGGGATAGCTCAAGAATGGTCCCATATTAATTTGGTCATGTTCTGATGATATTATCATTCTGAAAATCAAAAAAAAAAAGTGTTTTTAACTATTACTTAAAGGGTTGTTAGTAACGTCGCTGGTTTTAATGTCATAAGTTGCTAAGGTTGGCAACTTTTGCAATTTTTCGTCAAGTTTGGCATAAAAAAATGTCAAAGACTGAACTGAGCTCTGCAATGTCTTGGCAGTATTTTGCAAGAATTTGCCAAATTCTACTAATTCAGAATGAGAATAAATTTTTGTTATAGTGAAGTAAGTCGGTTTTCTTTTTTTTTTAAATTATACTTGTTTTTTTTTAATTACAAATTTAATCAGTGTTGTCAAAAAAAAATATTATTTAAATCTAACAGAAATTATTTTGTGTGTAGAATACACAGAAAACTACACTTTCTTTTATTACATAATTAATTTTAGCATAGAGTTTACATATCAATAAATTTGCTAATTTTTATATTTTTACAGAGAATATGGCGATGATTGGCAGGTGAATATTCAGGATGCCATTTTAGAAAAATGTGAAGGGAATGATGGAATTAGACATATAGCTGTTGATACCTCCAATAATGAGGTGAGTTAATGTTATAGAATTTTCTTGCTATAAGTACTATTAAGACATATATGCAGGGATGAGATTCTTGAGCTTTTTGTGACTTTGGACCACAAATAAGAAAATGTTTCAAAAGATTTCAAATAACAATACTGGTAAGTAAATCCATCATTGTAATTGTAAAATTTTTTTACCCCCTCTCACTTTCTAAAGTGCAAAATCATTATGCATCAAAAGGCAATTAAATGTAATTCTCTCACTTCACTGTTGTGCACATGCTGCATCTCAGTGATGTACTTGTGGTAAATAAGTCTAATTTGTAAAATTTTCTGATGCCCTTGATAATGTGTTATAGTTTGTTAACTAAACTTTTAATGTAAATGATTCAATAATAATTTAATATTCTTTTTCTTATTTACACCTACTGAATAAAGAATAATTAAGTTATTAACTGTGCTATATTTTTGTCATGTTGCATGTTCTGATGTTTTACTTCTTAAAACATCTTTCACATATCAATATTATATACAAATATCATACATACAAATTTTTTGCTCTTGAATGTTTTCAGTCTGTTTGCTTTTTTGCCAATCTCATCCGTGTAAATGAAAATAGTCAAATTTAGTATTAAGAGGTTAACTTTACTAAATTCGTAGTTAATAATTCGAAAACAAAACTTTGTTTTTTGTTTTTTTGTCCTTCCTTTTTAGTTTGAAATAGTTCTGAAACATTAAAAGATTTTCCAGGCTTGATTTAGAAATTATATAAATTTATCTTTTTAGCATAAACTGTACAGATTATTTCAATTCTGAACTGCCAATTTTTCTTGTAAAATATACATCTAGTTCTGTGTTATGATTTTATTTGCTACAAACCTTTTTTACAATTTGATGGAGATGGTTAATGAATGAATATGGATTAATTTTACTTTGAAATTCACTGAGTATCCATTCTTGTGGGAGAAAGTTGACTTCTTTCTAATGCACATAACTGGAGTTAATCTGATTGAAACATAATTTTATGAAATAAAAAATTAATTTGCTTCACACATAATGTAAAATTTCCATTAAATAGCTAACTTAACATTAAAAGTAAAAGAATAAACTTCACTTTGCTTTGTAGAACTATAATATTGAAGTTTATGTTATCTTCTGTTCTGTATTTTAGTGTATAGGCGTGGAAACATTTAAAGTGATTCTAATCTCTGAATGTGCCAAAACCTGGCATATGAATTTTTTTTTTTTTTTTTTCTGAACATTTGTGCATCTGAAGCATTTGTGCCCGACAGGTCAAGACGAGGCTCGACTGATTGCAGGGTCCACCTATCTTCAGACACATTGGCCATTCCAAGCCTGTCTATTACTAATCGTCTTGGCACTACACAGTGTTAAGATATAAGATTTTTTTAAATTCCTCCATTTCCCACTGACAGAATTGCAAGGGGAAAAAAAACAGCATTATTAATCTCCATGGGAAAGAAAATGTCAAACACAAATGTAAAAAGCCCCGACTTTCTGTTGGTCAGGTTTCCAATTTCAATAGCTCTAAACCTTCTATGGGCAACTGGAATAATTTTACAGAAAGCTGCTCTTAAATCATTTGTAAGAAACACACATTTCAACACTGTGTTTTATATATATGATAGATAATACCTTTAATCCTATTCATATCATTGCATGATTACAAAAAGAAAGAACATTGCTGATCTTCGGTGGTGGGAGTAAACACTTGGCTTGAATACTCCCAGGGGCACCCAGACACGGTAAGCGTAGAATTGAGGAGCCATTTCAAACTCAAAAACTGATTTTATCTCTAACTCAAAAGACTTTATCTGGAGCATATAAGGAAGTGCTGTTTTTACAATTGCAGGGGGCCGCCATTTACTCTATGGCCGCTCCTGAATACTCCTGCCCATTGAGAGAGGACATCTTTTGGCTCTAGTTTTCTTTCTATTTTGTCAGATTTCGGATTCCAATAGATTTAAACCATCCGTGGACAACACAAATCATTTTCAAAGAAACCACGCTTAAATCAGTCCGGCAGTTTTATAGTTTAGGTAAGAAACACACATTTCAACACTCTCTTTTATATATAATAGATTTATTTTAACACTTCTAAAAGTATCTATTGGAAAAAATTCTGAGAAATTATAAGCTACTCTGCCAATAAAATAAATAAAAACTTTGTGAAAAAAACACACATGAAAAGTTACTTATAAGATGTTACGATCATTTCGACCAAAAAATTATTTCTGTCTTCATCAGACTAGCCCTTCGACTCACAGAGCAGAGGGAACTAAAAAAGATCAATCTTTTCCAAAAGATTGATCTTTTTCAGTTCCCTCTGCTCTGTGAGTCGAAGGGCTTGTCTGATGAAGACCGAAATAATTTTTTGGTCGAAATGATCGTAACATCTTATAAGTAACTTTTCATGTGTGTTTTTTTCACAAAGTTTTTATTTATTTTATCATTTAACACCAGTATTTTGAGGGTTTTAATCATGCTCTGCCAATATTCAAACATTTTTTATGTTCAAATGTCTAGTTGAAGAAAGTTAAAAGTTGAGTCATATAATTTGTATAGTATTTTCACCATGTAATACATTCCATGTCAAAATAATAGTCCATGAAAGAAAGATATATAGTAATTTTTTTCTTTTGTTTCAGGGTTGTGTATATATGCTGTGTAGTTCTTCAGAAGCTGCAGGCAAAGCATTTAATGCTCTTCATGGATGGTGGTTTGATGGTAAGCTGTTTAGATTAAAAAATCTCTCCTCAGTGATAATATCTAAGTGTATGCATAGGAAAATTAACTCAAGTCATATGTTGATTAATAATGTGTTCAATTATTTATTTTTTGAGTTTTAAAATCAACATAAGCTCTACATTTGACAGTCGTAACTCATTAAACATAGTATCAGGATAAAAAAAAAAATATATATATATATATTGCTTCCCCCCCCCCCCTCTCAATGTCATGTTAAAAAAAAAATAGTAGCAGGGCTTGCGCATACTCTCGTTTTATGCATAAATTGATATTTTTTGATAAAATAGACTCTCATTTTTTTGATAGTCAAACTTTGACTCGCAAAATTTCGGCTAAAAACATTAATGTCCAGTAGGGTGGAACAAAAAACACTTTTTCTCGAAATTCACATTGCCTGAGTCATTAAATGGTGCGTAACGGATAAGAACAAATTGTCTCCAAATTTCAACTCATAATATTACCATCATCAGGTTTCACACCTCAAGCGAATATACTGCCAGTGTCTTTTTTAGTCCTTTATGAATTTCTATTGAAATAATTACGTTTAATTAATTAATTGAATAATTAATACTCGGATATATCTATTCTATCAAGAACAACGGCTAGTTCAGGCATTGGGTCTGTCTTGGAGATTTAGGGAATCTCATCCTCAGTCGTTTTCTGCCATTTGGATTCCTGACTAACGAAATTGTCATCATTTTCTGAGGTATATTCCATTTCTGAATCTGATCCTAAGTCGACGTTTGCTTCTAAATTTACAATTTCCAGCACTGACATATGATAATAAAATATTAATAAAGCAATTTAATAATGAAAACATAACTAATTATTCAATTAATTAATTAAACATTATTGTTTTGATAAAAATAAGCTAGAAATATATTCGCTTGAGTTGTGGAGCATGAAGATGACAATATTTTGAGCTGAAATTTGGAAACAATTTGTTCTTATCCGTTTCACACCCTTTAATGACTCGGGTAGTGTGAATTTTGAAATAAAGATTTTTTCTCCACCCTAATGTCCAGGTCGGTCAAAAACACAATTTTTCTTCCCTTATTTTCTCTTGAATAAGAGCAAAAGTTTAGTTTTGTGAGGGTTAGAAATATAAATTGATTTCAGTGACTTTCAGTTCAAATTTTCTATAAAATGAAAGAATAAAAAAAAGCCTTAGCTATTTCTCTAAATTCAGCACAGTACTGTGAAAGTTTGAACACAATATTGAAGTATCATTAAACTTTTTTTATACATACTATTTTCAATTAATAAAAACAATCCTAATAATGTTTTCTACTAAATGAAAATATCTTGCTGTTTTATATCAAAACTCTTCTAATTAAGAAATTGTAATAACTTTTAAAATGGGAAAATCCTACAAAGGTAACTTTGCAGTTAAGAAAATTATTATTTTTGCTGAAATATTGGTGTGGTATTTGCATAAGTATTTATCATTTTTTATTTAAATAATCCATGTTATTAAAATGCTATCTGATAATTCTGTTAATATAAAATTCATGAAAATTGTCATTTCACATTGTACAGGTAAAAGATAACACTCGCAAGTTGTATAGTGTAAAGTATAAAAAATGCTGCTCTTGCACTGTTTTACACATTTTGACTTTCCCAGATTGGCAAATCTCCAAAGCTATGCTAGTATGTTCGATACACACTGGCAGGGGCATAGCCAAGGGGGGTCATACCCCCCCCCCCCATGAGGAATTTTTTGCCAGACAAAATGTATGTGCCTGACTCGCAGATTTTAAAGTCTAGAACAAGTACTGTTGTAGCCAAGAGCAAATAAAAGCTTTTTATACTACAGATATAGTCAAAGGAGCTCTCTTATGGGAAATTTTCATAGTTTCCTTCAAAAATATGATTATAAAATTGTCCTAATCCCAATATATATACAAAATAAAATGGTAAATTTGTTTCTTAAAAAATCATATGCACTTGATTGGCTTTGTGATTTTTCAGAAATTCATCTATCACAAGCATAAAAGAGAATTTTAAATCTATAACTAAAATCTAATACTATCTAGTTTTACTAAAATTACCAAACCCCTACTGAATGAAGTAATTGATAAAGCTATACATCTGAAGCAGTCTAATAGTGATAAAATTTTGGAAACCCCCCCCCCCAGCCTATAGGCAGAATTTTGGTTGTAAAAAGTGGTAGAGAATTTTTATTTATTTATTTTTTTTTTTTTTTATGTGGCCCAAAGTAGTACCTTTGTGCATATTAAACCGTGCTTATCTTTCTGTTTTAGGGAAACTCGTGACTGTGAAGTACATCCGCTATGAGCGATACATGGAGAGGTTTCCTGATGCTGAGCACTGCGTGGAACCCTTGAAGCCCTCCAACAATATGCGGCTCTCCCTCTCCACTCCTTTCTTCTCCTCTGCCTTGGAGAGATCGTGAAGGGTTTCTGTGTGTGGCGGCAGATTTGTTTTATTTTTTTGTGCAGAACTTTTTCTAATTGTCCTTTTTCCAAGTTTTTAACGACTAGCCCTTTGCGCTCCTTATTCTCATTGTCAGCAATATGTGCATAGGAAAAACAAATGCATTGATTAATAAAAGGAGAAAACAAATGTATTATAAATGTTATTTGATATACACAGTGTGTTTGGTCTCATTATTTCAGATTGTCAGGATTTTTATGTATTTCAAAAATTTTTTTAGAGCAGTAAACATATTCAACAATGTTAAAATCAGTTTGAAGTTTACCAGTGTTGTACTGCAGAGAGTAGTTCAATCAGATATCTATATTTTAACCACAGAGTGTTTCATTCTCTTCTAAAATCAGATATGTTTAAAAAAAAAAAAAAAAAAAAAAACAAACTTATGCCAATAATCTGCCAAAATGTGATATACAAAATACTTACCAGCATTTTATTTTTAATAGATATGTCAAACACAATGCAGTAGATCATTCTGACCCCAAATTCTGTCATTGAGCTTGGAATTTTCTCTTTAGCATTTCCCAAGATTTTAGTGTCTTGAAACAAAAGTGCAGTGAAAAATATCTTGTAAAAATAGTTGATATGAAAACATTCCTGGCCATGTTTGATAAAAGTGACCATCTCCTTTTATCAAATTAAATAGTGAGAATCAATATGCATCCAGCTTACATGGAAAATTACTTGAGCAAAAACAAATGTTTCGTCACATCAAAACTGAGTAGAGCAAGAAGCTGATGGACAACTTGGTATGAATTAATTTACGGCATTTTCAGAAGAACTTGATAAGTTTATAGCAGTGTTGTGTGCTTGAAGTGGTATATACTGGGTAAAAGTCACGAATTTGACAGTCTGTTGTTTGTTACTCGATATCCATTATTTGTCAGCTGTACTTAGTAAAGAAATTAATCCAGAGTAATCATCAGATGTCTGCCATTCAATACAAAATCAGCAAGGCCTGCCTTCAAATTGATAAATTTGAAAAAGTTTCCCCCCCCCCCCATTTAGAAATGAATTTCTTGCTATGAGCATAGACTATATACAGAGCAGGGGCGTAGCCAGGTGGGATAGGGGGGTCACAACCCCATAAGGAATTTTTCACCATACAAAATGTATATTTTTCACTCTCTTATCTCACACACATGTATACATATACGCGAGTTGCAGAAGTCGTTACCCCCACCCCCCCCCTCAGGAAAAATTTCTGGGTACGTCACTGATACAGAGTGTCCCAAAAAGATGGTAACACACTTTAATTCTTACCTATTAGAGATAAGTGGCAAAAAGAATGCAAAATTAATAAATATTCAAAATAACAAAAAAAGAGTAGTTTAAGAAAAATTTCTTCATGTTAATTTTCATTAAGTGTCACTTTTTAAATTTGTTTATGACCCCACACAAAAAAAAATTTCACAATTAGTAACATGCCTGTGAACTTCATAAGTTGGTGGACAAAATTTCAGCCTTTCATCATTAAGATGTCACAGAGATATCTTTAAACATCTTTGTAAGATGGTCAAGGGCACTGCATGAATTTGAATGCAAACCTTTATTTTATTGCTAGAGTGCTAAAAATTGTTTCATAATTTCTGTACAATCCCTGAAGTGCGATCATCTGATGTGTTTTTTCCCCTTTAAGAGCTTTTGAAGAATGGCTTCAGTCATATATTTATTTTCATATATTTCTCACTTTTTAAGTTATAATTCTCAAAATTTGTACATTACCTACTTAGTGTATGGAACACATTTTACTGTTTTTTTTTTTTTTTTTTTTTGGATGTTGTATAAAAATTTGAAATGTGTCACTTTTTGCAAATTAACCAGATAAATTTTTTCTTAATGCAGCCTTTTTTCCTACCTTATTTTGAAAATTATTTTTCAATTTACACTGTGAACTTATCTCAAACGAATAAAGAATTAAAGCATGTTAGTCTTTTTGGGACATCCTGCATATGTTTAATGTATTAAAATGTGGGTTTTTGCAATGGTCAAACTGACTTAGCTCATGATTTTAGGTATATGGAAACTGTCACTGACATAGAGTTTAATGCAATCAAATAGTTTACATAGTTTTTTTACATTAAAAACTAATGCTAATTTTGAGGCTGTTGAAAATTTACCTATAGAATAAGGAGTTTTCCTGTAGCCAGATACATTTTGCAGGACAGATAAATCCTACATGTATCAGAATTACCAGTATGAAACCAGAATTTTTTTGTAAAAATTATATGTCTGTTTGAAAATGATAAAAAATATTTTATTTAAAATAATCTCCCCCATTGCTATTTATACATTTCCCCCCACCTCTCCAGCAGTTTATGAATTCCATGCCAAAAAGACAGATCTTTTGAAGCGAACCATTTATCGAGCCATTTTCATACACATTGAAGTATTGTTCAGTGAGAGCATGTTCCAGTGATGCGAATAGATGATAATCGGACGGAGCCAAGTCTAGAGAATAAGACTCGTACATTAGTATTTCCCAACTGAAAGCCTGTCATTTCCCTAACCTATTTTGCTGTGTGTGAAGGGGCATTATCATGGAGCAAAATGACTTTGTGTTGCCTTTTCCATATTCCAGTCGTTTTTCACATAATGCTCAATTTAAATTGATCATTTGCTGTTGGTAGCGATCAGTGTTAAAAGTTCACCAGGTTTTAGCAGCTCATAATAGATTTTAGTGGTCTTCCATGCTGTTCGTTTCTTGCATCAAAATTTTTGATTTTGAATTTTTTGAACCACTCGCAACACTGTGTTTTACCAAGAGCATGTTCACCAAGCTTCGCCTAGCATTCGATGCAATTCTGCAGCTGTTTTCTTCAAATAGTAACAGAAAACCAATGCTGTCTGCAAATCATAGTTCCTAGGCACAATACTCAAGATGTTTAAAGTTATACAAAGATACACCGGTGTATGGAACTTGGGTTGTTGTGTGTTGAAAATCTTCGTGAGCTGTTAAGAGGGAGATAATGGCGCAGTTGAAGTGGTCTTGTGGTCACTAAACTGATGGTTAGTGCCATCTATAGAGAAATTCCATTTTCATACTTCTATACCTAGTAATGAAATTCCAATTGTCTAATAAACTTCTAATTTCAAGTTATATGTTTCAAACGTGTTATACTTTCAGGTACATTTTTATTACCATTTATTTTCCTTTCACTTGATACTAACCACATTTTATAAAGTAATCAAATGCTCATTGAAAATGTTTGGATTTTCTGAAGAAGGTGCCACCTATGTGTTTTTAAGAATATGGACATTTGAAATGCACTGACATTTAAGGAAATCATCAGTTTTGAGAGATATATACATACATATATGTATACATATGTATACAAATAATATATACATATATGTATTCACACACACAGAGAGAGAAGTGCATTTTTTATAAACACACACTTCTGTGTATGCTTACTAATAAACTGAATCCTGGCTTTCTTGTTAGTCTTATTTATAAACTAGCAGCATGGCCTGGCATTGCCCGTGCAATGGAAGGAAAATGCCCATTGACCTTACATATAGATTGTAAAGGGAAGGAATGTGAATCCTCACGCTTCAATGATAAAAAAAAGGACATGGGACTTCCCGCTGCAACGAAACAAAAAAATGAAGTAGGCACCTGATAGCGTACAGAGGTTACTGAGAATTAGACGTGGCTAGGCTTGAATGTGAATCCTACCGCTACAATGATAAAAAAAAAAGGACATGGGACTTCCTGCTGCAACAGCAACAACAAAGAACACAGCACCTGATAGCTTACAGAGGTTACCGTGAATTGGACGTGGCTAGGCTTCTCCCCTTCTACCTGTCTGTGTTCTAACAGTCTTCTATCGCTAATACTTATGCAACTACTAAAAACAAATAGAATCCAGTCGTCGGTATGAGATTGTAAAGGGAAGGAATGTGAATCCTCCCGCTGCAATGATTAAAAAAAAAGGGAAATGAACAGTGGACTTGCCAGCGTACAGAGGTTCATGAGAATTGGACTTAGCTAGGTTTCTCTCCTTCTGCCTGTTGTGTTCTAATAGTCATTTATCACTAATACTTGCACACCTCATAAACTAATTATTTTTTATTTCAAATCCAGTAAGAATCACTGGAGGCAAATCATTGGGCATACATACAGTAGATAAGAACTTAAATAATGATAGATGAATTAAAAATCCAGGTTTTTATAATTATTTTATTAAAAATGTAGGTTTGCAAAATTCAAATTTTTTGTTAGATTCCATCAAAATTCTGTAGGGGACATAACAGCTTTCACTTGCAAACAAAGAGTTTGTCTCACCATCTAAATTTAATAAAGCAATTTATCTATCTACTATTGTTCTCCCATCTCATAGTTGGCACAGCTCTCAAGAATTTCAATAGACTATGAGACCTTGGCACTCCAATAGCCAATAAATACATATTTCTGAAACATGTGATTAGCATATAAATTATGTGCCCCTAGGTAATAAAAGTGTAAATACTGTAGAGCAGTCTTTCCCAACCAGTGGGGCATGCCTCCTGGGGGCACACAGCATTTGCAGGAGGCAGGAGAAAAATAGACTTAGAGCAAGTGATAATGTATGTTTTAAAAATCATCTTATTAGTTTTACTCAAAAACATACACATTTTCATTTAAAATGTTTATTCAAACTTTACTGATAGCTTTATTTTGTAAAACAGGATATTAAATGTCCATTTTGAAGAATAAAAAAACTGAATATATACTGAAGAATGTGAGGGAGGGGAGCACCAGCATAAGTTAGCCTTTGTTGGGGGAGGGGGGGCACGATGTTAAAAGGTCGGGAACTGCTGCTGTAGAGAGAGTGACATCATCTGTTACTACATAGATGTGTGGGAAGAGCTGTTAAAATAATGTTCTAAACCAAGAGTATTTAATTAATAGTCGACGGTCCTGCTGAAGACTATTGTGAAGCCCTGGCCAGACTACCATACCAATGAGCGGCCGGTCATATCTCAATGCAAAACACCCACCACAACTTCTTCTAAATTAAGAGAGAGAGAGGGCTCAAAACGAGTGTCCCAACTGGTTTCCCTTACATGTATGTATATTTTTTATAATGATTACACTAAACTAAATAAATAATAAGTCAAACTAAAGAATGAGTTTTTCATCAGTTATTAGTTAAAAAATATGTGTAGTCTCTCCCAACAAGCGAATCATGTCTAATTTTTGAGCTAATCCACAAAATATAAAACCTAAGGTAATGAACACTAATCTGTTCTGCGTATTAGAAAGGTCACCACAAAGCTATCATCCCGTAAAGCACAGCCTTGTCAGCTAGTTCTACTTTCCTACTTTCAGTAAGGCAGATGCCTAGCTGAAAAATCATATTAAAAAATTGGAAAGGCAAATTACTCTCTTGCTTAAAAACGAGATGTTGTGCTTTATTGTTCACCTATTTGCACAATCTTCTGTCACTCCTATTGCTATGTAGCATTACAAGTCATTGGAGATTCTTTGAATTGAGCCCAGCTAACTGTCACAAACACTATCGGCTATAGTCTAGTAGAGGGCAATTCTTTCAATTGGCCCATACCTGTTTTTTACTACACATGGTGAAAATCATTGGTGCTGCTATCTATTATCAGAGAAATGTTGAGCTTTTTCAAAATTAAGATATTGCTGAAAATTGGATTAATGGAACTATGGTGCTAAATTGATATTGTAATATTTATCGATTTCTAACCCAGTCTTGGTTATGACTATAGGAACTTGCCCTTCCATACTGATGTTTAAATCCATATTTAAATTAATGTTGTATTTTGTTTAATATTTATAAAATAATTAACTAATTTTTTTTTATGTAAACTATTCTTATGCATGCTTTCGTTTTTTTGGTTACCTCTCTTATGTTAAATCATAAACGTGTTAAATCTTAAACATTTTCCATTTTAACTATCCTAATTTTGGCATTTGTTTCAGCTTTATTCTTGCACTTTCCTGTCAGGTTTTATGTTTACCTTTTTTCAGTCAGTAAGCAAGTTTGTTTTCAGTCATGACCAGATAGATGAAAAGCTAGATCCGCATATATAAAAAAATCTGATGTGGACAACACATGACTTCCTTGTACGTCTATTAAATTAAAAATATTTTCTATGCACTTCATCTAAACTTATTTTGTTTGAAAGAGATAAAATATCAGTAAGAGTAAGGTTTAGCGATTTCTACCCAAATATTCCGATATCGCCAAGCTGAGTTCAGTTTGAAAGATTTCCTTCTGACACTTTATTTGGCGACATTTCATCAAAAGCCGACAAGCTTGAGATAGTTTGCCAGATTTTGTGGATAGCCAAAGTAATCATTGACCACAGACTTTCAATGAATTGAATGCATCCATACACCTTAATGTATTTAAAGTCATTTGGCTGACCTTGTAAATAAATTCCCAGTCGATTGCAATCAAAAAAGATATTGAAAACAGTTAGATATTACAAAAGTTCTAAATACAAAAGTTTAGAATTCTACTGGTTAAAGTTTTAGAGTTATACAAAATAATTTTTGCCGACAAATTTCGTGATATTTCGTCGAAACTCGCCAAGGTCGACGACATATGGCAAGCTTTTAAGCATGAACCAAACAATGACTGACTATCGCCAAAACTCGCCAAGGATGATGAAAAATGGCGATATTTTACACATGGGCCAGATGACTGACTATCGCCAAATTTGGCAATATTTTGGTAAAACTCGCCAAGCTCGACGACAGATGGCGAGATTTTGGGCATGGATCAAACAATGACTCTCTACAATTGTATTATATTGAAGACGTACATAAACATTAAAGTATTGAAATTCTTTTCGGTGGTCCTGTAAGTAAACTCTGCAGTAGATTGGAACCAAAAATCGACATGCACAACTAGATGTTACAACAATCTTATATATGAAATTTCAACATTCTATGACTAATAGTTTTTGAGATTTGAGAGTTAAATACATATACATGTACACCAAAAGTCGCCAAGCTTGGCGACTTTTGGCGTGGGGTGCACGCCAAACCGTGGTCGGACCATTACCTAATTTATATGGTAGGACGGTATTCTGCTTGAAATGGATGAATGCCCCTAAAATTGACATTGACCGTAATGTATTGGAAATCTTTCGAGTGTTCCTGTAGCAGAATATGAATGATAGACACTTTTTTGAATGAAGAAATTAATTTTGTAACTCTTAACAGCACATATCACTTCTGAGTCGTTTAAAATAGTCCAATACCTCTAAAATACGCTTTAATAAATTTCGGCCCATAGAGCGTAATGTATTTAGAATCTCTTGGGCAGTCCTGTAGATAAACTGTCCAGTCGAATGGAACCGAAAGGGGAGGTGCACAACTAGATGTTACAACAATCGTAAATATGAAGTTTCGACATTCTACGCCTAATAGTTTTTGAGATATGCGAGTTTAATGAATTTCGGCCCATAGAGCGTAATGTATTTCGAATCTTTTGGGCAGTCCTGTACATAAACTATTTATTCAATTGAGACCAAAAAGGGAGGTGCACAACCAGGGGCGGATCCAGAAATTACTCAAGGAGGCTGCGATTTTGTACCTGAAACAGGCGGTATAGAATGCGCAAAATCATTTTATAATTAATTAATATAATCAATTATACCAATTAATGTAATTAATAATTTTATTGATAAAATCTATATATGAGTGATGATTAAAAAAGACGGAGTAGTACCCGTAATACACCCCTTAGAAAAAGGCTACATACTTTTCATTATACTTCTCCCAGGAGGGGGCGGTCGCCCCCACCGCCCTCCCCTTGGATCCGCGCCTGTGCACAACTAGATCTTAGAACAATCCTAAATATAAAGTTTCAACATTCTATGACCAATAGTTTTTGAGATATGTGAGTTACGTACGTACAGACGGCATAGAAAAAGTGGCCAAAATAGACTCTCCGCTGGTCAAAATGAGTTGCAGGCAGATTTATATGATCGTGCATGCTAGCTTACAATGAAATGCATTGAAAAAAATCTTAAAAGTAAATTTAGCGGTACTCGAAATCTTTTTTTTTTTGTTTTTTTTTTTTTTTTTGTCGACATTTGGCCCCCCAAAAGTTTCAGGATCACATTACTTCCTTATACTCCATACAAGGAAGTAAAAATGGATTACTTCTTTTTATATCCAGGGGTACCGATATGAAACAGATCATTTGTTTCACATATCCTTGAATACTCAATGGATCTTTTTGTTTTAATTTGAAGAATAAATTACCCTCAAAAGATAATTTCATGTACAGTGTGTAAAATATTCGGCCATAGAGCTAAACTTGAAATTAGGGAATGAAATCCCACATTTTGATTTTCATTTTGTGGGATTTTGGGATTGAGACTTATTGATCCTGCGGGATTCTGCAATTACATGGGATTGGCATTTCATTCAGCTAAGAATTCATTTAAACAGAGAAAAATAGGAAAAAGTAAGATCTCGTCTTCCTAGTCTTTTTAGTAAAATAGTTTAAAAGCGTGAATTATATAAAAAAAAAAAAAAAACTATTAAAAGGAAAACTTTTTATTATTGATTTTTCTATTGTTTGCAAAGAGATAAATAGCATGAAATATGTATTTCTGTTCATTTGGAGATTGGGAAGTTTGAAAAATTTAGATTACAATATTTGATCCAGACTTCCATTGGAGGATTATTAGACTTTAAAATTTTATTAATCCGTGTATTGTGAGATAAGATACATACATATGCAACAATTTTTGGTTAATTGATGATCGGGGAGGTGGCATGAAATAATAATAAAACTAATTTATTTCTCCGTTTCAATCCTGCGGGATTGCTGTCCTAATCCCATGGGGCTAGTTCCTGTGGCATCAGGACTGCATGCCCTACTTCAAATTCTGTGTACTGCATAAGCTAAAAAAAATATTTTAATGAATAAAATCACATTAAAAATTTTTTTTGTAGGATATTTTGTGCGTAAAATTGTCGAATCACTACTACCAAATCAAGTAGATTTTCAAATGTACAGAACCTCTTGTTATATCTTATTAGACAGCAGTGCCAAAAAATCATTTGATTTTGGTACATTAATATTAGCAACTATATCAGACACATAAAAAAAAAAAAATTCTTTAGAATGTCTCTTCATAAGCAGTACTTGACTCTGTAATAAATGGTAAACCTATGTCAGATAAACTTTTTTTTTAAATTTGTACTGAAATATAATTTTATCAGTAAAATGATGCTTGTATTACAACAATAAAAACCATATTATGTATAAATACCATTGGCATAACGTGACGGAGGCTAAGCCTTTCCTAGAAAGATTTTAGGTGCTTGCAAAAGTGGGGGAAGACTTCATTAGACTTGATTTACAATTTTTATTTATTCCAAGAACATAGTCTTTTAACAATGCAGGATCTCGTTTATTGTAGAAGTTTCATTATTATATCTCGAGTAAAATTAATTGAATTAATTTCCTCTCTGTGGAAATAGTACTTATTTAAATTAGTTTTTTATGTCATAATTCAAGATTTTCATTAGAAGTTGGTTTATAAATGAGCCATAATTTACAAAAGTTGGCAGCTAATTTTAAAAATTAAGTTGTCAAATGAAAATTAAACTTATCATGATATTGAGAAATATACAGTGATGCAGATTTCAATAACCTACTAATTTTGCTTGGGCTTTTTTTTTTTTTAATCCTCTCCCCTTTCCTTCTCACTTCAGCTTATTTGCTAGAGAATTTTGAATTTAGTTTAAACCTTGCCTCCTATTCTTGACTGCAAATAAAAGGTAGCAGAGGACATTTGGATGCATGTATTAACTCTAAATCAATGATACAGAAACAGACTTGTAATCTGAAAGGGTTTGCTGCTCTTTTTTAAAGTAAAATTATACTGCTTTACTTCAGAATTTATTCAGTTTACTCAAGGTCTTGGTCTTTCAATTTTTTTTCTCACTCCTCTACTCTATTTTGTGATTGCAAAAATTAGGATAGTTAAAAAGAATAAGTTTTAATGATTAAGATTAGGGAACAGGTGCAAATGTATGATAAGTATGCAATATTACATTATTGATTTAGTAAAAAAGTACTCATTTAATTTTTAAGAAAAGAAAGAGCCCACTTAGCTTTTAAAAATAAAATACAAAATTTTTAAAATTGAAACAATAAAAGAAACCAGTAAAGCAAAAAACTGTGAGGTCACTAAGGGTAGGAACAGGTACCATTAACGAGAGCCAAAGGGTCTAAAACATATCTAGCATATTGTTTAGCAACTTTGCTTAATGAAATATGTTCCAAAATAGGCACAATTCTTGCTTTCAATGTTGCATAGATTGATTCTCTCTTCAACAAGGAAAAACCCATATTCCCACTTCAAAGAACTGATTAATTTGTAAATCTGACCAGAAGAAAATTTGATTCTGAAAAATACTAATTTCATATTTTTCTTGGGGATCATTCAGATGAGAGAGTTGAGTTGAGAAACGCATCTAATAATGCTTGGGTGATGACTCACTAGGGAAGTAACTATGCATTATTTAACGATTGGTATAGGAATAAGTCAATGCTTTTAATTCTTCGCTTTTTATTTTATCTCCACTCCATTTCTGCCATAAATATAAATGCGAGAGTAGGGGTCGCATACCGGGATACCGAATTTCGAAAATACCGGAATACCGGGCCAAATTTAGGTCTAATTAATACCGGTATTCATTTCACAAAAACCGGGATATTCGGTATTTTCGGTTTTAGTAAAATAAATAAAAAACAAATACAAATAGAAAAAGTTACGCGCCATTTCATTCAAATTACGCGCGCGCGAGTTCGTTTACCTTACGACAAGACCGATGAATCCGGCGCAGGGTTGCCAGATCAAAATCTACGAAAATAGCCAAACGGCTTCTGAAAATTAGCCAAAAATAGCCAAACAGGCGATTGCAGCGCCATCTTTCGGATTTTTAATAAAGCTTTGCTGAAAATGAAATTAGAATAGAGTATGATGAGTTTTTTTTTACATAAGAGGAGGGGAGAGGCGACTTTCTCTCAAAATCTATTGATTTAAAACAATTGTTTAAAAATTTAAAGAGAAACTTATATTTTCTGCTCTTGAATTCCGCACATGCTCAACCCTCAAATAAAAACAAAATCGGTCATGCGGTAAGGCAAACGAGCAAAACAGGTACCTATTAATTACTCAAGAATCTCTCATACAATACAATAACAGGGTGTCTACCGCTCCGGAAAGTCTGGAAAAAGCCGGGAAATTGGAAAATGGGTCCGGAAAGTCTGGAAAAAAACGGGAAATTGGATAATGGGATCTTTTTTTTTTTTTAACCCTTTCTCACTAATTGTCAGACTGAAACCGGAAGCAACTGCAACGCATTTTTGGGACCGCGAAAGCATCAAGCGATGTGTTTGTATAAGGATGGGAAAATGGGGGCTCATCCATCGTGAGGGAAGAGTAAAAGACAAATTAGCTTACTTGGTAACTTATAGCTTTGGACCGTATTTTCAAGAACAGTTAGTTAATTCTATCAGAAAGTGTGACTGCTTCTGTTTCTCAATTGATGAAAGCTTAATCCTGTATAGCTCAGTTAAAATTGATTTCAAGAAGTTGTACAAAATATGCAAATATAAAGACAAGAGAGGGGCATTGTGCAATTTCCCAAAGTAAATTGCATTGGTCAGGAATTTTTTTCTCTGATATTTTATAATTCGGTGACGAGAGGGTTAAGAGATTAAATCTACTTATTATCGGACAAACATAAATTCAAGCAATTTTTTAAATAAAACTATTTCCGCTTTTGTTTATATTATCATGTTTTTCTTATTTCGGCTATCAAAACTTATGACTTTTTGTTCCCCTGTCATTTTACCTAGCACCTGCGTTTCTATTTTAAAATTATCTTCGTCATTTTCTTTTTATATTAACGCTGGATATACATTAGGGCTATTATGGTTTCGTTTTCGTCTGTAAAGCAGGGACGGACTGATACCGTAAGCAAGGTAACCATTGCATCGGGGCGCCGTCTGCGAAAGGATTTTCTTTGGGCGAAAGTAAAGGGGAGCGCCTTTTTACGTTTGCAGAGATAGCACCAAGTACCCTAGTCCTCCCCTTTTTTCTGTAAATAACATTTTATGTAATTCCCCAGTTTCGTTCTCAATTTGAAATTTGTAGAAAACTTCAGAGAACTATTTTAAGTTATTAGATGTTTTGTTCAATATTTTTAGTTTTACAATATAGAACACAAAAATGAATTATAATAATAGAGAATTTATGATACTAGATTAAGAAAATTCTGTTGTCCACGCCTGTAAAATTCGAAGATTCTTTGAATAATTCTTTGCTACGGGGAATGAAAATGATGTAATGAATTCAAGTCCATACGATTTCTTAAAATTCATTATGCAATTTAAGCTCTTGAAATTATCTTTATTTCTTGCGATAGCTATAAGCATTGCCAACCGTGACGTGAGATAAACTTCTTCAAACTTAAGTTTAAAAGAAAAAATACTTACGATCCACAATGAGTACTCTAAGATTAACCAATCTGGATACAGAGCATAAAATAACTGATGCAATTTATATTGATGATAGTATTATTAAAGATTTTGCCATGTGGAAAACTAAGATAATAAAATTTTAGATTAAATTAAAGAAGTTTTACTTTTATTTCTCATTAACGATAATTTTTAGAAGTATTTTTCTCATTAACATATAGTTTTAATCTTTTCAATAAAAGATAAAATATACAATAATTTATTTATATTTGTATTAAATAAATAAATTCTATTCTATCCCTTTTTTGTGTTTTTCGCACTTCAAAAATGATGGATGATCTTCATTATCTTGCTTATATCATGTAATTGACTATGGTGATTTTCAGTTCTGTGGAGTATTGCAGTTGGTAATATTGCCGTTTGTTTCATGAATTTGCTGGTTACGATATACATATACAACTTGTTTACTCGTGTAGTAGTCGCACATATTTTGGGGCAAATTTTTCATGGTGAAAGTCTAGGAGCGACTATTATGCGGGGAGAATCTACTACATAATATTGTAACTCTAAAGCTATTTCTTCTTCAAAACGGGGATGCGACGATTATGGGAGGGCAACTATTACGCCAGTAAACACGGTATGTATAAATGTTTCTTTTAAATATACACATATATATATATAATTATTAAAAATAAATAATAAAATCTAAAAGTATACGCAATACACATCATGACTCCATTTCAAAAGTAGTTGTAACTAACCACATCAAAAAGTAGTTGTATTTGTAGTTATATACATTTTTCGAAAAGTAGCAGAAGTTGTAGCTCACAACAACAAAAAAAAAAAAAGTCGTTTTTCCCACCACTGCGTGGAAAGAGGCATATTTGGCATTTACCTCGAGCGGGAAAAACCTACGCTACGCCACTGCCTTTCTCTCAGTGTCAGTGTTGGAGTTGGTTGTGCTAACTGATTTTCTTTCCTGCTAAGGCTGAAAAGTTTGAATTGAAAATTTCTGCCAAAAACTTATCGAGTCAAAAATGCTAAAAAAAATAACCAAAGTAGATAATAGCCAATGTCTTGCAACCTCGATAAAAATAGCCAAAAATTAGCCAAAACCGGGTTGGCTAATTTCCTTATAAATTTTCTAGCCAAGCGTGATCAAAAATAGCCAAATTGGCTAATATTAGCCAAACCTGGCAACGCTGATCCGGCGACAGCCGAGTAGCCGAACTTCCCACTCTCTGTCCCGCGCAATGATTAGCGAATGAGCCAATGGCGTGCCGCGAACGGTGCAAATGAGTGAGTTGAAGTTAGTTTGCTGAAGTTAGATGTTTTATGAGAATTTATTAATTTTATGTTTCATAAGAATTTATTAATTTTATGTTTTATGAGAATTAATTAGAAGTGCATTTTTTGGTTCGTTTTGTTTATGTTGCGACTGTTGTGAGATGTTTAAGTTTGAAAAACATTTTATTTTTAGAACTGATTCCTAGTAGGAATCCTACTTCCTAGTCAAACACTACATTTAATTAAAGTACTTGAACTAGTTAACTAAGTTATTTTAATAAAGGAATAAACGGGCATTTAGTATTAGTAAATTATTGCTAAGAACTAACTGATTGATTACCAGCATATCAAATAATAAACCTTGTGTCAATGAATATTTTGTTTTATTTAGAAGATAAATTCATTTAGGTTAGGTACCTACTTACTATTCCTCCGCAAACTAACTTTATTATTACTAAATTTGCTAACTTTAGCTTAATCCCGGAAATATCGAAAATACCGGATTATCGGTATTGGTCTGGAGCCAATACCGAAAATACCGGTTTTGCTTAAATGATTCGGTATTGCAACCCCTATGCGAGAGTAATCATTATATTTAAAAATACCTATTAAATTGCATATAAGTGAATGTTTCTGTTTAAAAAAAAATATTTATTTACAAAACTTACAAAATGGGATGAAAATATGGATATCATGAGTAAAGTTCATTGTCTTTCATGATACTACCTAATGAATCTTGTTTTGGTTCATCATACAGCTCGTTCTGATGAACCAGTGATGGTGGGTCCAGAGGTATGCACAGAGAAGCGTACGTAATATCACTCCCACTGTCATCTGGAATGGGTGGGAGTTCTCGTAACTTAATGGGTTCCAAATCAACATCGTCAAAGGATGGCGGCTCTTCTGCCCTGTAAGTACTCTCCCATGGTGGAGGATCAATTGGCTCGAAATGTTCTGTGAGTTTTTTAACAAGCCTGGAGCGTCTTTTTTCATCCAGGTCAACCTGTGCATAAACAGGCTGGTTTTCACTGTTCATACTGGCTGAATCTCCATGCTTATTATGTGAGGGGGCCAGCTTCTTTTTCTTTGTTTTTGAACCTATCTCTTCATAGATGCAGCCTTGTGTCGAGGTGGAGTCCACAGAATCCTTTTTACCAGTGGAGGTGGAGTTGGACTCCGTGGAGCTGCCATTTTTCTTTGTGAAGAGAATGGTGGACATGAAGTTCTTTTTAGTATCTGCAGACTGCTGGTTGTCAACCGGGATGGTTGCATAGAAAGCGTCATTTTCGTAGGGTTGAGGTGATGTAGCAGCCAGTGTTGAACCAGTATCTTTGGAAGGTAGGGAGTCGGTGCTGTTGCGGCGGAAAGCCTTCCTTCTGTAAAAGAAAAAAAGACAAATCAAAACAGGTCAAGTATTTGCATGGAAGTATTCAAAATTAAGAATCGGAACAAGTATTTGCAAGGCTAATTTCAAGAAATAATAATTTGTTTACTGCAATTGTATTTTTAAACTTACAACGAATCAGTTTATGCATTTAAAATAACACAAACCAGTTTGTTGATTTGTAATATAAATAATAAAATGGCTACAAAATACACTCGCTTTTCCCCCCCTCTTCAACTGGTTTATTTGGATTCACCTTTACTCTGACAGCTTGCCAATATTCCATGCTAAACACAGTCAAACAGCATATCATATGAAGTCATATTGAGCAGTTTTTCAACCCTGAATATATCAAAAAACCACCCAGCATTCCGAACTAACAGCATGATCCTTAACCATGCCTGCATTTTCATGAAAACATGCTGAAGGTTTTCTTAGGGCACAATTTACTGTCAGCATTATTAATGCCAATTTGAAATGTCAACTTTTTTCTTTGGCAACACTGCATCTGGATTTTGTGTTTGCTCTCTAGGACCTGCCTATTAATGGTGTAGTTCGAAAACATCAAGCAATTTTTGTACATAAGTACAAATAAACTAATTATGTTGGGCATTTCAAAAATTTGAGACTGTCTTTACAGGCTGTACTACATACTGAAATAAACGATAAACCTGTATCAGTTACAAAACTTTTTGAAAAAATTCTTGAAAATTTTGCAAAACACGTCACTCTTCAAAAAAATTTTCAGTGCAGTTCCATATTTAGGAGTTTTTTCTGAAATTTTACAAAAGGCACAGTTTTTTGTATTTATTATTATAGTGTGTAATGCAGTTTATGAAGAACCATCTTGAATTTTCTTGAAATCCTGATGCCATTAGTTTATTTCAATTTGTGTGTTTATTTCAATTTGTGTGTATATAAACAATTAATGTTGTGTTTATTTTAATTTGTGTAATCCCTACCAGAAGTCCAAAAACAGGTTTTCTTTTCTTCGAACTACAGTCTTAAGACCTCTCCTCATTAAGCCCTTAGGTAGGGATTTATTTGAAGAAATTCTTGCTTTTGGAATGGATATAATGACACAGTTGCCAACGTGTAAGGTTTTACCAGAAGATTAAACACTACTATTTTTTTAGATAATTTGATGTTAAAATAAATCCAAATTTTTAATGTATAAAAAAAACACTTAGAAAATAACACTGGATAATCTACTGGAAAATTGTACAAGTTGGCAGCTATGTAATGACCAGATCTAGCCACAAAGTGACTAGATTCGCAGCCCTGACTTGAAGAAACGTCCTCCCACAGCTTTTACAAATCAGTTCCTACGAACAAGAATGTGTATGTTTAATTTTGTCCTAGTTTGAGTGTCAAAACATACTCGTCATCTGTTACATAGGCAAAGCACATACATGATGCAACATAGTCGTCATCACATGTACCCAAGGGGTTAAGGTCTCTCCGTGATATAATGCTTGCCTAAAGGAGAATTAGCTCAGTTCAGCTGCCTGTTTTCACAAATTTGCTTGCCAGTTAAAGATTAACTATAAATTAAACACGTTGTGTGAAATTAATTGTACTTCCTTGTGCAGTGGCATAGCCCCCCCCCCCCATATAGACATGGGAAAAGGGATTTTATGCCTATTTTTTTTTACATTGATATACACTTATATGCCAAAGGGGAAATTTTGGAACCCCCTCCTAAAAAAAAAAAAAAAAAAATCCCGGCTATACCACTGTTCATGTGATATTATTCACCACCATGGGGGAGTGTTTTTTAAACATTGGAATGCTGTATCTTTATCTTTGAATTGATATAAAAAATTTTTATAGGAACTGGGCTGGGGAATATTTTGAATTGCAGAGTTCCACAAATAATTTGTTCTTTAGAGTGTGTTAGGTTAGTATGAACCGGTAAATAGATGTATTTATAGCTAAACATGTACCACATGATAAACGAAGAGTGTGAATGCCTCACAGTGGCCAGTTTTGTGTCTGTGAAGTCCTGCATTTCTGAGTGAGGGACTCATGGTGGTTACAGAGAAGAATCCATTGTTGTATCTTTGTGGTAAAGGGAAGCGGTGGCGGATATAGGGAAGGGGCTAGGGGGCTTCAGTTACCCATCCACCCCCGAATGACTTGCTGTGGGGAAGCATTTTGCTTTATTTTATATTTTGACATATAAAATAAACTTTCTTGTTAAAAAGATAGCCTCTCCTAAATAATAATTACACTACATTGCTTAAGGTTACATTTTACTTTGTTGTACTTTTTGTTTAGGTCTAATTAACTTTTTGTAAAATCAGCCCCCCCCCCCCTCGGAAAAAAAAAGAAATCTGTATTTAAAAAAAAAAAAAAAAAAAAAAAAAAGCAAACTATTATTAAGTATATTCTGGAGTAACATTTTGTTGGAACGAGTGATGTAATCGATGCATCAGGATGACACATCTTTCATGCTTTATTTTTTTTAGGAAAAAAAATCAGATGATTTGCAGACATTACTAGTAATGTCTGCAAATCATCATAGTGTCTTGTTTAGCACAAGCACTCTTTTATCCTTGTACCCTTTGTACAATGCGTAGCCCTGTCAGTATGCATGATTATTTGGCTTCTGAAGAGAGAAGTACTCAGAATTCCCCCCCCCCCTTACAAGTTATGCTGAAAAAATGAAAAATTACACGGAATTATCATTTATATAAAGGAATACCAGTGGGATATGCATTCATATTAATACAAAGCATATTTATCCCATAAGGTCATTTGAAACTACCTGCGGAACATATATGCCCCTTGGTATCAAAAGGGTTAAACAGTCGTTTTTTTTTTAAATTTAACATAGATTGTATCAAGACAAATTACTAACTTTTTTATGAGTAATACTAAGATCACCAGTAGAAGCAGCATCAAAACCACCACAGCCATTCCAATAACAATACCTGTAGGGGGAAAACATTGTGTAAAGATTTAAACATGCAAAAGAATGATGGAAATAAAATATTTAGATGCATGTAATAAATATATGTGTGTATCTTATACAAGGCCAAATTAAATCCTCTCTTAAAATTTATTACTTAACATTATTATTTAAAAGAAAGTGATGCGTGATTGGTGAATCACTTTTAAAAGTAGTACAGTTAAAACTTTTCTGTAATTTTAACTATTTTTGCCCCCCTGGCTAACATACGTAGAAAAAATTAGCTTTTGTAGGTATTTATATATTAAACTAGAAGCCAATAAAAAAACATTTGACGAAGATATGTCTACACTCTTATTTAATCTTTGTCCACTTAAAATAAAAAATTTCATATTTAATTTTTATTATATACCGAAATCGGAATTGCATTTTCTTTTAAAAACATACGAAAACTTTTTGCATTCGAAAGATTTTGTTTTGCTGGGAACATCTCCTCTTATATCAATGCTTCACGCAGAGTAAATCATTTTATTTGTGAAAAAAAAGTTAAACTGGATAATCTAGAAAAACTATTTTAAACGAATGGGAATCGCAGTTTTCCCTTCAAAGCGTGATAAACGGGAATTCAGTATGACGTAATTGTCACTAACAACACTTAATTTTATCACGCAAATGATTAACTTTTTTTACTTTCGGAAATAAAATAGAGCTGAAAATAGCGAAAAATTGCTTGGAAATTTTAGAACGCGTGGATTTTCAGATTTTTAAATTAGCGCAGATTATTTTCTTAATTTTTATACATAACTAGCTGACCCAGCAAACGTTGTTTTGCCATATAAATTATTCCTAGGATTATTTTAGTAGAAAGAAATGACTAACTTATTGTAAGTTTGCGAGGATGTGGTATATGAATGAAAGAGGCATGGAGCGCTGTGAACGATGCTGGAATATAAAAATAACACAATACCAAACATTTATATTTTTAATTCATTGTAATTTATTCTTTAAATTTATATATATCGCTAATTACAATAATTTTACTAAAAAATAATATCAATCCCTTAACGCAATAGAGTATACAATATTTTTTGTTATCCCATCTTTAGATAACATAAACAGACTGGATGCCCACTGTATGGCTTGCCCACTCGAGAGCATGCCACGTATAACTGTCCGTGTGAAAAACATGGTGTGCTCAAATGTAATCCACAAACAGACATAGTTTGGCCTTGAGACTTATTGATAGTCATTCCATAAAAAATTTTGCCCCCCCCCCAAAAAAAAGGATGAAAATCTGAAACACTTTCAGATTTTAAATACGCACTATAGTGCTATATATTAAAATCGTATCATAATTTATGCGTCTTCCCTATTTTTCGTCCTTATTCCATTAAGTTGGAAAGTGTATATTATTCATGACTGTGCTGTATTTTTTTTTCTTGTTTCGTAAAACCCATCTTTGGAATCGAAATCTATCTTAAAATCGTCTACTAAAACTATTTTACAATATTCGCCAAGTATATTACAACTACACTTCATCGTTCTATATATTGTTTCGAATGGGCATCATAATACATGCGTATACCATGTATGTCTTTCTTGGGTTGATTCCTACTTTAACGCCTCGACTCTCGCCAAGGTGGCGATTATTATTAAACATATGCAGTTACTGGCAAACTATTGCCAATCGTATTCCAAACCATCAAAAATTTCATGTGCCCGGCATTTATCTTGGTGAAAATTGCTTGTCTTAGAGGACCGCCGGGATAATACTTAAGTACCGTTGAAACTTGTGCATTACTCCCTGAGACCCATGACTGCAAAGCTCGCCAAAGTACAGGGATTTTTTAGGTTGGTGAGAGTGGGGGGCGTTAAAATAGGAATCAACTCTTCTCCATCTTCATCAACTCCAAAACACATCTTTGGAATCGAAATCTACCTTAATATCGCCTACTGAAACTGTTTTACAATCTTCGCCAGGCATATTCCTCCTATAGGCATATTCCAACTATGCCGCAAAGACATGAAATGGGAATTATAATCCATGAGTGTACAGTGTTTTCCTTTCTTGTTCCACAAAGCACTTCTTCAGAATAGAAATCAATATTAAAATCGCCTAATAAAACTGTGTTACAATATACGCCAGGCGTTTTCTAACTATACTCGAAATATATTTATAATAAATTGTCACGTTTTGGCTCCCCATTTAGCGATCCATTATCAAAAATTGCAAATCCTTGTGCGACTTTCAACATTTTATTAACGCCCCCCCCCCTCTCTACGTTATCTGGCAAACACATTTGAAAAGGGACTCGATGCCCTAATGCCTAGACAAAAATCCTGACTGAACTTATTAGCACTCTGGTGCTAAAAATTTTGAGGTGGACCGCCCTTGTGACTTAGGGGTATGAGACAAAATCATATTCGCAGACCTAACGAATATACATATAAAATTTCTTTAAAATCGGTTGAGCCGTTTTGGAGGAGTATGGTAATTAACACTGTGACATGAGAATTTTATTTATTAGATATACCCAATATGAGTTCAATCGAATGTACCGTTTAAACGCTAGAGCACTTTCAAGAATTTCCCCCCCATAAGCCATAATGTAAAAGAAATCTTTGTAGTAGCCCAGTAGAAAAACTATAAGTTCTATACACATCAAAATCAACGTCGGTCTTACGATGGTGGTTTATAACACATATATACCCAATTTGAGCTCAATCGAATGCCCCGTTTAGGAGCTATCGTGTTCACACACACACATACAAACATACATCTCGTAAAAATAGCATAAATGAATTCAGAAGACCTCAAAACGTGTTAATACATCAAAATCTCGAAGTCGAATTTTTTCATGATTACAATACTTTCCTTACAGGGTACATGTTCGGAAAGAAAAAAGGATGAAAATCTGAAACACTTTCAGGTTTTAAATACACACTATAGTGCTATATATATTATATATATATTAAAATCGTACCATTAGTTATACGTTGTCCCTATTTTTCTTACTTATTCCATTAAGTTTCAAAAGTGTATCATTATTCATGACTGTGCTGTATTTTTCTTGCTTGTTTCGTAAAACCCATCTTTGGAATCGAAATCTATCTTAAAATCGCCTACTAAAACTATTTTACAATCTTCGCCAAGTATATTACAAATATACTTCATCGTTTTATATATTGTTTCGAATGTGCATCATAATCCATGAATGTACCGGTTTGTCTTTCTTGGGTTGATTCCTACTTTAACGCCTCAACTCTCGCCAAGGTGGCGATCATTAAACATATGCAGTTACCATGACGATTTTTTGCATTAATGTGGCAATCGTAATTTAGAAATTAAATGGCGATTTGGAACAACATGTAAGTAAAGCATGCCGTTACATTTTTATTTATTTTGAATTGCCAATTAATGTAGTTTTAATAATTAAGTGTCTTCAGATTCCTTAACTGGTGCGTTTATCGCTAGTTTGTTTACTTTAGTTTTCATCTGGTTCTTTTGGGAGCGTTGAAACGGTACTTACCGTATCGTACAATCGTATTCCAAACCATCAACAATTTCATGTGCCCGACATTTATCTTGGTGAAAAATTGCTTTTCTTGGCGGACCGCCGGGATAATACGTACCGTTGAAACTTGTGCATAACTCCCAGAGACCCATGACTGCAAAGCTCGCCAAAGTACGGGAATTTTTTAGGTTGGCGAGAGTGGCGGCGTGTTAAAATAGAAATCAACTCTTTCTTGTACCATAAAACACATCTTTGGAATCGAAATCTATCTTAAAATCACCTACTGAAACTGTTTTACAATCTTCGCCAGGCATATTCTTCCTGTAGGCATATTCCAACTATACCGCAAAGACATTTTAAATGCTGTTTGGAATGGGCATCATAATCCATGAGTATACCATGTTGTTTTCCTTTCTTGTTCCACAGAGAACTTCTTCGGAATAGAAATCTATATTAAAATCGCCTAATAAAACTCTTTTACAATATACGCTAGGCGTTTTCTAACTATACGCGAAATATATTTATAATAAATTGTCGCGTTTTGGCACCACATTTAGCGATCAATTATCAAAAATTGCAAACCTTGTGCGACTTTCAACATTTTATTAACTTCTCCCCCCCCCTCTCCACATTATCTGGCAAACACATTTGAAAAGTGATTCGACACGCTAATGTCTACACAGAAATCCTGATTGAAATGAATAGCACTCGGGGGCTAAACATTTTGGGGTGGACTGCCCTTACGACTTAGGGGTATGAGACATAGTTAAAAACCTATTCTATGACCTAACGAATATACATAGAAAATTTCATTAAAATTGGTCGAGTGGTTTCGGAGGAGTTAGGTGACTAACACTGGGACAGGAGAATTTTATATATTAGATTATGAAAATTTTCAAACGGATCGTGCAAATGGTGTGTATTTTATTCCGTTTTTGTGCTTCACTTTTTAATCTTTTTGGAGTAATGGTGGTAAAAGTTTATCTTGGATTGGTTCAACCGTAAGCTTTACAGAATCAGGGATCAGAGTAACTTTCAGAAAAATTATCCACTTTTCCTGTATGCAACAATGTAATTTGAATTTATAGTCGCGGTAAAGGTCGTCAATTTATGCATTGCATACCCGAGAAAATCAATGACAGTGGCAGGCACGTGACACCCGGGGGCAGGGGTGTCCCTTATATATGAAGACAGGGGGCAAATTATGTAATTCGCTTCATCTCTAACAAGGACAAAAAATAGAGACGGTCATGGATTATGATGCGCTTTTAATATGCAGTGCTTTAGTGCATATTTAAATATGAGTTTTTCAGAATTTTTCTTCTCCATATCTTTCTACATACATTGTGGTTTATTAATCACACTGACCGCAGTACAAATTCCTTCTTTATTTTGGATATCTCCCCATGGAGGGTAGCGTGGGAAAAGATAAATAAAACACGGACCGTGCGATCGCCATTTGGAGGATTAGATTTTTTGTCCCTGGTAGTACTCTGACATATTTTGCTATTTTCACTTAATACTGTTGGCGTTTATTTTCCTGAACCCGTATTTTCTCATGGAATGTTGTACGCCGCTCTTTCAATGGTTAGATCAAAGAATGCCGCGGCAGTCATGATCACACACGAATAATTCACCTGGACGTTCTGCAGTAGATGGCTTTAGGTTTTACCCAAAAGTATCATCTTAAATGAAATACTCGAAGAATTTTTAACTGTATTCCATTCGTGTTCATTTGTCATTTAATAAGTGCTCTTCCTTTTCTTTACTCAATATAGATAGTTAAAAACAAATTTTAAAGATTTCAATCATTTCACTGCCATCGTACAGTTGCTGAAGTAAGAACGGGCGGGAAACTTTTGGTTTACTTTCTGTCACACGTCATGTCACGTCGCTCTTCGATTGTCGCTGTCCGTTTTGTCCAAGACCTTGGTGACATTTCTGATCGTGCCCAGTTATTTTTGAAACATTACGGTCAATAAAGTGACCGTCGAATTCGTCGGGTTCCAGCTAGTTATAATTTAAGCTACTATCATTGTGCACATGCCACTTTACTCAAGTGGCATGTGGCATGTTGGCTCCAAGCGGTATGGCTATACCGTTTGGAACCAACAAATTTTCTCCTGTTATGTTCAATCTAGAGATAGCTATATCTAGGTATGTACTGTATATCCCCGTGCTTTGCAGCTGTCAAGAAATTATTGGAATGCACAGTACTCTGTCGAAAAGGATGTGTGAGGCATTCGCAGTTCTTTTACTTAACCATTTTTGCCCAGTATCCTTTTTTTGTGCCAGCCACATTATATGGTGGGTGGTGGGTACAGCACGGTTTCGGGTTCAACTCCCGGCGGTCGATGTCCGATATCCGACTGGGCGTGGGTGTCATAGTGTCCGTCCCTTCATAGGGGGCAACGTTGATCCACCTACTAGCCCCCATAATAAAGTGACCAACAACTCCGGCCTTAGTGGCTAATGCATCCAAGGCATTGTTAAGCCCCGCCAATTAAACCAAAAAAATCCTTTTTTCCTAGCCTTTATTCAAGAGTATTGAACCTCAATTCCACAAAATACTTTAACATGACCAAGTAGGATGTTGACATTTCAATTTTTATACATGATTTTAAAAGAAATCATCCCTTCTTCAAGAAGTCGATATCAAAATCTAAAAACTATCTGGGCACAATGGGTTAAGAATTTCTACGCACGACGGTACTTGCAATAGACGGCGAGCATATAGAAGCACTGGGAAATTTTTTGAGGTTTTTAACAAAACCATTCGAGGCGCACGACACATTGCATTTGTTATAAAATGCGGGGTGTATTGCGTTTTCTTCATACTGCGTCCGAGAGGCTCGTCAAGACATTTGCAATGAAAGATCGCGCTCTTCTCGTAAAACGCTTTTGCAAGAACGGTGACTATGCTTCAGCAGTTCTGAAGAAGTTCCGAACAGTAAAGGGTATGCGAAATAATGACTATGGTCTGATATGTCTCCCGAGGGTCTGGAGAAAATAAATAAAAAATTCGAAGAGACTAATCCTTTAAGTGAAATCTGATCTGGTACGGGAGGAGGAGGACACCAGTTGCTTTCGATGTCAGTACAGTGGTGGATTAATGCGATTTTGTCGGGGGGGGGGCGGTTAGTAAGAAGACTGACATAGATATCCATTTTATGGAAATAAAATAAGATCTCTTACATTAGTTTCTCTTTCCGAGGGGATGGGCTGTCAACCCCTCCGCCCCCACCTTAATCCGTCCTTGTGTCAGTAGAAAGATGTGACCTGTTCAGCATTCCAAGAAGAGATGAGCGATGGTGTGCAAATGTGCAATGCATGCAGAGGATTGCCCGAGCTTCGGACATGCCTGTGATCACGTGCATAAAATTGTATGACACATCCTGCACACGGGCGCCGACTTGTAAAAATTATTGGGGGGGGGGCTCGTATCCTTACGGAGGTGGACGGGGGGACACAAAATCCTTCTCTCCGTCAGTATAATTAAGGGGTTCAGAAACTTTAGAATTGAGATTTCAAAATGTGCTTTTTTAACATAACACTTTCATGAAAATAAAAGGAATTCCATTTAATAATTTTTTCAAAAATTTTTTGAACTCATTTTTTAAATTAAGTATTTGAACTCAAGATCTCGAATCAGTCTTCAGTACACATATGGAAAAAGCAAATCTCCCTTCTGAAAGAACAACTGAATTTTAATTAAATTAATAACAGCAAAACAAGTAAAATCTTTTTCGAAATGTATTTAATGATAATTTCATAGGAAAGAAAATGCATGCAGTCAAATGTGGAAAACTGTTCTGCAAAACATTACTCCAGCTAATATTTCAAAATACCCTAGAAGTACAAACGAGACGAAATACTAAAATCTGGATTATTTTATTTACTTGCAAACATTCATCAGAGATAATTTTTACTAATATAAAATAGTATTTTTTATTTTACTACATGATGAAATACCCATAAATTGAATCGACTTTAATTAAATGTCGCACTACTTTAAGACAGAAAAACTGATCACATTTAAATTACATTTTTTGACAACTTTTTACAGATTACATTTAAAATTATTTAAAAAAAACATAAACAAAGAAGTAATAAATACCTCCTTTCCATGTATTAAAACAAATCAAACAAATATACAAACCATCATACAAAGTTACTAGTCCTCTCTTCGACACATACATTTTAAACGGATTTCCGTGATTTGAATTGTAAAAACAAATAAATAAATAAAATATACTTTTAAATTCATTCTCATAGTATTTTCACAGCAGGAAAAAAATTAATTTTTCAATAATATCATCCTTGTTAACATTTAAAAATGATTTAACAAAGAAATCCAAGTGCGAGAATATATCAAAATTCAGAGTCTACACTATTTTAGGTCTTCATAAACATTTTAATACTGAAAACTTTCATTTTACATTAAACTAAGAATACTCATATAATCTTTCAATAATATTAAAAATGAAAAGAAATGTTGAAATGTGGTGTTATGGCCAACTATCTGCGCGAGGGATCTAGGCCGGGGGGGGGGGGGCTTCGTGTGGAACTTGGCATAGAAAACTCGACATATAAAATCTGCATTGCACTTTAAATCACACTTCTTTTTGGAAAACCGTTCCAGATTACCTT
Organism: Cheiracanthium punctorium; assembly: GCA_038373885.1. Lineage (NCBI taxonomy): Eukaryota > Metazoa > Arthropoda > Arachnida > Araneae > Cheiracanthiidae > Cheiracanthium > Cheiracanthium punctorium. Next base: position 244,611 of record JAWZYV010012351.1, on the reverse strand, counting down.
AACAATTATGAAAACAAATTAAACCAGCACATAAGCAATTGGCAAATCAGAGACGCTCCTGGCTAAATGAGCACATAGTAATCATTTTATAAACTAAAACCATAATGAATTATGCTATTTGAAACATATTTTGATGATATTTGTGCAACAATATATGAAAATTTATTTTTATTCAGTACGGAGAAAAGTTGTATAAAATATAATCGTGCTTTAAATTTAAAAGTGGAATAACACAGAAACAGATATACAATGCCAAAATTATCACTCTAAATTATTGTAGATATTTACAGACAATTTTTAAGAATACTCAATAATATGAAAAATGGAAACAAAATGAATAAAATCTAATTCGAAATCATAGTCTACGCCATATTATTTTTAAAACATATATAAAAACTCCACTGCACTCTAAATCACCCTTCTATTTGGAAAATTGTTCCAGATTACCTTAACAATTATCAAAACAAATTAAACTAGCACACTAGCAATTGGTAAGTCAGAGACGCTTTGGCTAAATGGATACATAGTATTCATTTTATAAACTAAAACCATAACGCATTATGTTATTTGAAATTTATTCTGATGATATTTGTGCAACAATATACGAAAATTAATTTTTATTCAGAACGGAAAAAAGTTGTATAAAATATGATTGTGATGACTAGGGTACGAAGGGTATTTTGTTTATAAGCCTTCTTATGATTACCATAGCCCGTTCGTGTAAACATAGTGCTAAAAGTTCTCCTTATTGAATTTGCAAAATATACATCCATCTAATGCAAGGTATCACTGAAATGTGCACATAAAAATTCAAGCTAAATAGTCAGCTTCAAACTTTCTAGCACATATTCATTCAAATTTCAATTAAGAAGTGTACAATGCCAAAAAGTGTTTCTTGTGTACGAAGTCAATAATGAATCAGAATTATTTTCTCAGAGTTACATATACATATACTGTATAAATATTAACACTAAAATAGCTTTAATAATGTTTGATTATATTTTCTTTTTCTTCTAAATTTTAACGCAGGCCTCTAAAATGGTAGAAGCCCACAGGTGAAAGCCTACTCAGCCTAATGGGTAATCCGACCCTGTTTAGGTATAGTCCCTTTTTCCCCATGAAGCCCCCTCCTTCCTCCTCTATAATTTTTATGGTTTTGTAGCAGTTACACTAGTTTGATATTCCATAAATAGTAATTTACAAACATAGGTGCTTCATAGAGTGCTTTTACAGAAGAGGGAGGCTATTTGCAAGTGTGGGGTGGAGGTGGGGGTCGAATACGAGTATATGTATCACACGCCCAATTCACACATTTTTCTAAAACCATTTCTTGATTTTGATCGTTTTCTTTCATTGCGGGTTCGAGGCAACTACCCCATTCACCCTTACGTTAATTATGCTCGCTGTGACTCCCCTTTCCTTTGCCCTCTATGAATGAATGCAGATATTTACAAAACGGCTGCATATTTTTCTGCCAAGGAACAACGACTGAGCACATAGTCAGAATATTGTGTGCATACTTTAGTGTTGTTATAAAATAAATTAGTCAGAGACTAATGGTTTTCTAAAGAGGAATTCTCTTTCAGCAACACAATATGATATGTATGCACATGATCAAGGCCTCTCTGAATTTTGGGCCTTGTCCAAGCTCGGCTTGGGCCCTCGTTTTTTTTCTTGGCGAGATGGTTAATCTAGGCCCATGACCACTGTGACACCCCTCTGGAACCGCCACTGGCACCATATGCAGCCAAGAGTAGCAAAATAATGAACCGAAATTCGCCTAAAACAACGAGTCTTCTTAAAGATTTCATGTTTTTCAAATGTTCGTTTCTAAATTTTCGTATTTATGTGTAAACTAACAAAAATTTTTGAAAATCGTAGGGGGGCTGAGAGACAGCTAAGTAGTGCTCCGCCCGCGTAGCCCTCCCCCCCCCCACCTCTGATTACGCCCTTGATGGGGGATAGAATTTTATATGTAAAGAGAGAAGATAAGAGCAAGCAATTATAAAATATAATCCAGAAGTTGTGCTGCTCGAAGATTTTTATGAAATCATTTTTTATTTAGCTCTGAACTGTAGCTAAATCAGAAACGTTAAGCGTTCGATATTAGTTAAGTTTTGATAAAGCGTATAAAGAAATGAATACTGTCTATATCCGAAACTGTATTAAACATCAATTTTTCATCTATCTCACAAGGTTCTTCATGATTTAAAATCTTCAAACTTAAATTTGAGTATCAATTTTCTGCCTTGAATTGTTTTTAAGTCACATTTAAACGGTTTATTTTTAGCATCGAAACTTAATACTGCTGGGAAATGGGAATGTCACAATCGTTTGCAGTTTTGCACAATGGGAAAATCTCCCTTATGGTCAGACGTCTACAGAAGAGTCTGTATCTCACAATAGAACAAAAGTGAAAGCTATTGCTGTACTGATTTAAAAAAGAAAGATTACATTACATGAGAACGACCCTTCTAAAAAAAACGCAGTCCTCTCCCTACTAGAAAGCAATTTCATCATCAATTGTGTCACGGTGTAAAATCTGAAGGGTTCTTGTGGGGGAAAACGCCCGTTTCTTTTTGCCTAGCTATCTGATGGTCATTTGTTTGTGCTTGCGCTCTTGATAAAGAAGGTTGACATCCGTGCCTTACGGCATTACAGGCGCCCAACGTAATTCCTGAATCCCTGTGAAAGAAAAAGCGGAGTGGGAGACAGAAGAAGCTAGCGATACATTCTCTATTTTTAGGATTCTTAAGTTTAACCGATTTGGAGGAAGAAATATGATTTGACACAAAAAAGTTGGAATGAAGTTTTTGAAGGGGCTCAGCCCCCTGAATAAAAATATTGGGGGGGCTGAAGCCCCTTCAAGCCCCATGAAGTCGGCGCCTATGATCCTGCATTGCTATCCAAACAAAATTACTCACGTTTAAGAATTACTCTCTGCCGACTTGTCATTTGCCAAAGTTTTTTAGCACTCGAGTGCTATTTCTTTCAAGCACGGAATTTTTGTCTACGCGGTGCGCCGTGGTCACTTTTCCGTTTGATCCATGTTTTCTGCAGAGTGATTTGATATTGCTAACGTAAACATGGACTATCCCTTCATTTTCAAATACCAGGATTCACTTGGGTCGAGCGGATAGACAGTGGTTTCCAAAACAGAAAACCATCTGGAGTTATGATTTTTATAAAGGAAAACTTAATGAAACACTTTACCCGTGCCTACATGAATCAGATCAATGGTGTTCAAATGGTCATTCCGTATTTTCAAGATAAAGTGAGATTTGCAATTACATACGCTAGTCCTCGAATTTCTTATGAAGATAAATTAGACGATATATTCGAAACGTTACTGAAGGAGGATGATTGTAAGACTGTTTTAGTAGGAGATTTTAACATAGAATTAAATTCCGATCAAGGATCCGATTTCATAATTGAAATGGATACTTTAGATTTTCCCATATGCACTAATCCAAAACATTTCACCACTTGGGGGGCAAACAACAATGGATGCAATTTTCAGCAACAAAATGATGCGATCAGGAGTCTATAGGAGCACTTACAGTTATCATTTTCCTTTATATTGCAAATTGATTGAATATATTAAAACAAAAGAAATTCTTCCAGCCGAGTGCGTAGATAAAATCTGGAAGATTTTCAGATTTTTTTTCTTTAACGTTGCTCCACCTGCCCATAGCCAGGAACCAGGACCGTATTTCTAAATAGGCCACGGCCTAGGCCGACATTTTCTTTTAATTCCTTAAATATAAACGAATGAATCACAATAATTACTGTTCTTCAGTTTCGATTGAAAGGGAATTTGTTCCTTCTGACAGAGTTCCAATTCATTGTCGATATGAATGGATGAAGCAGTTGTTTGCTGTTTATCATGTGCTTGCGTATTTAGCTCTATTTATAGATTATTTTAATCGTAAAGTATTTTTATATCTGAATGCATGCTTAGTTTGGCTTTGTCTGATGCAGCTGCACTGGCAACTAATTTTGCAATTAGAGGTCTGCGCCGCCACGCCACGTCGCCGAGGTCTAGGCCGGCGCACTGGCGAATAACGCTGATTTTACACAGCGGAGAACACACAAGGGATTTTACCAGCTTCAAAACTTTTAAAATTGTACCTAAACTTTTAACATTTGATTGCTTTAAAGATGCAATTTGATTGCTTTAAAGCAAATGATGTATCAATCGTATATTAATAATTAAATGTATCGTGAATGTGCTATATAAACAACATAAACCTATCCAATTTTGATAAAGTCTATTGTTTCAGTTTTGCAGTAGAAGTATTTTAAAACTGTACCACACACAACGGCAAGCTCCTACTCTGGAGTTCCACTAGTGGCCGAGCGCATAGCGCTCGGGATCCAGAAGATGGAAGGTGCCTGGTTCAAAACCAGGTCGCGTCCACCGACCTAACCGTTCGTAGTTTTCCGTGGTTTCCTCAGAAATTTAGAGTAGATACGGAATAGGACCCCACGGAGGGCCCCCACCACAGATGAGTTCGGGCTCATTTTTTTAAGCCGAGTCCGAGGACTTCTAACTCGAGCCCGCCCGAGCGATGTAATTTAAGTCGGAGACCTAGCCCAAAATTTCAGCTAATAGATAAATAAAAGTCAATTACTTCGGTGGTAGGATATCATAAATTTTGCCGTTTGCGCAAATCAAAGACAAATATAATTGAGCCCGTCAGAGCCCGAACACAATCGGGATCTCTACACCCCACCTCTCGGCCGAGAGCCCAGTTAGCTAATTGTAGCTAACGTGTAACTAATTGGCCGTAATCACACATCATACTCAAGACTGATATTCATAAAAATTCTAGTCATAAAAATATCTAATTTTAGCGCCAATTTATGCATCGTGTGTGTTTGTGTATGCGTACACCCATTTTCATTATGCTCTTTTTCAACAATTTTCAAGCCGCCGCGAATTTACGTGCGGTGCAGACCTCTATTTGTAATAAGTGTATCAATGTTTTTTATTATATTTATTGATTTTTATTTGGACTGTTGCGATTTTATTTCATGCGTCGTTTTTTCATTGAGGATGGCCGAGTCGATAATGGAGAGGTTTGTAACCTCCTACGGTTAACAGCAACAACTTTAAGGTAATTCATCTCAGAAAGGAAGGGAATATTGTCAGAACAAATCTAATAAACATGTCTGACAAAATATGATTTTTTGTTTTTTTGAATGTTTAAATTTAAGTCATTTGAATTATTCTAAGTGAAACTTTTTGTTTCTTTTATCATGTTGCTAAGAATAAACAAAATTAATCATTGTTTTACGATTAAGTATAAATAAATCACCTATAGGAACATCATTCTGCTCTTCTTCAATTAACCCAAGGGTGGAGAGAACACCTGTTAAAAAAAAAAAAAAAAAGAGAGTAAGTAAATTTATATTTGTTAGCACTTTCACATACGACTTAAAAATGACAAATCCATATTCATAGTACAGATTACATATCGTATGACCCCCCCCCCCCCGATTTATTTCTCTAACATTCAACAACACTTAATTTCTCTTTCATGCTCTATAATAGATTACCTATACTTGATTGAACATATTGTGAGCCAGACTTCGAAACGATTACGATCACTTTTCTTTTTCGGATGGAGACTACGATTTGTAATACGGTAATCCCAAATATTAATTTTGTCGATTACGATTACATTATAATAATCAAACCAATAAAAACTTTCGATTACGATTACGCATGATGAGGTTACGATTAAAATATGATTACATTTTTTTTTTTTTTTCGAACATTCATTGCTCTTTAATTGTACAATTTTTACGCAGAGGACAAAACTAATTGTTAGTGAGCAAATGGCTCATCTGTCAGGGAAGACAATTGACAAGAAAACACCAAACAGGATAAGATACAAGAGTCGATTTCAAATACCCAAAATGCTTGACATTTCGTGTAAATTTAATATAGCGCAAAATATATTTTAAATTTCAAACAACTGAGTCGGTTTTACAGTAAAGCGAATCTAGGTGACCTCCTAGGAGGTCAGTTTTTTTATAAGTGTTTTGAAGTTTTTTTTTTTTTTTTTTTTTTAATTGCGTCTCAATTTCTACATGACCTTATCCATTTTAGCTTGACACTAGCGGCAAAGGGGAGGGGATAGGGAGATGTTGTCTAACGCATCCTTGAATACGAGTATAACCTGTTTAAGCAGTGTCCTGGAATAGTAGAACAGGTGAGATTTTCTTCTTTCTGTCTCCAGCGTTGCTTCCACTCTCACAGATCTCCTCTGGAATGCCTTAATGGGCCCAGAGAGTACCGATGAGAGGAAGCAAAGCTGGCCACAGAAAGGATAACTTTTGGTTTTACGTCTTTGTAGCAATGTGAATGAACATGTCAAACCGGGCTTCAAGATATTTTTCAGCATTTTGAATAGACTGTCAAAAGCAGGAGCTCCGAGAAATTTAACAGAGAACTTCACACACAGCTTAATAATATGGGCAGGTAGACAAGCAAACCCAAATCACTAACACTAACTTAATTAGCAAATGATTTTTTTATTTATTAATTTTTTGGGGGGTGGCTGTTCCTTTAGGAAATCATGCAACCGTTGAACAGCTTTTCGAAGAATTCAATAAGCAGTAGAGACTCGTAAAAATTTAGAATGTCTCTTTACGAGCTGTACTGTGAGCTATTACAAACAATGAACTTATAGGAGTTAACAAAACACCCAGGAAGAAATGCTAAACATGCGGATTTTTTGGAACATTTCCCCAAACAGGCAACACGTCGGCCCATTTATGAAGGCAATGCTTCTGCTTTTTTCTGAAAGTTGCGCGCGATATGCAAGTTGACTGTTGTTGTTGTTGTTGTCGTCGTATCCAGGGATAGAAGATTGCACTATCCCCGGAAGATGGTGCCATTGCCCCCGAAGGGGTTGAACTTATGTGTTGGTCCCTAATTTTGAACCAATTCCAGAGGAGGGACCAACCTCCCCCTCTCTGAAATCGTCACCCCTAGAAGTGTCGTTTAACAACTTGGAGGAAGTTGACTGTTAATGTTAGTTTATAGTGCAGTTGGTGAAGAAGCGTTATCAATTTTTTCGAGTGTTTCACATTGCTGGTGGTTTGTTTTTAAAGCTGTTTAAAAGTCCTGTAATGCCTACCGCTTTTTAAATGGAACAGTACCCTTAAGCGCGTGAATTGCAGGTGTTTGAAGACACGAAATCTACCTCAGAGATTTATACACACACACACAAAACTAATTACGCCAGGGACGAAAAAATTCAAGATTGTTCTTCATAAGCTGCACTTACACACCGTAATAAATGTAACACTATCTTTTATGAAACTTTCCGAAAAAAGTCCTTTAGCATGGAGTTGCACAGCAAACATTTTCGAAAAGTAGCACATCCTGTTCAATTTTCATTTTTTAAGAATTTTTTTCTGAAAGTTTCGTACTTGACACAGGTTTATCATTTATTAATGTGTACAGTACAGCTTGTAAAGATGTATTCTATAAGTTCAGAAGGGGTTTATTTGTATCTGTGTACCGAAGAAAATACTCTTTTTTTGTAAGAGGGTGGAGCGGCGCAGAAGAATACTGACCATCGTTGTCGGCGCAGTCCAGATCGGGGGGGCTCCATGTCCCGTCCTCCCTGCACGCGAGCAGGGCCTCCCTGGATCCGCACTGGAGCAGGGCCACGCTTCCGTAGGTGGTGCCGTTGAGGAGGATGTACTTCTCGGAGTCGTAACGGGCTGCCGGCACACCGCAGTCGACGGCTAGAACAGAAAATCACACACACATACAGGGCCGATTCTATAATTATATTCTGCCGCTTGTGAGCATTTATTATGGGGCCGACATTTGAAGTAAAAAAAAAAAGTCGCGTAGTATGAAAATAAAATTTTTCTTATAAAACAACGAAGGAAAACAGAAAATTTATCCTGTTATTTCACATGAAATATGTTTTGCGAGTTTCACTGTGCGCGAATTCAACTATCAGATAATGAGGATCAATACATGTAGGAAAGTAGAATTATGCAGTGGCGTAGTGAAGGGAGCAGTCCGCACTGGGCAGCAATCTACACAAAAATATAGGCGGCAGAACGCCAAAACTTAAAAATAATGAGGTGGCAAACTTGAAGGACCGCCCCGTGCGCCAATAGCTCTCGCTACGCCGCTGTAATTATGCATTAACATAAAAATAACTGAAGTAAGGTTTTCGTAATGCAGCACAAAGATATTACACAGTAGATTTTTGCTGCCTGTGAGCAGTGTACCTCTACGTATATATCTCTCATTACGTAACTGGGCTATCAGTCCATTATGAGGATACACACAATGGGCGCTAATAGCTGTGTAAACGCACTCCATATCAAACAAATCCGTAATTAGCTAATGGTAGACGAAATTCATCACTCGTGTGCTTGCCTTAAAACTGCGACAAAAGTTGCCCAGCTTGTCGACTTGTAATTTCGTACTGGTCCGACGACAACGGCTAATGTTGAGGGCATCTCTGGAAACCTTGCCAAATGTTGGCGCTTTTGGCGAAACATCGTTCAATTTAGTGCAAATAATAAATTTCCTAAACTGAACCCAGCTTGGCTATATGATCGAGATATTTTTTTTTGGGGGGGGGAGGGGGCAACTCACCGAATAAAAATGGAAAAGAGAAGTTTTTCTTAAATTTTATAAAAAAAAAAAGTCTTAAATCAATAGATTTTTGAGAATAAGAAAGTTGGATGGGGGCATGTGCCCCCATCCCGGACGCTATGCCTACAATGACTATTAGTGGTGTCCAGATTTTGGAGGTTTTCTAAAGCACTTTTATAATACAGCTGTAAATGGTCGATTTTTAGAGGTAAGTTTTATATATATAATACACATTTGAATAAAGTCAAATACTAATAGCTTAACCCAGCATAACTTGCTAATAGAAAGCCAAAATATACCTGTTCCATTAAAAATGCTCAGAAATGAAAAGGAATTACATCTATAAAGGAGAGCTTCAGAGAGAAATCGCTCCATTTAATGATGAGAGACAGTCAAAATTGAATGAAGGCATTTATTTCTAATAGGAGCTTTATTCGCTCCGCCGAAAGAAAAGATTTCGCTCAGACTGAGAAGAGCAACTTCGTTGCGCAAAAACAAGAAAAATTCTGAAAGTGTGAGTATTTTTCGCTCAACCGTTTTGGGAGAGTACCCTATTTGGTAAGAAATCACCAAATCCTAATGTTATCGAATGGGAATTTCAAAGCTTCACAACTCGTTGTCGAACTAATCTAGTTACACACACACATGCAAAACAGTGATTATTTAATGAGTAGGACATTATTGAATAACTGAAAGGTGTACCGTGCGCGAGCTGGGCTCACTTAGTGATTCCGTAAGAAGGGCGAGGCAATCACAATTCTCCGGGTTAAGTGAGCAAGGGCAAGGTCCCCTGGCAAAAATAAAAAATTGTATTTCATCAAGAGTTATAACACGAAAAAATAATTCTATAATTTTACCTATATCTATTTTGTTTGTGTATCTTGCGCTAAATTAGCCAGTTGTTGGAATAAATTGACACCACGCTTTGAGACTGTGCTGATCTTAGGAAAATCTTACGGGGTATGTAGATATACCAACACGTGGATGTTCTGAACAATAAAGGCTTTTACAACGATAAATATTAAAACTTTCACATACTACAGCGAAACCTCTAATAGATAGAGGTATAATATTAAATTAAAAAAAATAAATAAAAAGAGAGTTATGTACACTAATAAGCTATTTTAGCTTCACTAAATATAAATATTGGGGGGGGGGGATATCTTTTTCCAAAGAAATGATAATATATTTGTTCAATACCTATCGTCATTATTAAATAAAGCAAGATTTTTATCGCCCTAAAGTTTCTATGAACATCGGAATATGTTTCGATATTAGTAATAGTACGTTTGGTCTTGTGACAAATAAACTTACAGTTTTCATACTTTGGGTAAAAAAAAAAAAAAATTAAAAAGCACATTTTAGTGGCTGTTGAAATTTTTCCGTGATACTGATGGGTGGGTGTTGTTCGGAATTCTTTCTTCAGATTCAGCGGTTAGCTCTAATATTAATCCTGTGGAGGGCGTTCGGTACCATTGATATGTGGCCGGTCTTCGGAGGTTTCCGTTGCGGTGGCCACTGTATCATAGGTATTATTCTTTGTTCTCTGACTGCTGGGCGAATCGAGCTTGCACGACGCAAAAGCAATACGTGCAAAGCAGCAGGCGCAAAAGCAACGCAGAACAGGACTTACGTTCGCAGGTCAGTTTCCCTTCGCTCCACTGACTATTCTCTTGGCACAGGAGTGGACTTCCCGAAAAGCGGTACCCGTAGTCGCACGAGACGTTGATCATGGTGCCCAGAGTTGGCTTTTCTTTTGTGCGGCCCACATACAGGAGGCGACCGTGATCGATTTCATCGACAGTGGGGCATACGATTTCTGGAAAAAGAAAATTAAGTTTCGCTCTTTTTCCCGCAAGATGTAAGTGATCCATTAGAAAACTGTACAAAAATGATGTGCAGGAAAAATAAAAACAGTCGTTTTACCTTGGCAAATGGGTTGGCTATGTGACCACTGTCCGTCCTGCAGACAGTGCCTGGAGGGTGTACCCAAGAGTCTGTATCCATGGAAACAGCGATAGTCCACACCTCCGCTGTCAGTCCTCAAGGAATAAGCGTGTGCCGGTCGTTCCGCTTCGCCACAGTCATAAGTACCTGAGAACAACGGCCATTTATAAAAACTTTTATACACTGGCCTCCAAAAAATTAAGGAACAACATGTTTTTCGAAGTTCACCAAAAAAAAAATAAAAAATAAAAATGACACTGACAGTAAAATTTATGGTTTATATAAATGATAAAATGAACTATGCAAATTTATGCAAAAATGATAGCTACCACTTTGTTTTTATAGAAAAGAACAGGCATATATGAGTCAGAGAAAAATGTGCAAATATCAGGCTTTCGTAATTACGCGTGTAACTTTTGTTGATTTACAACTTTTGTTAGCAGTTTCGTTAACAATAGGTAGCAGGGTCCCGTAATGTCTTAGAGAAACTGTTTGCCCGATTCGTTAAGGTGGCGGGTGGTCGTATGAATGGAAATGGAGTTGTCACAGGCTTATGCTCCTAGGCGTCTTTATGTGTCTCGCAGTGAGGTCCACCGTCTCTGGAATCAATATCAAACGGAAGCTTCTGTGCCCAGAAGACATGTTCTAGGCCGACCACGAGCTACAACACGCGCAGAATATCGTTTTATAGCTCTTTCGGCCCGCAAAAAGAAGAAGCATTTCTGTGCCGCAACTTGTTGCAGACCACTCTGTAGCACCACAGAGAAGAATGTCCACTAGTACGGTGCGAAGGCTTCTTCACAAAGCAGGTCTCTATGCAAGGTGACCACTTGTACGTGTCCCCCTCAACGGACGACAGAGAAGGGCCCGTTTATCTTGGCCAAGAGAACACGTTCCTTGAACCAGACAGCGATGGGCTTCTGTATTCTTTACAGACGAGTCCAGATTCACACTGGACAGCGATTCAGGACATCTGCTTATCTGGAGGGAACGAAGCACCCGATACCATCAATCCAACACTGTGGAAAGACACAGTTATCGAGGAGGTGGAATAATAGTTTGGGCAGGGATACCACTCGATGGTCACACTGACCTGCATGTGTTCCAGGGAGGAACTATGACTGGTGAGATATCGGGAAGGGATCCTTGATGCCTATGTTCGGCCATATGATGCTGCTATTGGCAATGATTTCATTCTGATGGATGATAATGCCCGACCTCACCGAGCTGTGCTTGTTGAGGATTATCTTGAGAGTCAAGGTTTAGAGCGAATGGAATGGCCAGCTCAATCTCCAGACCTCAATCCGATAGAACATGTTTGGGACTATCTTGGCAGACAAGTGGCTGCTTCAAGTCCTCCTCCAAGATCGTTACATGAGCTGGAACAAGGACTAATCCGTGCGTAGTCTTCGATCCCTGTTGAGGTGTCCGACAACTTAATTAGCAACATGGAGAATCGATGCCGCCAGTGCATTGCAGTTAGGGGTGGACACATTCCTTATTAGAACTCATTTTTGTAATGTTTCCACAAAAAGCTTTGATAAACTGTTTTCTCCAAAAGTGGACTTTTCTACCAAAAGTGTTCTTCTGCTTTTACACCATGTTTATGTAAATTTCTATGTCGTACTCAATAAAGAACTATTTAGTGCTCTGTTAGTCCGAATTTTTTGCTTCTATGTTCATTCGTTTCCATATTATTCACAAAAAACAGGTTGTATCTTAACTTTTGGAGGGCAATGTAGTAAAAGTGTGCCTAAAGAATAAAACAAGAGCAGACGAAGCACGCAAAACATGGAATGAAACGAGAAAACTTATAACTAAGCATTTCATTCAATAATCATCCAACAAAAAGCGATGCATTGAAATTATTTTGCATATCCCTGTAAAGGAACTGCTGAACCCGATGGAGCGCAATCGTTTTCATATCGATATAGATGGACAACTGCGAGTGCTGCAAAACGCTGAAAAAGGGCAGCCGCCGTTGCTATCGCTCGCTTTGCACAGCCAGCAGTGTCGATAAAGTTGTTTAGCTCTGAGGCACGCCACTGGCGATTCGATCAACCGCCTTGTGGATGGTATAGTTCAATACCGCGATAGTAACGGCTGCACGTTTTCAGCAACGGGGCCATTTGGGTGGTCTATCCAGTTGTTCTTTCACAGGAGCGTAGACAAGAAAATACTTCAGGGGGGGGGGAGTGAAATGAGAGTCAGCAGAATATTTTACAGGGGAGGGGGCAAAGATTACTTCAACACATACTTTTGCCATATTGGAAAGAACAAAAATGCAGGGGAAAAACGGTATACAAAAACCCAGGGAGGGGCAACTGCCCCCCTTTGTCGCATGCTGCCGACGCCCATGGGGGAATATGAAATAAGTCGTGTGTCATTAAACGAAATTTCTGTACGACTTAGAGCTCATGCTAACTAATCAAAAAATTTCGGAGGGGGGGGGGTATATATACCGATATCCCCCTCCCACCCCGGCTACATCCCTGTACATGAAACCCATTATTTCTGCAATTTCCCATTCTTCACAGGTACTGCAGGTTTTTTTTTCTTCTTTGTTCCTTAGTAACGGTTGTGTATATTCAGTTTGTTTTGCTTCAAATAAATGGCTGTCGAACATTATGTATTGAAAAAGACTTCTGTGAATCTCTGTTTTCGTTTTTAAAGCACTTTCCACCACTACACGCCTTTTTCCATAGTAACAAACTGTATAGGAATTTCGCATCTTCTATATATTCACAGCAGTTTGAGCACGGACGGGAAAAACAAACCAGAATCATGCATAGCGGGGACCAATTTCCAGAGATGGGGGCACAGGGCGAAAAATTCACTGGAGGCCCTCTTAAGAAAACTTTTTTTATACCCTACAAAGCAACTTTCATATCACACCATACAAAGGATGTTATAACAGTATAATGATAAAAATGATTGTTTAATGAAGATGCCAAAATGAAATGCAAAAAGTTCGGTAATGATGTAGGATAATATTTCAATTATATTACTGAATTTTCAATCGTTACCTTCAGTCCGCATTTTCCAAGTAACATGTTCTGCAATATTTTTGTATTTATTATCCTTAGTTTATATGAGAGCATTTATTTATAGTGGTAGATCTTCACTTTGCTCCACTTAGAAAACAGCTTCCTGGCTCCCTGTCTTTTTCGATTGAAAATCAGCTCTATGGTTTCCTCACGATCAGCATACATCACGACACAGGCCACGCCTAAATGATAAGTTTGCGCCGAATAATTGCCTGAGATTTTGGGTATAATGCTATCGCTATGAAATAGTGACAGAGTAATAATTATTAATATTATTTTTCATGAAACATGAAATTAGTGTCTCTTATTTTAAATTGAAATCAAAATTTGCAAATTTTTAAACTTAAAGGGTTTTTGGGGGTGGGCTCGGACGCTTGTCCCCGAATGCCTTGCCGGAAATCAATCCATGGGAAAAAGATCCCAAAAAGTCCTCACCTTTGTTGACAAAAATTTGAATTTCGCAAAGGCTGAAGTAGTCGATTCTGTTCCTGTTGTCTTCTATGTGAATGTAGCTTCCTTCCACTTCTCCACCGGCACACGACAGCCTCAAAGTTGTAGTAGCTGCCATGAAAAGATAATATTAATACACACACACATATAAAGTAAAATAGCTAAACTTATAATATATGGATATCCCGCCAATAACCAAAGATCAACCGTACTACATACAGGGTGTGCCCAAAAAAATGGTAACACGTTTTAACTCTTTATCTGCTAGAGATAAGTGGACAATGTAAACTGAAAAAATGTTTAAAATAAGGTAGGAAAAGGATTCCGTTAAGAAAAAATTCCTATCGTTTATTTTCAAAAAGTGACACTTTTAAAATTTGCATACGACCCCCAAAATTCCCAATTAGTAAAATGTGTCCCATACACTAATGAGATTATGTTTTAAATTCGGGAATTATATACATAAATATATGCTGGCACTTTTCAATAGCTGTCGAAAAAAAAAAAAAAAATCACGTCCGATGATCGCGTTTTAGGGTTGTGCAGAAATTACGAAAAAAAAATAAATTTTGTTTTTTAAAATCTCATGTTCGCATTCAAATTCATGTAAAGCCTCCAATCATCTTTGTTTAAAGATGAGACATTTTATGGTGAAAGGCTTGTACATCACCACATTAGAGTATCGGATACAGTTTATAAATGGATTTTTTTTTTTTTTTTTTTTTTTTTTTTTGATGGAGTTCTTATAAAAATTTTAAAAAGTGTAACTTTTTAAAAATTTACGAGTGAATTTTTTTCTTGTCGTAGTTCTTTTTTTTGCCTTATTTTGAACATTTTTTCAGTTCACACCGCCCACTTATTTCAAATAGATACAGATTTCAAGTATGTTACCACCTGTCTGATGCACTCTTTATATGTATACAAACTCTTCAAAAGTGAAATTGCAATACAAAAAATAATATACGTAGCTTCATAAAATTTCAGAAGTGACAGTGGTGAGATAAATATGCAAATGATTAAATTTGCGCAAGCATCTGATCACGTGGTACTCATATTCGGGCTATAAAGGCCAGCAACTTTCCCTTCTCATAAACAGCATCTGAAGTTTTGCGTAGCATTTGTGACTTTCGAGGAAGCGTAGGAAATGCCTCAGACGCCGGCGAGCTCAATACCATCCCTTCAAGACCGGGGAACGTGATGGTATTATCGAACTCCATGAACGGGGTTTGTCGCTGGGCACAATCCGGCCCTGATTACCGCACGGACACTTGGGGTACGTATACTGGGCACACATGCAAAAATAGGTCAAAAAATTGAGTTTAGAGCTATACCAAGGGGCACAAAGTTTGAAAATTGCCTGGGCACTAAAGCTTTATAGTCAGGCTCCGCGCACAATAGCAACTCGTGTGGGGCACAACAGTACCGCCCAACGGTGTGTCTTACACGAGGATTCATGAAGGTCTACGAGCACGCCAAAGAGGAAGTGGTGCGCACAGACCAACGTATTCGCCAGCCGAATATTCCAGACCCTCCACGGCACGTGGCATCCGAAGCCGGTTGCCTCCAGGAGCAGTTCGAACTTTCCACCCAAAACAATTTGCATGAACTACAGTTACGTGCACGGGTACCAGCGACAGGGGTATCGTTGACCGCCCAGCACAGGACTAGACACTTAGCGTGGGCTCATAGTACCTGGACGATCGAATGGCATCGGGTATTGTTCACCGATCAATCTCGTTTCTGTCTGTGGACTGTCGGAAGGTATGGCGGCCACCCAGAGAACGCGACGAACCAACAACCAGCCGGTTTCGCCGAGCGTCACACCAGTCCTATGGTTTGTCCCCGGGCATCATGGTTTCGAGGGCATAATGTTTCATTTCAGGACGCCCCTAGTACACATTGACGGCAGTTTGATAGCGGACCGCTACGTCATACAAGTTGTGCTTGAGGTTCTGCCTTAGTTGCAGGGCGCACCCAACACGGTATTCCAGCAAGACAATGCTAGGCCGCATGTCGCACGGCGAACTCTTAACTGCCTGACAGGATTTGACATCCTTCCCTGGACGGCAGTCTTTCCAGATCTGAATGCCATCGAATACCTGTGGAATCTCATTGGACGTGACATGATCCAAGGACTACTGGCGCAAACCATGGATGATCTGCACACAGCAGTGGTTGCAGCTTGCCAAAGCTTACCCCAGGAAACTATCAATGAGTTCGTTGATAGCATGCCTCGCCGTATTGAAGCATATATAGCTGCCTGAGGTGGTCACATTAGATAATGAATAAATTGGTTTATAATGATTTTATTTGTCTGTTCTTTTTAATCATTTGCATATCCATCTTACCACTATTGCTCCTGAAATTTGCATGAAGCTACGTGCATTATTTCTTGGTGTAGCAATTTCACTTTTGTGGAGTGTATATACTATGTATAATTTCTTTATAATGATCATTTATATTGGTTTTTGTCGTGAATGTTCATTATACAGACGAAATAAGCTCTCATAGATTTAGATTCAAAATACAGTGATTCAAAATAAATATGTTATTGTTTTTAATTTGTTCGCTAACATCGTCTCTAGGATGCGATGGGAGCGATTCTCTCTCTTTGGTACCCATTGTTGCTTCCCGGCATAGGCCTTCGCAACGATGAGAGCGAACGGTTAAAGGCTTCTTTCATTGTGTCAATCTCGCAATGGAAATCTGCGTGCCACACTTTCAAATGGCACGTTTTTCTACTTGCATACCTTGATACGATACTGTTCTGCGCTGTAAGCAGCCACACTCACCGAATATTCCGTTAAAAGCTGCACATTTGTGATAAGATGCGGTGGAGGGATCTCGAACGCTTATGGCATAAATGGTCAGGTGGGCTGGTTCTGCAAAAATAATAATAATAATAATAATAATAAATAAATAAATAAAAATAAAATAAAATAAATAAATAATATTTTATAATAATAATAATTTTGTTATTTTTTTACTCTTTGAAATGTAATAGATATAACAATATTTTTTGCGTTTATCTCAAAGTTACAGAGACATAAAAGGTACATTTTTATTTCAAAGGCAGTACCTCTCATACAAGGTGTAATTAAACTACACTGAAATGTCACTGAATCAAGGATAGACACTTTTTTTAACATGCTCGTAAATCATGTTTTATTACAATAACTCACTCGTAATCATGTTTTATTACAATAAATTAACTCACATGATTTCATAACTCATGTGATAACATTTCGTAAATCACATGATTTTAAAAATGCGTTCGTGAATCCCCCCCTTTTTTTTTTTTTAAAAGAATAAGTAAATCTTCCTTTTTTAGAACATTTTCGTAAATCACAATTTTTTAGAACATGCTCGTAAATCACATGATTGCTTTAGAATATGTTCGTAATTCACGTGATTTTCCTAAGAGTATGTTTCTAAAACGTATAATTTTTTAGAATAAGCTCGTAAATCACATGACATGACATTAATTTGTTTAAACAAACTCAAATCACTGCGCAAGAGATATGAGAGAGCCATATGCATACCTTGCTTGTACATGTTTGGCGGTATGGTGATGGCGACGGCCCTGACTTTGTAGTTCCTTCTCATGTCGACCCTGATCCAGCGGGGCCGCAGCTTTTCCGTGTAGGTACAAGAGAGGGGGTCCCCGTCGATGGAGAACCGGGCAGGGTAGTGGGAGAGTGTGAGTCGGGATGAGGCTTGGTGGTCGACCGTCGATACGCTGTTGTCTGCAGAATAAATAAATAAATTACAGTTTAAAAAACTAAAAGAAACACATTTTTAACGTATGGCAAATTTGTAAATGTATCGTCGTCGAGCTTCACGAAATTTTCGGACATAACTTAAAAATGCATCACTTAATTTCGCGAGACCTTATAGAAGAATTTTGAATGCAATTTCCGTCATTTAATAGAAAAGTAAGCATTTATAAACATGTATTTACTTATTGTATTGTGCTTGAAATAGAGGAATATATCTCTAAACTGTCGTAGTCTATAATGATAGGAATTCTTTTGAGTGCTCCTATAAAAAACTATTAATTTCCGAGTATTTTCGATGGAAGGCCTTATTTTGTAATTGGTAACAACATATTTATTTTTTTGTTTTAAATAAAATGAATGCTTCTAATATATGCTTTAACTGCCCATAGAACGTAACGTATTGGAATTCTTTTGTGTTCTGTAAAAGAACTATAGCTGCTAAGTACACAATTTTCAATGTTGTTGTATTGTCACTGATTCTTTATGCTGCAGCAAAAATTTAACGCTGGACAACAATGGAGCATTCAAACACCCAAGGCCAGTAGCAACAGTGGGCATAGAAGAGGTACTGCAGCAGCCGCGACTTTGCAACCACGAAAGCGAACTGGTTAACTATGTGTCACCCTCAAAAAAGCTAGTGCTGAAAAGTGTTTCATAATCTATGCATTTGGCATGACTTATCTTTCTTGTTTATGAACAGAGGCGTAGCGTGGCTGAAAATTTGGGGGGGGGGGGGTACATATCGAAATCAAGAGTAGAAGAGAGTTTTTCTTACATTTACAAATGTTTTATCTTAAAAAATTTCGAGACCAAGTTGTGGGAGGGCACGTGCCCAGGGCCCTTGCTAAGAGATGAGGGTGGCGGGGAGTCTCATCCCCTAACACTTGCAAAATTCTATTAAACTTGCCAAAATTAGATAGCTAGTTGACAAACTTGGTGAAAAAATTTGAACGAAAACGATAATTTACTTCCTATTTCTGGTATACACTTGGCAAAATTACGCAAACCCAGATGGCAAAAGTAAAAAGGTTGGTAATATAGCTGATAAAAAAAAAAAAAAGTAAGTTGGTAAAAACCGATATTTGACTTGGCAGTGGATCGACATGTCCCCCCCGCCTAAAGCTACGCCTATGTTTATGAATATCCCGTAATTTACTATTTAAAAACTGTTCAATTACGGGGTTAAGGTCATTTTCGAATTCTTTTTTACTTATAAAAACGATAAATTTTTTTTTTTAAATCGCGTTTTAAGATCGAGCGCCGATCCGCTTGCGCGGTGAAACGAAACGCATTCGTTTTTTTAATCGGCAGAAGACATCAAGGAAACCACGTGTTTTTCCACTGCCTTCTGTTTCACGAACCGGTGTGAATGTGTATCTGATATCCATCCCCCTCTCACTCTCCATATGTTTCACTTTTACTCTTTATCTCTAGCATGATCTTCACTTTTATTTTTCCAGTTTCTTACTAGTATTTGTATTTTGTAATTTACTTGCTCTCATCGTATTTTACGCAAGAGCGTAATTCCAAGACCTCGTAGAGCCAGCTGTATTTCTACACTCATGTCCATAAATTAAGGATAATGAAGTTCAGGCAAAGAAAGAGAAAGAAGCAAAACAAATTTGACTTATTTGTAAAGTCTATTTATTAAACAAAAAGTAAAGAGCAAAAAAGATGCTATATGTTTGACATAATTAATAAAAATTGCAAGTTTTACTCCCTTGACCAAATTTCAAAAAAGAACCTATTTACAAAAAACAGTATAACATGGTTAGTAGGATGGTTAATACGGAGTATATCTCCCGGACGATGCAATACAGGCCTGACAACGCCTAGGCATGCTGAGTATCAAATGATCAATCTGATCTTGGGGAATATTACACCACTCATCAAGCAATGCACTCCGAAGTTCCGGTAGACAGGTGGGAGGGGGTTGACGGGCTGCAATTCGTCGGCCAAGCATATCCCACACATGCTCTATTGGATTCAAGTCCGGTGAGTATGCTGGCCAATGCATACGGGTGATATCCTCCGATTGAAGGCATTCGTCTACAATGTTTGCACGGTGAGGACGGGCGTTGTCATCCATAAACACAAATTCAGCACCCATGGCGCCCCGAAACAAACGTACATATTGTTCCAGAATGACATCCCGATAGATTGTGGCCTGTCATCGTTACACTCTGAACATGCAGGTCAGTTCTGGAACCAAGAATAATTCCTCCCCAAACGAGCCATCCTGCACCACCGTAACGGTGTCTTTCAATGGTGTTCTCTTGGTGGTAACGGGTACCTGGCGCTCTCCAGATGAATGTCCGGCGAGAATCAGACTCCAAACTAAACCTGGACTCGTCGGAAAACATCACACAAGACCACTGTTGCGGTGTCCACAATGCATGCTCTCTACTCCAGGTTGATCGCAGGCGACAGTGAGTTGCGGTAAGTGGAACACATCTGACAGGCCTACGAGCATATAGACCAATGTGCCCTAAGCGTCTGTACACGGTCTGCCTTGAAACTGTCGTACCGGTAGCTGAAGAGAGCTGACGAGACAGGTCTGATGCTGTACTCCGTCTGTTTCTTTTGGCAGTAACTGCCAAATAGCGGTCCTCATTCGGCGTTGTAACTCGGGGGCGACCTGTGCTGTAACGTCTACTCACATTACCATCATCTTGGAATCGTTGCCAAAGCCTGGAGATGACACTCTGGGCGATTCCAAGTTCCTCGGATACTTCCAGCTGTGTACGTCCATATTCCAGTCGTCCGATAATTCTGCCACATAAAACATCATCCAAATGCCTCCTTTGTGCCATAACTATGCGGTTTTTGCACTGAAAGGCTTTCACAGCGCTTGTGAACAATTTTACTTCTTTGCCACCATTCCTTATATACCCCTCTCTTACACTCTCGTCATTGTGACGTACCATCCACGCCATCTGGTGGTTTTCTGTAATTTGCATATTGTGTGATCATTCCACAGGTGAAATTTTTATTTTAGAGATCAATTTCTGTGTGATTCTGAATTATCCTTAATTTATGGACATGAGTGTAAATACACCAGAATTGGCTGCGGCCTAGGAAGGCATTTACATTTTTTTCTTAACCCTTTAACGCTCAGTGTTCCCGCTCTGGGAACACCAAACTCTGACGTTTTGACTGTTGCCAGTCACGAAGAATAGATTTGATTTCTATAAAAATAATTGCGGGTGACATAGCTCCACGAGAATCCTTTACCTTTTAGCACGTCATTTCCCGTAAAAAAATGGTCACGATTATTTTTAACAGCTCTGACATCTGCTGAAAAATGGAAGAATGCGAGAACACCTGGATAGATTGCCCAATGCTGAAAAAAGGGCAGCCGTTGCCATCGCTCGACTTAACTACCAGCAAGATACGTTTCGATCGTCCGCCATCTTGCTGGTAGTTAAGTCGAACGATGGCAACGGCTGGCCCTTTTTTCAGCACTGGGAAAGGGTTGCGCCTCAAAGGGTTAAAGCGCAGGCGGAATGCAGCCGATAAAGAACTTCTTCTCTCCCCCCCCCCCCCTCGTAATCTGTGTATTAAAATGTATTTACGCAGGCATGCATACATTTCATCGAGAACTAGTCACTTTTGATGTCATGTCATTTGCCAGGGCGAATGCCTACTGATGGCGCCCTCCGCAATATAGAACATGACGTGAATTAGTATGTGTTTCACAATCTACCTCATAGAAACATTATGCCACTCCCGATAAAAATTCCTTAGCTATGTCCCTTTCAATTTAAGTCAATATTTTTCTGTAGAAAGCATCTTTTAAACTGAGAAAGCAGTAGCGGTAGCGGTACGCAGCCCGGATACACCGACCGGGAATTTTCCCGATAGGCCGTTAGCAGTGGCGGCTTGTGACTTGTTTCAGTGGTGGGGCCCGAAAAAAATACCGCCAATTAAAATCGCGAAAATACATATACATATAGAACAACCTATCCCCACGTGCACACAGCGTAAGTATTTAAAATTTTCTCAAATGACAAATGATTATCAAAATTACTATACATATTTTGCTATTTTTTACCTAATTATGTTAAATTGAAAAGTTTATTACTAAACAAAAAGCCACATTTAATGATTTAATATTTATGTTCTTTATAGCTGCTTGTTCATAATTTTTAGATGATTTATTTATTTTACAATCAATACCAACATACATAAAAAGACATTTGTACATCGCTTTTCGTAAATCAAGAAAACAAAACAGAAAAATATCTGACTGCACTGCAAAAATACGATCACGCGCATATAAAATGATTCCTCCTAAGCGGAAAATTTCTCCAATAGCTACCGACTGCCAAAATGTCCCCGTGCAGTCGTGTAGATCACCAAGCGAGGGCTCGAAGATTTGGGCCCGAAATCAGCGCCAAATAAGCCGTTTGGAAGCCAAGCTAATGCCGCGTCAATATAGCTTTTATGCTCAATGCCAAATATATAAACACAGTGAACGGAGAAAGACGCCAAATTAAGGGCAAGCCAGCTCATGGCCCATGCATGGTTTAGATAGGGGGGAAATCGTACAACTATTGCTTTTTTAATAGATAGTATTAAAATACAGTAAAATTCGAGCATTTTTTCAATGAAGGTAAATTGTTGAAAGAACTGACTAACATAATAGGAAGATACTTTGATTTAGACGGTGGTTAGTCGGTGGGGCCAGGCCCCTCTGGCCCTTAATGACGAGCCGCCACTGGCCGTTACTGATATATACAGGGTGTCCAGCCTTAAGGCTGTTCTACCTGAGAACGGAGGATTTCGGTTGATTTTCGACCAAGATAGGGAGTAAACTTATAATCACATAACTTTGAGAATTTTCAGAATGTTTCCTCTAAAACTAGAATAAGAACTGACATTGCGATAAAATTTGAAAAGTTATTTAATTTTTTTAAAAATATTATTAAACTTGACACTTTTTCAGAGAAAACGCTATTTTCTCGAATTTTACCCAAGATTAGAAATAAATTTACGATGATATAATTATGAAAATTTTCAGAATGTTTCCTCAGAAACTAGATTGGGAACTGACATTGAGATAAATTTTGAAAAACAATTCAATTTTTTTTTTAAATAGTGAAACTTGGCACTTTTTCAGAGGAAAACGTTTTTGATAGACTTTCACTTAAGATGAGAAATGAACTTATGATGCTAGAACTATGAAAATTTTTAGACTGTTTCTTCAGAAACCATACTGTGAACTGAAACAAATTTCAAATTTGAAAAGTTACTTCATTTTTTGAAAAAAAAATTATTAAACATGCCACTTTTTCGGAGAAGTCTGCTTTTTGGTTAACTTTCACTACAGATAAAAAATAAACTTACATTCCTAGAACAATGAAATTTTTCAGAATATTTCTTCGGGAACTGTACTGTGGACTACTGCAAATTTAAAATCTGAATAACCAGTCAGTTTTCATAAAAAGAAAGAAGGAAAAACATTGTTTTTTAAACTCAAATTCAAAATTGGCTGACTGAAAAATTTTCTTTCAAAAGTAACTTTGAAGTATAAATTTATAGATGTATTTAAGAATGTTTTGGGGCCAAAAATGTACTGCATTTTGCTTTTACAAATTTTATAATTGAAACTCGTAATTGTTTATGAAACCTAATGAACATGACTTCTGATCAAGATTTAAAATAAAATTACAGTAGAAAAGCTACTGAAAAATTTATAATGGTTCTTCTGAAACTACTTTACGATGCTTTATGAACATTAAGTTTATAGGAGCAATTTAATTTAAAAAATAAGTAAATAAATGAAGATGATATTTCAGACGGAAATTCAAAGAATTTCAGCAGTTTTATCGCGTTTCAATCGAATTTCATTTGAAAAAATCAACTCGCGCTGATCTCTAATACTTACTACAATATTTTACATCAAGAAAAGTCCATTTTATCGTTTCAATTTTAAAGTTATAATTATATTTCTAAAATTTTTCAGAGAAATTCTAAAAAATACAGCTAACAATTGTGTCCATTACATGAATAAAGATGGCGCGACATGTATGCTTGGACCCCCAAACCACCCATATTTCACGCTTTTCCCCTAGTCCCCGATTCGACTTTCGCTCGTCAGGTTAAACAGCCTTAATGTGACCCAATAGCTAATTCCCGAACCGTTCGGTTTAGATATGCACTTCCAATTTAAAAAATGTTTTAAAAAGGGTAAAGAATGTTTTTACGTGCTTTTCGAACCAAAAAACCTATTTAGAAAAAAATTACAAAAATTAAATTTTTATACGGTCCCCAGGTCCTATCACTTATATTTAGGAAAAGATGCAGTACACAAAAACAAAGTAAACACAAAAAGTTTCATTTTATTACGATAAAAACTGACCAAGTTATGGAACTTTGAAAATCATACATTTCATCCATTTTCTCGGCCAATTTCAAGAAGCTAGTAAGGGACCGTCTCCAAAGTGAAATTAATAGGAACTCTGCCAGGAAACTTTCGCTCTTGCACGTCACTCTTATGTGAATCGTTTTTAAATTTAAAAGTACATACATTACGTTAATATTACAATAATTGAGTACTTAAGAAACAAAATTTATTCTGTGTGCGTGTAAAACATAGATAAAATTAAATATTTTGGACGAAGAAAACTTTTCAAAAACAGTTCCAAAAAAATAGACTTATTTGCCTGCGGCATCAGACTGATTTGCTGCGATACTGATCATGACGAACGTTAAAAATCTGTTGTGTAGTCGCTTGCAATTGCATACAGCCGTATTCTAATATTACGAATTCTAGTATGGGAGAACGAGATGTATACAACTAGTCTCCAGGCATTAGCTCCTGCGCCTGGACTGGACGATAAGGAAATGCACCGTACGTATGTAATATGCTCCACACCGTCGGTTTTGAGTAGGAACAAGCCTTGCTAATATCCTGGACACTACTTTCAGGATGAGCCAGGGCATATCCTAGAACATCCTCAGCGGGTATCCGCAAGCTTGAAGGTGTGGCACGAGACAAGGGAATACGTCTATGACAACTCCCAGTTCTATACAAGCGTTGAACAGCACGGGCAATTGTACAATAAGATAGATGTCTTCGACTGGGAAATTTAATGGCATAAAGTCTTGCCGCCTCTCTCTTATTTCGATTACACTGCCCATACAACAGTACCATTTCGCAGTATTCTTCATTTGTATACATCTCGTTCTCCTGTAGTAGAATTCGTAATATTAGAATACGACTGTATGCAATTGCAAGCGACTACACAACAGATTTTTAACGTTTGCCATGATCAGTACCGCAGCAAATCAGTCTGAAGCCGCAGGCAAATAAGTCTAAGTTTTTGGAACTGCTTTTGAAAAGTTTTCTTCGTCCAAAATATTTTATTTTATCTATGTTTTACACGTACACAGAATAAATTTTGTTTCTTAAGTACTCAGTTATTGTAATATTAACGTAATGTGTGTACTTTTAAATTTAAAAACGATTTACATAAGAATGACGTGCAAGAGCGAATGTTTCCTGGCAGAGTTCCAATTAATTTCACTTTGGAGACGGTCCCTTACTAGCTTCTTGAAATTGGCCGAGAAAATGGATGAAATGTATGATTTTCAAAGTTCCATAACTTGGTCAGTTTTTATCGTAATAAAATGAAACTTTTTGTGTTTACTGTGTTTTTGTGTACTGCATCTTTTCCTAAATATAAGTGATAGGACCTGGGGACTGTATAAAAATTTAATTTTTGTAATTTTTTTCTAAATGGGTTTTTTGCTTCGAAAAGCACGTAAAAACATTCTTTACCTTTTTTAAAACATTTTTCAAATTGGAAGTGCATATCTAAACCGAATGGTTCGGGAAATAGCTATTGGGTCACATTAAGGCTGGACACCCTGTATATTGTATTTACTTTACACACTTATGTGCAATGTGTATGTATATGTTGGAATAAAATGTAAGCGGGCCCCCGTTTACATGAATTCCCCGGGCCAGTGAGGTGGATTGTATCTATCCCGCATGAAGATATAAAAGTAAAAGGAGCGTGCTGAGGACGGCAGATTTTAATTTTGCCTATGGGCGGCATGGACTTGAATGCGGCCCTGAGCCATAGTTAACTGGCGTACCTCACTTTGAAAAAACTATTATATGTTTTTTTTTTTTTTTTTTTTAGCATGAAGTCAGACAGAAAGTAAATGGGTTTAATTTTTATGTAACACATCGACAAACTCTTGTATTGCTTAATATTAAAACAAGGATCGAAATTAACGGAGTCCTGCTTGTTGTTCCGAGACCACCAAAATATGTATGTACCGTTTATCTCGGGGCAGAACACGCACTTTCAACTTCCAAAGATTACTTCATTTTTTCGCGTGCGTGTTATATACCGAATATAAAATGGTTTAATAGCAAAAAATTGTAAATCAACATTACAAATATGCATTCATTACGAAAAATGATTATTATCTTAAGACATATCTTAAGTTTACGGGTGCGCGTTATACGCCGAAATATATGGTATGTAAAGGACCAGTAGAATACAAATTTTGTTGGCCCGTCGAACCAGTAATGTTTTGTTTAAATTTTTCTCAGGCAAACATTCCTCATTTAGTTCCACAGTACATGCCATCTAATTTTACCAATGCATGTCCTATAATTTGACCTTTTTAATATTTTTATAACGGGTAATTCAAGACAAACATTGGCGCAACAGTCAAGGCCTACGCTGCCCAACTGCACCTTCGCGACCATAGGGTCTGGGATGCGGATGCATATGCCTCGGCCAGGTGGTCAGCCTGACGCGAAGCCCCTAGTGTTTGATCTCAAGCAAGCTTGGTCCTCATTTTATAGACCCACTCAAGGGATGAAAGGCTGAATCGACCTTGCCCAGCCTGGGATTCGAACCCTGGACCTGTGAGACAGTGACGCGGTGCGCTAACCATTACACCACTGGGCTTCAAAACGGGTAATTACATTTTTTAAATTCAGTGCTTAACGAAAATCGGTAGATATTGCTCATATAATTTGTTTTGTTTTGCATACATTTTAAATCGTGTTATACGCTCCAGTGATAAATGTTACGGACCGAGAAAATCATGAAGTCAATGGACCTTTTGACCACTGACTAAATATTCTAATTTCTACCCCTGTCAGGTGTATGTACCGGAAAGTAATGTCGTTTTTCTTAGATTAAATTCACACAAATAATTTTTTAACGTGTTTTTAATTACCAACAAGCTGTACCTAAACAATGATTCGTATTAAGATTTTAAAGCAAGAATTTTATAGATAACTTTTTATTTCTTTCAAGAAAGGTATGTGGAAAAAGCGGAGAGACGCCGCCTACCATTCTCGGTGGGCGAATTTCAAAAGGTCCCGACACTGACTTTTAGGTATTCGTGAGCGCTACTTTTTACCACAAGTTTACAAATAATTTTATTTCTTATAGTTCATGATGCTACGTCAAGAGGAAATATTTGTGCACTCCAAAATACAGGGTCATAAAAATCGAACCACCTTTGATATTTTCTCCAGCAGAAAACATTTTGCCCTCCTCCCCCTCCCAATGTAACTTGCCAATTTACGCCAATGGCATGGCCTCTCTCTGCCTATACCCAGAAAAAAATTTCGGGGGGGGGGGGACCAAAAGTGAGAAAGGCTAAAATTTCACAAAAAGGCTTTATTATTAATGTTTTCTTAACAAAATTTTAAATTTCTGGGGGGGGGGTTCCCGCTCCCCCCCCCCTCCCTGGGTACGGCCTTGCCTCCTTCTACCATTTTACAAGTTACTCGGGTGTTGCAGATGGCGTGACCTCCATCGATGTCTTAAAAGATATCAAGAGATCTATCTCGCAGACGATAATCGTAATTTCACTCATTTTTCAGGCGGATAAAAAAAAGAAGCAGAGAATTAGTGGCGCGAAAAATTAAAACTGTTGCCACTCCTTTATGAGCAATATCACGCAGTTACGCACATTTCCCATCGTTTTCCTTTTTTATTTTTTCCCCCAAAAACCCCTCGGGGTAGTAAGTGTAAGGTTGTTGTTCATGACCTACAAGCAGAGAGGGGATGAAAAAGAGACAGAAAAATTATACACATTTCTCACGCTACCTGCCGGATGCACAGGTGAAAAAGTTTCCCCCCGAACACGTAAATAACGGGACTTTTTATACTTCATTTCACTTTGTATCGACCATAGTAACGGCATTATCCCTCTCACTAACATGCGAAAATTCATAAATCATCGTTGGACTTGTACCTTATAAATCTGCCAGTCTGTTCCCTCACCCAAGCTCACTTGCATGTAGAAATTCAATAAATTTAAGGGGCGGGCAGTGGTGTAGCCAAGGGGTGGGGTTAGGGGGGTCACAACCCCCATGAGGAGTTTTTTGCCATATAAAATGTATATTCTTCACTCCCTTATCACACACATCTATATATATATATATATATATATAGATGGCTATTATATATGTGGGCTATTATATATATATACATATATATATATATAATATAATGTATAATATAAATATAGAATAAATCATAGTCCACTTTAAAACTTTGAAAGTCCACCCGTTTCCGGAATTTAAGAGATTTTTTATGCTCTTCACGCAAAAATCTTTCCGTAATTGTAACCCCTGTAGTGAAAAAAGTGTGAAATAAGGATCGTGGTTGCCATGTGTGGCGATTTTGCCGAATAAAATGTCGTTCGTATACAAATCCACAAAAATGGACCTATCGGCCTGAAATTTAGCACAGATATGTAAAATAATATAGAATAAATCGTAGTCCACTTTAAAACTTTGAAAGTCCACCCGTTCCCGGAATTTAAGAGATTTTTTATGCTCTTCACGCAAAAATCTTTCAGTAATTGTAACCCCTGTAGTGAAAAAAGTGTGAAATAAGGATCGTGGTTGCCATGCGTGGCGATTTTGCCGAATAAAATGTTTTAAATTCTCAAAGTAAAAATAAAAGAATAATAATGATTTTTTTTTTGTTAGTTTATATTCGTAAGGTTATTTTTTTTTAAATTATAATATCGTGTGCATGGGAAATCAGAGCAGGAATGTAATGCTTTACACGCAAAAACAATAAGAATTGAAGATTTCCGAGGCTAATGTGTAATTTTTTTTAGTTTGGCGAAAAAATAAAATGGCTGAAATATGGATTTTGAGTAAGTGAGTTCTAGCGGTTTGCACAGTTTTCGGCTTAGCGCAATTTATCGAGAGCTTAAGGAAATAGATTTTTGAAAACAAGTGCAAAGGTTTTATTAGAATACAGCGTTAAATTTTAGTGATCCGTGAAGAAATAATGCAGTTATTAAGGGATTTCAAGCGATCTAACTTCAGAATTCTCGCCAATTGAGTACATTGATTTAAGTTGGGGGAATTCCGCCAAATTTCAGAAAATTGAAATCTTCTCATTTAGTACATCGGAGTAACAATGAATAAAACACATTATAGTTGATAATTTAAAAAAAAATCGGCTGTATTAAGGGATTCCAATTTTCAAATAAATGCGTGCTACTCTTTGGCGGTCGAACCATTTCCCATATTGATTGCTGCTAAGTCAATGCTTCGAATGATTCCCTGAAAAAACTCTTGCAAAATGGCGTATGTTGGCACTTTGGCGAGGCTTAGATTTGAAATTGGATTTTATTTGAGACTGGTATATATATAATAACACTGGTTATAGATAAAAATGAATGTTGGTATGTGTTTATGAGGTTGAAAAACTCCAGCACCGTTGAGCACCGTTGCACGATGAAATTTGGTTCACCAAAGTCTTTTATGATGGAGAAGGTTTTTATGCTATCCGTTTTCCTTAACTTGCCACTTGGTGCCGCAGCACAACGTTGAATTCTATTCCGTTTAGCCGTTTGCTATGCAAATATCGTCCAACCGATTTCGATGAAATTTGGTACACGCGAATATTAGAACATGGAGAAAATTTTTCACTATCCATTTTGCTGTAACTTGCCGCTAAATGGCGCTGCAAAGCATCAACTTCTATGCCGTTCGACCGTTCGGCATAAAATTTTTTATACTTACACATTTGAGCACGAAGAATATATTCTAACTGCGTTCCTTTTGATGTTACTCACCACTAGATGACACTGCAATGCATTATTATTTTAACTCGCCACTAGATGACGCTGCAGCAGGCCAAATTCTTGACCATTCAAACGGTCGCTATGAAAATCAGTATACATAGCTATTTAAACAATGAGAATATTTTGGCGTTATCCATTTTGCTATAACTCGCCACTTGACGGCGCTGTAGCAAATCATTACTTTAATTAACTACTAGATGGCCCTGCAGTGTATCACTTCTTGACTGTGCAAATAATCGCTATGAAAATAGGTATACATAGATATTTGAACACGGGGAAGAGTTTGGCGCTATCCATTTTCCTATAACTTGCCACTAGATGTCGCGTCAACACATGAACTTCAGGACTGTCCAGCCGATAGTCATGAAAATTCGTATTCATCGATATCTGAATGCGAAAAATATTTTCGCCGTATCCGTTTTGCTAAAACTCGCCACTAGATTGCGCTACGCCGCATGGACTTCTGCACCGTACAAACGATTGCCTTGCAATTCTGTATGCATGATTATTGGACACAATATAACGCGATATCCAGTTTGCTATATCTGTTTATTACAATGAATAGTAATCACCACAAATCGTAATATCAAAAAGTCCATTCATTCCCGTGCGAAGAACGGGTACTTCAGCTAGTATAATATAAAATAGCTTAACTTAAGTAATATGGAATCCCAAGTAAAACATTAAGTGATAGCACATAATAACAAATATAATACGTAACCATGAAATAATAATTGATAATCCAGAGGCTATGAATATTTTAAAAACAGAGCTAACAAAGCTAAAAAGAAGTGGGAAAACAAGCCAGGTGAGATCACGTGGGCTTAAGCCTAACTTGACGAATCCAAGCAATAACGGGGAGATGGAGTGGAAAATTGAAATGGAGTACTCCATTATCAAGTACCACCGTACTCACATTTCAATTTATATGTATGAGTTGAAGAAGTCATACCCCCCCCCCCCATGAAAAAGTTCTGGCTACGCCACAGAAAGCGAGGTCTCGGTATGTTTCCATCTATTCTGGAAACTTTAAAATACACCACATTGTCATGATCCGAGATATTTTCCCCCTTCATCCAAAGGCATAGGTGCGGGTTAAAGCTTTTTCTAGTCTACCACAATTAGAAAATATATCTCTTTTCTTTCTTTCTTTCTTTTAATTATTTTATTTTTAAAAAATGCTTAATGGCATTCCCTATTAAGTAATAATTTTGCGAAATATACCGAATAAAAGGTGAATTATAGTTTAGTAAAAAAAATTTTTTTTACCAACTTCGTCAACAAGGTTCCTAATTTCGCCCAGTGTTACTGAATGTGCCAATGTTTGAGGTGGGGGGGGGGAGAGTACTCCCTTGAACTCCACCCCAACCCTTAGCAAAGGGCACCCTTCTAGGCTGGAAAATGAAAGTTTTCTTTCCATGACAATTCAAAGAGTTCATTACATTAATCTGAAACACTCTGTATATAAATACACCTGACTCACGGACGTATATAATGGGGGGGGGTGAAGATTTAGGAGGTCTGGACAACCCCTTTAGTGAACGCACAAATGCTAATTATAGCGGAATAGTCACCGTTTGAATTTATCTTTCATAATAGTTTATGGTAAAAATGATTTAAATTTTATATAAATTTCTAAAACTTTTATATTAAAATTTAAAAAATTAATTATAAAATTAGCAAAATTAATATAAGTGCCTAGTAAACAAATTTATTATAAAGAATTATAAATTTTTTACCAGATATTTATTAAAAATTTACCGTGAATCAAATTTTATAGTAAGAATGGACTCCCCACTCCCATAAATGGACCCCACGCATGAAAAAGCTATAACTAAACTAAGACCGTGAACACACTACTGACCCGAATATGTCATTTGAGTCATTTTGAAACAAGAAAACATGCAACGACACTGGACCAAGAAAAGCGAAACAACACCCCTGAATTCATTTAAATAATATAATTAGCATATGCACGCTCAGAAAAACCAGGGCGTGAAACTTTCGGCGGCTTCAATTTATAATTAGCGGTCGATGTTCGCATAGATTACGTACACAAATAAACGCGATTCTTATCGCGAGGTCGTCGGGTATGCCAAGAAGGTAACACATTGTGAGAGTTAAGTTAACACACACAAAGATCGCCTCGATTTGCATACTTCACAGTGTGTGCCTTACGAAAAACCAATTTCTTTAATTAAGAGAGAAAGGATACGGAGGATACAGTTAAACAATCGTGTTCCAGACAGACATGAGTGTCGTTATATCAACATCAAGGTTGCTGGAACATAAATTGCGTGCATTCACCTTCTTAATGCATCCAGAGGATGAATTAATAAGGACAGGATAAATCGCCTGAAACGCATAGTTTATATAAAACACTAACTGAGTACCCGTTCTTCGTAAGGGAAAAAGCAGACATTTTTTCCAACACATTTAATTCGAGTTAATCTGATTTGAATATAACTTTAAAAACTTCCAGATTTGTTTCACACATGGCAAGAAATTTGCAATGCAATGCCCAACATCCACGCAAGAACGTGTTTGATGGATGGTGGGACTTTCTTGCAACTGAAGAAGGGTGAACCTTTCGTATGACCTGAAATGATGGTTTTGTTGATAAGTAACCTTTTATGTGTGTTATTTTAAAGAATTTTTTAACAGAGCCTGGTTGTAGCATTTTTGTACACCGGGCATTTTTCAAATTTTGTTTCCTAAATAGCCCCTCTACATTTTGTGTTCCTATGTACTTAGTCTCAACAAACTTTTTGGCCTCT
This sequence comes from Cheiracanthium punctorium, assembly GCA_038373885.1. Lineage (NCBI taxonomy): Eukaryota > Metazoa > Arthropoda > Arachnida > Araneae > Cheiracanthiidae > Cheiracanthium > Cheiracanthium punctorium. The sequence goes on along the minus strand of JAWZYV010012351.1, from coordinate 211,877 downwards.
ATCTTAATGTAGCACCCACAGTACGGGAGACAAGTGCCCGTACGTGTAATGAGGGCCTGCTTTTTAATTAATCTTATATCCGTTTTTTCCTTGAATGTTCTTATTATTAATCATTAGCTAAACTGAGGTTTTTTTTCTTTTTAAAGAAAAGAAAAGAAGAATAAACTTCTCCCTGCTTTGAAGAACGGTGCTGTTGTAGTTCCTACGTCTTTCTCTAAGTTATTTTACTAATATCTGTGGATAATTCAAAGCCGATCGGTGAAGAATCATATACCGAACAAAGCAAAACTTTCACAGTTATAGATTAAATAATAAACATCTTAAAGTTTCACATACTCTCAAAAACTTGTGCAATTGATTCGTAATTTTATTAAAATACAATTCGACAAAAGAATTACAAAGAAATCGATGCACTTGCCATATTTTAATCCCTCTTTATCCACCAAACACGATAAAGTGTTTCCGAATTCTAACACGCTTTCCCTATAATCTTGACCAAAACACAAACACACACATTTTAGCTTATCATTTCACCAGTAGCATAATTTTTAAGTCTGTTAAACTAATCCATCTTTAAACTCGTGACATCAAAATGACGTCAAGATCTCTTGCGATACCTAACTTGAATTATTTATTTGCCAGGAGAGGAAATGGAAATGTGGGTCAAAGCTAATTATCTACGCTAAGGATCTAGGCCGGGGATGGGATTGTCCTCCGTGGGGACTTTCTAAGGGGTCCTAACCCGTATTTACGCGAAGTTTCGGAGAAAACCACGGAAAACTCCGCATACTTAGGTCGGCGGACGCGACCTGGTTTTGAGCCAACCACCTTCCGTCTCCCCGTCAAAGCGCTAGTGCTATGCCACTGGTGGGGCTTCCCAGGAGAGGACAGCTCACGTCACTAAATGTGTCGTTTAGAGCTACGTACGTTCCCCATTTCTGAGCTTTTAGAATTTTCTTTAATTCACGAAAAGAAAATAAGTATGAAATATCACGAAAAAGAGTTTTTCCCAAGGTTCATTTATATTTCCACTGAAATCAGAAACATTGATTTCTGGAAGCGGCGAAGAGAAGGGGGAAAAAAAAAGAAAGAAAAACTGAAAGCGAAAATATAAGAACTGTTCGTATAGAATCGTATTATTTAAATTTTCGATTATGAAAGATTTTTTTCTATTGTGAAATAAAAGTTATTTTAAATTGCCTCTAGTATATAAATAATTCAAAAAACACTCTAGTGCATACGCACAATTCGAAAGATAATATTTTATTTATTTATTGGTCAACATTAATTCACAATTTTAACACCCCCACCCCTCCTCCCCTTCCTATTGCGAAAATTAAGTATTCCTATTTATTGGAATTATAATTAGATTTGCTATACAATAAATAGTAATGTCTAAGTGATAGTACTTTTTTTTCCCAAGAAAGAAAGTATAAACTAATCAAAAGTAGATGCCCAGATTTTCGCAAAGTCGTCTGATATACTTCCTGATTATTGTTTTGTGCTTTAAAACGAATTTCACAAAGTCACGTAAAATTAGCTTTAGCCGTGTAATTCTTGCTCTTTTCTTTTCTTTTTTCTTTTTTTTTTTTTTTTTTTTTTGTTTGTTTGTTTTAAGCCATTAAATGTATTTTCCTGTTAGAAGGAAAAATATATGCTCATATAGTTTAATCTTTTGTCTGTGGAACAATGACAGTCATAAAACTCCGACAGCACGTGCTGATGAAATCACCGAACAGGTTATCAAGCGTAATAAAGTGTGTTTTTCTGATAAAATATAGAATACAAAAAAGGCCCGTATTCATCAATGTTTTTTGCAAGGTATGAAACTGCAATGACGGGTGAAACACCTACACTTAAAAACCCTGAAGTTTTTTTGCTGGTTGAAGCAGGGGAGTGGGGAATTGGATGAACGATATGTAAAATTTGTATAAAACAATATAAATTAGCCTTCAGACAATGATATTGCTTATTGTGGTCTCAAAGGCATAATACACCAGGAAGGTATAATTTCAACATAAATTCAAAGTATTTTAGCAAAATAAGCATTAAAATAGCCCTTAAAAAAAAAAAAAGGGTTCCGGGGGTACCTCCAGAAAAGTCTCACCTCAGTACAATTTCTAAAACTAAAAAAGATAAAGGAAAGGTTGAGCAATAGAATAACAAACTTACGAAAAATCTGGACTCAGTACTACTGTTTGAAGATGAAAATAAACAAATAATAATAATAATAATAAAAGCATATCTTGATCCTTGAGCAGCGTAAGGATTAAGAAATAAAAAAAATTCAGTATATTTTTCTTAAAGCTGAGTTTGAGTAACGATTTATGAAAGTTTATACATGATACATCTTAACTTGGAAACTTTCAAAGCAGTTATTCTTAAACATCAGAATCCCATCGCAAATTTGGCTGAAGTAAGGAACATTAATCAAAATAATGCATGCTTTTTCTTAAAAAAAATTAAACCTCCTTTGTTAGGTTATTATTATTTTTTTTTTTCAGTGTGGGAATGGGGAAGAGGATAGGAACTTTGTATTACATTTTTACAGTTGATGCATTTTACGTAATTGTATAGTTGATTATATCTGTTGCAATATTTTATGCATATTATGCATATTTTCGTTTATTATATGACATTATTTTTGGGTATAAGGTTGCAATAGCACGAAGTTTAATTTATGTAAATAAAAGTTATTATAAAAGAATTTTTTTTAGATTTATTGGAACATTATTAATAACAGTATTTGGGATATTTATCTAATTTTATATTAATAAGATAATGTTCAATTAACTTTTAAGGTTAAAAGTGCTCTAATGTGAATTTACAGTTCACCATCATTTGATTTTCAATTAATTTGCAATTTAATGTGTGATAAACTAATAGATACTGCGATGATTATTCTACTAATAACCTTTCATACAGATTAGTGAAACACAGTAGCGGATCAAGGGAAGGGGCTAGGGGGCTATTCCCCCCCTTACACACACACACACAACAAAAAAAAAAAAAAAAAAAGAAGAAAAAAAGAGAGAGAGAGAGAGAGAGAGAGAGAGAGATTGCTAAAGGGTAACATTCTGCTTTATTAGGCACTTTGAATGGGTGAAATGACCTTTTTTTGAAGTAGAACTTCAAATTTCAATTTTCTTTATATTTCCATTTTAGTGGCGACTAGCGAGTAACTCAGATTCTTTTTCTGACGGAAGTAACGCTCAGTAAAGGAAGTGACGCGCGCGCTCCGAAAAAAATGAACCGCTGAAATCCTACCTTTACGACCTGCTTTCGCCGTTCCCCGAATTCATCAATCTTTATTTATATATCATAAGCGTTTTGAAGGTACATCTAACATAATATTTTACATGTAATCCCAACCTCACAGGAGATTCTCGATAATCCTTATTTTTAGATGAATAATATACAATACATAGTTTTGGAAAATCACAAAGAAATGGAACCTGTCTGCAATCGAACCGGAACAGTCAGGGACTGATTTACGGCGGGGCATTCGGGGGCACGTGCCCTGGGCCCCCGATTTTTAGGGGGCCCCAAAACTTCATTTTATGTAATCATAATAGCTACTAAAATTATCTCTCAAGAAAAAAAATTCTGATTACTTCATTTCATCACAAATATTCAAAATTTTTAATTTAATGTAACTTGTAACGCTAAAAATTATGCATTCGATTCGACATTCGATAAATTCGATATTCGCAAATTCGTTCGGACACCTCAGCATGCTCCTTCTTTTATCTTTTCAAAGGTGTGTGACGGCTGTAAATACCTATAAAAACATTTCAAAATCGAAAAATTCATATAAGTGGTATCCGTCGTGATATTTTACTGAATTGTAAATGTTTACGTATGGTTAACTTAGGAATGGTAATTGGTTTTAACTTAATTTAATTAAGTAATAGTCTGCGGAAAATTTTTGTGCAGGGGCCCCCAAAAGTATTTGTGCCCTGGGCTCCCAAGTGTGTAGATCGGTCCCTGGGAACAGTAGATGGAAACGTCAGTTTAAGAACACTTTTCAGGCACGTGCCAACAGGGGGGGCAGGGGGGTTTATCGCCCCCTCGGTAAATGAGTAGAAGGGGCGAACTATATAATTCGCCCCTCTGATTTTAGCCTTCTCAATATTCGCCCCCTCAATAATTTGCTTACAATAGTTTTCTCCTTCAGGATGGGGGGGGAAGCAATTTTTCCAGCCCTTCCCCTCAAGAAAACGGTTATTTAAACAAACTAATGAGGCATAAACGAAAATTTTACTAGCTCAAACGGAAGGGGGGGGGGCGAAATAGCTGCCACCACCCATCCCCTTCCGCACAAAGAAAACTTATTTTAAGCAAACTATTGAGATACCCCAAAAAAAAATAATAATAATAATAAATAAAAAAAAAAAAATAAAATAAATCGGTAAATTATTTAGTTTACATGAAACTGATACAGGAAATTTGGCTTACACTCGAATACTTTTTTGAGAGGGTGTACAGACGAGGTTAAAAAAGATTGAAGCCGATTATTTATAAAAATTGGCGGGGGGGGGAGAGCAAATTGCTGCCCCGTCCCTGAAGAAAATGATTATTGTAATTGAGCGATAGACGTACAAACAAAAATTTTCCTGGTACCAAGGTTGACACCCTTTATTTTAAAAACATTTGTTGGTGGAGGGGGTGGATGAGAGGATGGTGAAATGACTGCCCCCCTCCCGATGTCGGAAAAAATCGTTCGCCCCCCCCCCCCCACTTTCCAAGACGTTGGCACGTCCCTGACACTTTTCCTGGATTCTAATCCAAAGACAAAAAGACAGGATGGAACTCCACAATTAAAGGGACAGTGGCTGCAAACGAACCTAAACAGCAGAGGGAAATTTTCGTTTAAGAACACTATTGGAGGATCATACTTCGATCCCACGAAGTTAAATTTATAGGAGGGGACACTTCTCTTAGAAAGTTGGATAACGCCGTTGTTGCAAACAGATGGCGCTACGCACACTGGGTAACTGCGTATCTTCTGCTTCTGCGCATATCAGGTTGCTTATATTTCCATCGAAGCGTAAATGGAGATCGTTGAATTAGCAGAACTTCAAAAAATTAAATACATAAACTTAAGAACGTATGTATAGTAATTACTAACTTCAGGTGTGTTTTAATTACATAATTATCTTAGAATGCTATTTCGTAATGATTATAGGCAATAGTTTCGAAGCGAAGTGACATTATTATTTGTCAAATGCCAGTTACACTGGCCGTTAGGCCATTAAACTCTTAAATATTATGTATGTCATGTCTGTTATTATTTTGCCCAAAAGCTGTATTTTAAGAAATGTTAGTAAATTTAGAAGAATGTAGTTTGTGTGAACGCAATATTTATAATGATATATATAGTGTAATGTTATATATATTTATATATAGTAATGATATATATATATATATATATATTTATAATGATATATATATACAACGGTTTAAGAATACGGGTATGTAACACCACAAAGAAACAAACACTGGCTGCAAACGGTTTAATAACAAAATAAAAGAATAACAAATGGACACTCCGTGGATTCTAACCCAACCTCAAGACGGAGCAAGCAACGGTTTAACACGGAGATGGAACACCAGAAAGAAACGGATCCTGGCTGCAATCAATCCCAAACAATAGACAGAACCTGCAGTTTAAAAACACGGATACAGAATAATAATTCGAAACCTACCAGCAGACGAAATCAACGCTTAAGAATACTGTAATAGAAAAGCACACACACACACAAAATTACACTACCTGCATTCGAACCCAACTAACAGAGGAAAACATCAGTTAAAGAACACAGTTAAAGTATAATACTAGACTATGGACATTCCCCCCATTCAAACCCAACCTCCAGACGGAACAATGGTATAAGAAAACAGTTAAAGAATAATACTACAACATGGACATTTCCTGGATTCTAAGTAATTATCATGAATTACCGATGATTCTTACAGGAGATATTAATGTTAATTTTCGTTCTCAAGAATCTCAGCTTTTAGTTAATTTTTTAAAAGAAAAATTTGATCTAACTATGAATACTTCTCGACTTCAATCAACAACGCGTTTCGGTACAACGGTAGATGTTGTATTTTCAAGAAAATTAGCAAATTTAAAGAGTAAAATTTATGTTTCACATTATAATTACCACAAACCTTTAATTTCATACATAAAAAATTATGATGACATTCAAGTACCTATTTCCAACGAATAATATGACTATAACATTTATATAATCTTTGTAAAGTACATGAATAATAAATATAATTAAATTTTAATATGATATTTATTTTAAGTTTAATCATTTGAGTGATATGTGTCGTAAACGTCAAAGAAGTTTTACTTCAACCGCGCGTAAAGATTACACGCATCCACGTAAAAAAAAAAAAAAAATATATATATATATATATATATATATATATAACTTAGCCCCTCCCAAAAATTTCCATATTCGTTCGGACTAAAATTCTTCTTTATCGTACATTTTGTTTGGGTGAAATAAGCTTTTTTCAAGCCTCTCCCAAAAGAAAATTTCTCGATCCGCCACTGGACTGAAACACTCCATGCAAAGCGCAACTTTTGAAGAGTACGTCATTGCAGCGAGTAACATTCATAACGTACTTTGTTTATATTTTTGGGGACAGAGTCAGCTTTCAGTTTTTCATCTTTTTACAATATTTTTTATTTAAAAAAGGTATTTTATTATAAGAAACAAACACTTTTAGACACCAGTGCTGCCATCTATGAGCAGTGGAAGAGTGATAAATAGTGAAGCTCTTAATAAGTAGTTTTTAAATTGTTCTTTTTACTTTTAAAAAACGTAAGGTGACTGGGGCCCTTGATAAGTGTGGGGGGACTCCCCTCCCCCTCAACTGTTGCAAATTCTGTTAATTGGCAAAATTATATACCTACGGCATAGGCCGGTCGCGAAGGGGCCCGTTGGCAGACCAGCTGGTTGCTGAAGGCGGCCGCTGAGACTCATAGTAACGTGTAAAAGCGGCCCGTAGGTTGCAAGCCGGTCGCGAAACGGCCCGTGTGTCGTACGTTGCACATTTCGGTTGCGAAGCGGCCCGTCGGCGGACCAGCTGGTCGCTGAAGGCAGCTAGTTTACCATAAAAGCTATGTTGAAGCCTCCGTGGTGGGCTTGGCTTTAGACACCTTCAGAGTGGCTTGTTTGGCGCAGTCTTCTGGGCCAGATAATATGGTGCCAGAATGGCATTCTTCCCAAGAACAGGGCGGATTTCGCCAATGCAGTAGTTACTGGCGAAATTAGCCTTTTCAGTAAGAAATCATTTTTCGTTTGCCAGATATTTCACTGCATAATGAATATATATTTTTATGCCTGATATATTTTCGTTTGTTTTCCTGATTTACAAAATTCGGCGTGTAAGTGCATTTTATTAAGAATGATTTTAAAATAATGAATACTTTTTTATACTATGAATGAACAGCTGTAATGAGTTAAAATGAAGAAAAATGTAAAATATAGAGGAAATGGATTATCGGTTAGTAATAAAACAGCTTTTTTAAGAGTAACATAGTTAGATTACTAGACCAGTAAAGTAAGTTATCTTTGAGGATCATTTCCCGTTTCAAAAATATTCAGTACTTACCGTAGTGCGCACGAGAAATAAAGTGTTCTATGTAGATACATTTTTTTACCGACTGAACTCACATTATTTTTCCGGGCCCCAAAGCCAAAATAAGTCACGCGCTGCTACTGTTCTCCTTAAATTTTGTCTCCATATATTTTAGAGACATCCTCTAGACAGGGTTAATATTGATCACAAATTACTCACCGCACAGGGGCATGGGTCCAGCCCACGTTCCGTTGGGCAAACACACCCTCTGCATGGGTCCCTGCAAAGAGTAGCCATGGTCGCACACGAAAGAGACTGCCTCCCCCGGCTTGTAGGTTTCCTTCATGGGGTGAGGCCTACCATAGGCAGGGGCACCGGGATAGCCGCACTGCAGAGCTAAAAAAAAAAAAGAGAGAATTATTACTCGTGTGGACAGTCAGTATGGTTGCGAAAAAGCTTGCTTGAACAAGGAGAGAATTTTTGATAATATTTCACATACGTACGTGTAGCGTTGCCAGGCGTCCGGATAAAGCCGGATATATTCTTGGGCTTTTTGATTGCGTGTCCGGCCAAACTTAACGGTGTCCGGGTTTTGTTAGGCTTTTTACTGGTGACTTTGGCTGATTAGTAATAAAGTACTTGAACTGATTTGGCATTCGATGTTATTTATATTTCGTTAAAATTTAACAAGATTCATGGTAATAATCAAAAAAGCTTGATTTTACATACAATTTTTTTGTTGTACCTATTAATACCGAGACAAAATCCTTAATATTGTAGGCTGTCCGGCCTTTTTACACATATGTCCGGCCAAACTGGCTGGTCTGTCCGGCTATTTGGTTTGGCGACCTGGCAATCCTACGTACGTGCGATACGATACAAGCAAACATTCTTAGCACTATCGATCCGAGATAATAGTCGGATCGATAATTCACTTGGCTCATGAGGAGATACTTACTTAAAATACACAGTATTTGACAACATATTTTTTTCAAAAAAAAGACGCTCAACAGTGATCTTAACACTTTTATCACTTCATTTCTTTTCTAAAGTGCCACTAGAGTTTTTTAAAGTGTAAAAGTTTTTGAGGAAATACTCAAGTTTACATAAAATGTCACGAAATCAAAAAGATAAGTTACTAAAACTGTTACTAATCCCTAAGTAGACAATTTATAACCCCTGAGTGTAATGAAAAGTTGATAAGTTTAGCCCCTAAATTGGCAGCACTGCTCCCAACTTAAGCTCGGTAGCAACGCTGCTCGAAGAGGTGGATATCTGGCTCTTACATCTTCTTCACAACAGCAGGAGTGAACAGGTCTGGCTTCAAGAATGGGAGTGTAAATTCTATGACTTCTCCTTTCGTAAATCTCAGAAATTAGTTCATTCGGTCGAAAATAAAATATGTAGATGTAAAAAACTAAGTATGATATCCTCCCACTTCATCTTAGGCACATAGCCCATGCAACACAAACAAACAACCCCCCCCCCCCTCACCCATTTGCGGTATTGATATGTTTACCATAATTTCTCCAGAAATGTAATTGACTTATCATGCAGCTTTGCTTGAAACAAGTAGCGTAACTGTAAGTACAATATATGCATTCATTGTAAGGTTTTGAACATTTTTTTTTAGCATGAAATGAAAAAAAAAATGCAAATTTTTTTAGGAAAAGCCAACATAGAGGGATATTGTGAATGGATGTGCGTTTTTCAGTAAGCAGGGAAAAATTTTAAATATATGTTTAAACACTAAACGCGAGAATTTTATTAAAATTATTTCGAAACATAATTTTTTACTTCCTTGTACGTAGTATAAGGAAGTAATGTGATCCCGAAAAATTTTGGGGGCCAAATTTCGACAAAAAAACCGATTTTGACTACCTCTAAATTTAATTTTAAAATTTTTTTCGATGCATCCTATCGTAGGCTAGCATGCACGATCATATTAACGCGTCTGCAACTCATTTTGACCAGCGGCGAGTCTGCTGTGGCCAGTTTTTCCATGCCGTCTGTACGTACGTACGTACGTACGTATGTATGTAACTCGCATATCTCAAAAACTATTGGTCGTAGAATGTTGAGATTTGATATTTAGGATTGTTCTATGATCTAGTTGTGCACCTCCCCTTTTGGTGGCAATCGAATGGATAGTTTATGTACAGGACCGCCCAAAAGATTCGAAATACATTACGCTCTATGGGCCGAAATTCATTAAACTCGCCTAACTCAAAAGCTATTAGGCGTAGAATGTCGAAACTTCATATTTTGGATAGTTGTAACATCTAGTTGTGCACCTCTCCTTTTGGTTCCATTCGACTGGATAGTTTATCTACAGGACTGCCCAAAACATTCGAAATACATTACGCTCAATGGGCCGAAACTCATTAAACTCGCATATCTCAAAAACTATTAGGCGTAGAATGTTGAAACTTTATATTTAGGATTGCTGTAACATCTAGTTGTGCACCTCCCCTTTCGATTCCATTCGACTGGATAGTTTATCTACAGAACCGCCCAAAAGATTCGAAATACATTACGCTCTATGGGTCGAAATTCATCAAAGCGTTTTTTTAGAGGTATTGGGCTATTTCAAACGACTCAGAAGTGATGTATGCTGTAAAGAGTTAGAAAATGAATTTCTCCATTAAAAAAAGTGTCTTTATCATTTGTAGTTCTGCTACAGGAACACTCAAAAGATTTCCAATACATTACGGTCAATGGCAATTTTAGGGACATTCATCCATTTCAAGCACAATGCCGTCCTACCACATAAGTTAGGTAATGGTCCGACCACGGTCACGTGCCTCCCTCAAGAACTATGCCAAAAGTCGCCAAGCTTGGCGACTTTTGGTGTACGTGTGTGCATATTTAACTCTCAAATCTCAAAAACTATTATGAAATTTCATATATTAGAATGTTGTAACATCTAGTTGTGCATCTCGATTTTTGGTTCCAATCTACTGGAGAGTTTATTTACAGGACCACCGAAAAGAATTTTAGTACTTTAATGTCTATGGACATCTTCAATATAATACAACTGTAGACAGTCATTGTTTGGTACATGCCCAAAAACTCGCCGTCTGTCCTCGACCTTGGCGAGTTTTGGCGAAATATCGCCAAATTTGGCGATAGTCAGTCATTTGGTCCATGCCCAAAGTATCGCCATTTGTCATCGTTCTTGGCGAGTTTTGGCGAAATATCGCCAAATTTGGCGATAATCTGTCATTGTTTGGTTCATGCTTAAAATCTCGCCAAATGTCGTCGACATTGACGAGTTTCGCCGAAATATCGCCAAATTTGGCGCCAAATTTTTTTTTCGTATTTTGTATAACACTAAAACTTTAACCCGTAGATTTTTTAACTTTTGTATTTAGAACTATTGTAATATCTAACTGTTTTCCATATCTTTTTTGACAGCAATCGACTGAGAATTTATTTACAGGGTGAGCCAAATGACTTTAAATACATTGAGGTGTATGCATTCAATTCATTGAAAGTCTGTGGTCAATGACTACTTTGGCTATCCCCAAAATCTCGCAGACTATCTCAAGTTTGTCGGCTTTTGGTGAAATATCGCCAAATAAAGTGTCAGAAGAAAATATTTCAAATTGAACTCAGCTTGGCGATATCGAAATATTTGTCTAGAAATCGTTAAACCTTACTATTATTGATATTTTATCTCTTTCAAACAAATAAGTTTAGGGGAAGTGCGTCGAAAATATTTTTGATCTAATGGACGTGCAAGGAAGTCATGTGTTGGACACATCAGATTTTATTTAAGATTGTTGTAACATCTAGTTGTGCACCTCCCCTTTCGGTTCCATTCGACTGAATAGTTTATCTACAGGACCGCCCAAAAGATTCGAAATACATTACGCTCTATGGGCCGAAATTCATCAAAGCGTTTTTTAGAGGTATTGGGCTATTTCAAACGACTCAGAAGTGATATATGCTGTAAAGAGTTAGAAAATGAATTTCTCTATTAAAAAAAGTGTCTTTATCATTTATAGTTCTGCTACAGGAACACTCAAAAGATTTCCAATACATTACGGTCAATAGCAATTTTAGAGGCATTCATCCATTTCAAGCACAATACCGTCCTACCACATAAGTTAGGTAATGGTCCGACCACGGTCACGTGCCTCCCTCAAGAACTATGCCAAAAGTCGCCAAGCTTGGCGACTTTTGGTGTACGTGTGTGCATATTTAACTCTCAAATCTCAAAAACTATTATGAAATTTCATATATAAGAATGTTGTAACATCTAGTTGTGCATCTCGATTTTTGGTTCCAATCTACTGGAGAGTTTATTTACAGGACCACCGAAAAGAATTTCAGTACCTTAATGTCTATGGACATCTTCATTATAACACAACTGTAGACAGTCATTGTTTGGTACATGCCCAAAATCTCACCGTCTGTCCTCGACCTTGGCGAGTTTTGGCGAAATATCGTCAAATTTGGCGATAGTCAGTCATTTGGTCCATGCCCAAAGTATCGCCATTTGTCATCGTTCTTGGCGAGTTTTGGCGAAATATCGCCAAATTTGGCGATAATCTGTCATTGTTTGGTTTATGCTTAAAATCTCGCCAAATGTCGTCGACATTGACGAGTTTCGCCGAAATATCGCCAAATTTGGCGCCAAAAATTATTTCCTATTTTGTATAACTCTAAAACTTTAACCCGTAGATTTTTGTAACTTTGTATTTAGAACTATTGTAATATCTAACTGTTTTCAATATCTTTTTTGACAGCAATCGACTGAGAATTTATTTACATGGTGAGCCAAATGACTTTGAATACATTGAGGTGTATAGATGCATTCAATTCATTGAAGGTCCGTGCTCACTGACTACTTTGGCTATCCCCAAAATCTGGCTGACTATCTCAAGTTTTTCGGCTTTTGGTGAAATATCGCCAAATAAAGTGTCAGAAGGAAATCTTTCAAATTGAACTCAGCTTGGCGATATCGAAATATTTGGCTAGAAATTGCTAAACCTTACTATTATTGATATTTTATCTCTTTCAAACAAATAAATTTAGAGGAAGTGCGTCGAAAATATTTTTGATCTAATGGACGTGCAAGGAAGTCATGTGTTGGACACATCAGATTTTTTTTTAATTTTCTTTGAATACTAGTAAATAAGGGATCTAAGATTACGGCATGTATATTGCAAATATACGTATTTGAATAGTGCTACCATCTATTTTAAAATAAATTATCTTCAATTAAGTTAAAAATAGTTTGGTACTATCATTTGTTGTATAAAATGGGAAAAAAATCCTTGCATAAGAATTGAAACGCTCTAATCTTTCTGGTAAACTTTTTAATGCTCTTGCCCGGAAATATCACGGGCACGCTAAATAGAGAGAAAAGCTCAGCCCGTGATTTTGACGGGAGCGAGAAAGAACGGGTTAAACACCGGTTATTTGGAGTGTTGCTATCATTTAGTTGCTATATTATCCCGATGGTTTTTTTGGCTAGAGTTCAGCAACTGGCCGTCAAGAATGATTTCTGCAGAGGAAAAAAAAATGTATAAAAAGTTTCGTAACATAACCCTTAACCTTCGATTTAAAAAATAAATAAGTAAATTAATAAGACATCACACTGGTTTGAAATTCTCCACCAAGATTTCGAAATATTTTTCGCACGACATGCCCACTCATTACTTCAATGAATGGTCAACGATTTCATAAACGACAGGCAAGACTTAAAAACTCGACATCGAATTAGAAGCAAAAAAGAAAATCTTAAAAAAAAATTATAAAAGCAAGCGTAACAAACAAGTCGCTTTTTATTTATTTATTTATTTAGAAAACAAAATGGCAAAATAAAATAAAATTCTTTTTTCTCTTCAATTTCATAGTCGTTCTAAAAAGAAATGGAGACATTACGTCAAGCGTCATTACACACAGAACTATATAAAAGAAAAAAAAAAAGAAATCGTGATAAATACCAGAGTTTTTAACATCCAGACATTTACCCTATGCGCAACAAGTTGTACTGCTTGACGTCACATTCCGCCGGCAAAACTTTCGGTCCCGTGGCCGAAAAACCTGATTGTAACAGCTGTTCGGCTCAAGAGGTTAAATGGATATGAGAAAAATATAGTAACTGACTTTTTAAAAATTATTTTTTATTTCCGGACATTCTTTCTTCATTTTTTTGACTGTTTATTTGCTTAGATACCTACACATGCTACGAATTACAGCTCGCGGGAGTGGGGTAAGTTTGCCGGAAACTGAGAAACAGATATCTCTCTGGTAATATCATCGTCTGAATCAGATTTTTTCTTAGCACTGATGACCAACACGCTTTGCTACAAAGATCGCTTTGTTGATATGGCTAGCAGGAGGCCGAGCTTGGAATGATATAAGCCGGGATAAGATGATTTTTGTTTATAAAAAAAAAACTTCCTCAAAAAATTGAAAAGCGTTTACGATTGCAGTTTGTCTGTCAGTCTTTGATCCACCTTTGCCAGATTTGGCTAATATTAGCCAATTTGGCTATTTCTGATCACACTTGGCTAGAAAATTTATAAAGAAAATAGCCAACCTGATTTTGGCTAATTTTTGGCTATTTTTATTGTGGTTGCAAGACACTGGCCAATATTAATTAGTTTGGTCTTTTTTCTTTTCTTTTCTTTTTTTTTTAAGCACATTAGACACGGTAAGTTTTTTGGAGAAATTGCCTAACTTTTTTAGTCTTATCAGGAAGGAAAATTCAGTTACCTCAACCAATTCTATTACTGAGACTGAGAGAGGGACGTAGGGTCAGAGCTTAGGAAAGGATGGGGATAGCTTTGGTGATAATACTGTAGCGGGATGCAAGGAAGTGATGAAGGTAAGTAGACAGAGAACCAACCATACGCGTTCGAATTCTTTGTTTTTAAATGGGGAGTAGTCTAGCGCAAAGCGTTTATATACTCAATTGTTCGAGCGGCATTGCATTACTTAGCCAGTAGCCTAGCCAGGATTTTATTTCGTGGGAGGATGAGTGTAAAATTTTAAGCTAAGTAAGAGTATTCAAGAACAATAAGTTAATTTAGTTTATCAAAAAAGAGAGGGGTCAAATTTTGGGGGAGGGGCCAGTGGTGTAGCCAAGATTTCTTTTCGGTGGAGGGGTCCAAAATTTTCTCATCTATATATCAATTAGAATAAAATAAGTGAAAAAATACCTTTATCCTCCAAGGGTCAATCCAGGAATTTTTTCTAGGGTCCATTTTTCTGAAAACTGCTTATTTTTGTGAATTTCAATACTTAATTTTGTGAATTTCAGTACTTAATTTTGTGAATTTCAACATTTATTTTTGGGAATTTTCATACCAATTTTTAATGAAAGTCAGGTTTTTTTTTTGTTTGTTAAAATAATTGATTAAACACATTAAAATGTAGGGTAAAATGCCAATGAAGCGGCTTTTTAATCCGTTATATTTCTGTGGAAGTGTTGCTTCAATCCTTTATATTTTTGTGAAGGGGCGTTTTAATCGACTGCATCGATATGCTGGGTTGCAAAACGGACCCAATTTTTGTCTGCATCGACCCCTGTTCTATCTAGTTTCGGGTGGGGTGGGAGCTGACTCCCCCGGATCCCCCTTGGCTACGCCACAGGGAGGGGCTGCAGATTCCCATCTTCAAAATAAAATCCTGTCTATGTTACTAACATAAACAAAATTCCTCAGTCCATTCGCATTTAATGTAAAGTACGAGGGATTGTTCATTAAATTATCAGGAACCTATTTCAGGGTTGCTACTCAATTTTTGAAAAAAATCCTCAGACTTTTCTAGGTTTTCCAGGCTTTTTTTGCAATAAAAATCCGTACTATTTTTTACGTTTAGGACGTAAACTTTGGATACCTTCTCAAATATTTCCGGCTTCCCCAAAGTAAGGTTAAACGTTGATATTGTTTACAAACACAGATTTCTGATAATTTCCCAGGTTTCGGGTTAAATTTTACGATTTTCCCCGACTTTTTTTGCCAAAATGAAAATACCTGACTTTTCCAGGTTTTCCCTGTTCTCCCTGACCGGTAGCAACCCTGTTTTTTTTTTTTTTTTTTTTTTTTTTTTCTTCATTTGCCCTATGACCGATTTTTTTTTTTTTTTTACGGCTGAACATGTACGGAATTGAAGAGCAGAAAATAGAAGTTTCTCTTTGATTTTTTAAACAAATGTTTTAAAAGATTTTGAGAGAATGTTGCCCGCCCCTGTGTAAGGAAACATGTCCCCAATTTCAAATTCTGCAAAGTTTAATTGAAAATCCAAAAGATGGCGCTGCAATCGCCTGTTTGGCTATTTTTGGCTAATTTTCAGAAGCCATTTGGCTATTTTCACAAATTTTGATCTGGCAACCCTGCTTTGATCTCTCTGTCTTGAATTGGATTAGGGATGGATGCACATGCGTAGCTATAGCTTTCTCATGGCAGGAGTTCAGCTAAGAGGGGGGGGGGCTAAAATTACCACAAATCAGCACAATATGGTGTCATTTTTACTAACGGAATCGATCTAAACATACTGAGCCCCGACCAAAGTTAATGAATGCGCTCCTGGAGGTGGGGGGAGAGAGGTCCATTCTGAATATAAAATTGATTGACAGTAAATTTTACCGAAAATATCCGGTAAAAGTTTTCATTGACACTAAAAATTTGTTAATGATAGTAAATTGTGTTTGTTATGAACTGAATTATAAAATTTTCAAAATTTATATAAAATAATTTATATAATATTAAATCTTTTTTACCAAATACTATTTTGAGAGATAGATTCGAAAGGTGAATATTTGGATATAATTAGCATTGGTGTGTAGACTGAGGCTGTGCGGACCCCCTAACAACCCCACGCCCCCACCCCCTCTTATATTAGTCCGTGGAAGGATACGAGACGGAACAAGAGAGATATTTACAGCTTTTATGCGAAACGAGACAGATGTTTTTATCATTACTATCTATACATAGGAATTCTGCGAGGCGAGACAAAGTTTTTGAAGCTGTTTTGCGTGACGAGACGAAGTTTTGCCGCTGTTTTGCGTAACAAGAGAGGTCTTTTTTCGGTCTCGCGTCCATCCCTAAATTTGAGACCCTGCGCCCACAACTGAGGACACAAAAATTACCTATACAATTGTATAGCATGGATGTCTTAATTTGTGCCACATAAAGAAAAAAAATTCCTCGAGAATTTAATAATCAGGATTTTTCATTTTACTTTTTTCTTTTACTTACGAATTTAATCTCTATTATCAATAGAAAAATTATTTGATCCAAAGATAAATTATTTAATCAGGTCTGAAAGGATTAATTGTCTAAACTGCCATAACTGTTATGTATCGGAGTATTTTTGTGTGCTCCTGTAAAAACTGCAATGCCGAATACACTCTTTTTGATGAAACATTGGCTTTTATAAGACTTAACACATACCAATTTTGTTTTGCTTGAAATGGACTTACATCTCCAAAATACACTTTAATCAATGATTGTCCACAGAGAGTACTGCATAGGAATCCTTTTAAATACTCCTGAAGAAAACGAACTAGTCATGCTTACAGAAACCATTTTCCGTAGGGAATGTGATGCACTTGTGCATGGCAAGTAAGTTGCACGTATACATTTCATAGAAATCGATGCATATTTACGGCAGTTAGAACAGATATAGTCAAACAAAGAGAAATCATTAAAAAAATTTCAATTTTGTTGAAAAGTGTGGTATACACTATTCTCGACAAGGACAAATGAGGCAATACCAACAGCAGCTCTAGTCCATTTGTTGAGAAGCCCCTCTATGCTTGGGGCGCAGACATGGAGAGTGAGCTGCCTTGTTGGACGTTCTCTGGCTGGACTGTATTTTTTTTCTTTCTGTGAGATCAAAGGAATTCCTGTATGCAAACAGGGACTTCTCATTTTCACAATTCAGCCGCACAAGTGTATACGACAACCTAAGAAAGTACCGAGCTGTCTCTAAATACCTTGCTGCTCTCGTCAATGCCTAACTCTTAGAAAGCATTGCACGTGCATCCATTTATCTGAATATACGAAACTGAATTCCACCCCCTCACCATTTTACCCTCTCTGCCAAAATCCTGGGAATTTTCTCAAAGTACCGGTACACACTACAGGCACACAGGAAATTGCATGTACGCGTATAAGACATTCAAACGGCAAGAGAAAAAAAAGGAGAACAATTACAGTGATATATATACGAACAGACTTCATGCGACAAGGCATCCAGCACACACTAGACTTTGATGGACGTACGTGCATTCTCCTCGCCTCAGGTACTCGGGGACAGAAAAAAAAAAAAAAAAAAAATTAGCCAAGCGTGCCAAGACAAACGGCGCTGCGATGTCAAACGGGCATGATACAACAAATTACTGTGTCGGTAAGTCAAATCGGTCTCGGGGAAAATAAGCTTTTAAGAATATAATTCTTACTTGTTTGTTGGCTGTTACGTCTGTCGGCTAAAGGAATTATCCTTGTTTAAAATATTCATCCTTTTAAAATCCCGAAGAAAATCGGAGTTGGCTTTTTGTAAAGGATGATTCTTGCCCCAGAGGTGTGTTCGAGACGGAATGGGAACGGGTAATTAAACTCCTCTTTCCCGAAAGACGGAATCTCAGACGACGTGTGTGACGTGAACGCGTCGAAAGCTTTCGCATTTCGCAGTTTTCGTACGTTTAAAATGCCGTAAAGTGAAAATTATTTTTCGAGACGACCTCGAAAGAATTTGTAACATAAAAAATTCTAGCTTCATGTAACTCATCACAGGAGAAGAAGGGGCAAAAAACTTTAGAACATTCCTAACTGAATATTCTTTGCTTTTTAATTTCAGTTTCAGTCGCTAATTTAGGTGTGCCGGAAAGTAATTTTTTACCTTAATTCAAGGAAATAAAATTTAAACAAGTTTTTAATTACAAACAAGCTCTACTTAAACATGACATTTATAATTGTTACATTTAAAAGCAAGAATTTTATAGATATATATATATTTTCTTTCCAAAAAGATAATTGAAAAAAGGGGGAGGGGCTGCCGACCCTCCCTGGAGGATGAATTTGAAAATGTCTTGAAATTGCGAAGTTTAGGTATTCGTGAGTTGGTATTTTACAGAACGAATATTACGGATCTCTCTTTTTTTTGTGCGTGATAGAGATATGAGAAAAGAACGTTTTTGCTCCCTAAATATCATAGGTTACGATTTTTTCAAAATGCTGTTAAATCTAGCATCTACGTTAAAAAACTCACATACATGCCAACTTTTGTAATAATAGCTTCAGTAGTTTTGGCTAGGCTAAATATTGGCGTAGGGGGAAAAACAACAACAACAACAACAACAACAACAAAACATTACTCACCGGTTTCTCAAATATAATGAATGCTCAGAAAAATTAAAAACTGTAATTTTATGTTTTAAATCTAATGCAATTTAAATGTATTCATTAAACATAAAATATGCCAAACATAATATAATGAAACCATAACTGTTGCGTTAATTAACGGATTTTTCAATTATGTTCCACGATACAAAGAGGAAATTTGGGATAATGGTTTTCTTTTAGAACTTTTAAAGGCTTTTTAGCCAGCTATAGGTATGTAGCCCAACTGAAATGCCTTAAAAAATTAGCAAGATACCCATGTGTTATTTTAGTGAGCAATTTAAGTAATCTATTTATTTTCAAGTGTTTTTTAGAATGTTACTGGATAATGAAGGATTTCAAATATAATGTGCTTTTCCAGCAAAATGTGTAAATTGTAATAACAATAAAAGAAACTAAACGTTCAATACTATCACAAAATGTAAATTTAATAATCGTTCTCACGGCTTTCCGACTGAAAAGGGGGGGGGGATATCCTACTACATAGTTAGGCTGATCCTTGACTCTGTAAAAATTCCGGGTAACTACTTTAACATAAAATTTTTACCACCAAAAAGATTAAGCACAAAAAGCACAGTAACATCTACACCGTTTGTACGAAACCGCTTGAAAATTTTCACAATTATGTATAAAAATATAGAAAACAATCTGGGCTACTTTAAAATCCACCCGTTCCCTAATTTTTAAGAGTTTTCGTCATTTTCAAATCCATTTTATTTCCGAGAGCAAAAACATTTAATCATGTGCGTGACGAAATTAGCTGTCCTGAGTGACAATTACGCTATACTGAAATCACGGTTATCATGCTTTGAAGAGAAAATTACGATTCCAATTCATAATAGTTTTAGACTACCCAGTTCTCTTCCTCACAAATAAAATGATTTGTCTGCATGAAACATGCATTCTTACAAATAAATGATTTGTCTGCATGAAACATACATACATACATACATACATATATATGAAACCTTTTCTAAATTGAATCAGTTCTATTCTTTTCGCATGAAAGAACATAAAGACGGGGGGTGGAGATAGACAAATATATGTTGCCATTTCCCCACATGCAATTAAAAGTATAAAAAAAATAAAGAGCTTAAAAAAAAAGTGGTCTGGAAGAATGGAAGAATCGACTCTCACTTGTAAACCGTGGGAAATGGTAGAATCTGCAGCAATTATAGAAAAATTATTTTACTGAAAAGAAAAATAAACAAATAAAATAAAGAACGACCGGATGTGGGTTAGCTGTCAAGTTTGAAGAAAGCCGCTATGCAAGTGTGACGGTTAGACAGTAAATAAAACTTTTTTTTTTCCGATAATACAACATCATTAATCGACCTACAGTATTTCTACAATCCTTTTTCTTGTAATAATGACTAACACATCAGAAAATACAATGAGAACGCTTATAATTATAGAAAGACAATTTTTAAACCAAAGTTTACGCAACTATTAAAACATCACAAAACTGTTCACGTAAGCGAACAACCGTCTATTCGTGAGCCAGTCGTAATCGCAAAATTTAAATTCTCGCGAAATACTTTTTTTTTTTTCGCTTCAAATAATAATAAAAAAAATTTTTCACTGGCCAAATTTAATTGATTTATTGCATAGTTACAAACTCTTTCTTGAAAACTTTCTTTCTTAAAACCATTTATTGAATGCCGAACAATAATACAACTAATAGAATGCAACTCATTCACTTACAATATTTATATCAGCTTCTTTGAAGCCCTTCAAAATTGAGAGGAGGGAAAGGAGGGGGCGAACTTTTCGGACAAAAAGAAGCTTCTTAAAACGCCTCACGCAAAAGAGGTTGGTTCTATAGGTACTTAACCGGTACTTGGTGGCGTGGGTACAGCGTACGTGGTTAGAGCGGACATATTTTTTCCCCATCTTAGAGCAGATTAAAAACAGTATTTTAAGCTACAAATCTCTTTCACATGGGATGTTTTTTTTTTTTTTTTTTTTTTTTTTTTTTTTTTTTAAACCGAAATTTTCTGTTTTTGCACTCGATTATCGAATTACAAGGATAAATACATTTTTGCCAATCAAATTTAATTATTTATATTAAATTGTTAAGATATAATGCGAATGCATTTTAAACATAGTGAAATGTAATAAAAATAAAAACTTTCAGAGAAATATTTAAAAATTAATGGTAAGTAACAGCAAAATGAAGTTTAATTTTTCAATTATATATTTTTTTAAATATTGGATTTGTAAATTCTTTTTTCGGTATTTTACAGTTCGCTAACTTCAATTTAAAGTGCGTGTTCAGGAAAAAAAAAATTGAAAATACGGGAAATTTGAAAGCTCTTTCGGTGCTCACCTGGAATCCAGGGATTGCCTAAGCATAGGCTTTCCAGATTTCTGAAATGTTCAACCGGGACACCGGAATGCCCTCAGCGTCACGGGTACTCAAGAGTACATTTTCCCGCACAGTGAGTGAATGCTTTTGTGCTCTCAAGGCGTGCCAGGAAGGTGCTTGGTTCAAAATCAGGTCGCGTCAGCTGACCTAACCGTTCGGAGTTTTCCGTGGTTTTCTCCGAAAATTCGCGTAAATACGGGTTAGGATCCCTTAGAAAGTCCCCCATGTAGGCCAATCCCCCCTCGGACTAGATCCCTGTAGCAGATAACTGGCCATAACGCCACATTTATATTTCCTCCCCCCCATAAGGGTACACTACACACCCTTGGCGGGTTTTTGGAGTGTTTTAGAGGGTAGTTTATTCTCAATGCTATGAATAAATGGTTACTGATTCGGAACATAAACCAGGGGTATTAATAAATGACACAAGCATATAAATTTAAACATTTTATTTCTTATATGTTAATATTCATAAGTTAAATAAGTAAGAAAATTCACATTGAACGAAGAAAAAAAATGTGACAAATAATTCTTAGCAGACCATCACTCTTCTATAGTTTTTACTTTTTATACAGTACAGTGAAATAAATGACAAAGTACTAATTATCCTAAATAATCCTTCACAGTTATTTATTTTTTGTCATCTCTAAACAAATTTAATTTTTACCGGGACGTGAAGTAAACCGGCCGGGACACCAGGATTTGGTCTGCAAACCGGGACATCTGCGGCAAGCGTACCTAAGCACTACTCCGGACACTAGCAAGGTATTCGAAAATCCATCTTGGAAGCAACACTTGCCACAGAAGGGGCAGTGCGCATTATTTCAATATGAGACAGGACGGAACACGTTAAAGCTGAGTTCTAGGTTAAAAATAAAAAATTATATATTAAATCTCCGATAAATCACTTAGCCATAATTATTGCCCCGTAATTGAAAATTATGTGAACCCTTCAGGGCATTAAGTTATATTTATACGGTTTTATTAATTTATTCTTACTCTAAACTTAATTCAAAGGCACAATCAGTGCCGGATCTAGTGGTGGACAAGCCGGGGCCCCTGCCCCGGGCGCTGCTTGCAGAGGGGCGTCAAATCGTCTCTCAGACAAAGAAAACTTTTCAAAAATAGGATGGAGGGCGCCGAAAAGGTATGTTGCCCCGGACGCCTGTTCTGCTCAGTCCGCCACTGGGCACAATATATGCAAAAATGTCCGCTCTGACCACCCAGCTCCCCTCACGTGTCCGCTGTAACCAGTGTCCGCTGTAACCACTGTCCGCTATAAGCACGTCCGCTCTGCCCACGTAACCAGGTACTTTCGGGATTTTTCTCAACTTTCGGTTCTATTCATATAAAATTCGGGACATTTTCAACTCGCGAAATCACCGATATCTTCATTTTCGCGAAAATAAGTGGCTTTTAGAGTATTTAAAATCAGTCCCGTATTTTCATCCCTGTGATCACCGGAAGAAAATAGCCGTTCTTTGTTAAAAATCACGATTTTTTTGGAGCCACCCTTAAAATAGAAATTACAAACAGCAGCGAAAAATTAAATATGTGCAATTAATATGCGTCTCCAGGATTGGCAGAGTTATAATATGCTGAGTAGAGCTTTGCATTGAAAATTAATTTGAAGTTTAACATTGTTATTTTCATAAATTTTGGCCCCCCCTCCCCAGCTTACGTGAGCGTTGGGTATTTGAACTTAAAAAAGATGGTCACTTTTGTTCTCAATAAGGGCGTATATAAGAAGTGGGGGGTGGAGGGGCGAGGGTGCTCGGGATCCCTCCGAAAATGCAGAGCATGATTATAACCAACGGGGGCCCCAGGCATTGATGAATTTGGGGTCCCTATCTATGAAATTTGTTTTATTTTTCATAAAATTTTGTTATAAAAAATATATTTCAGAACAATATATGGAATTGGGGGCCCTTTCGAGCCGGGGGCGCTGGGCAAAGTCCTGATTTGCCCATGCGATAATAAGGCCCTGCGAAAATGTAAAGTAAGTGTTAAAAAACAGCTGTTTTAAAGCATTTATATTAGCTCTAGTAACAATAAGATTTAAAATACAAGATCGGAGGCCCCCGAAATGGAAAATTGGAAATTTTCTTTCGTTTGCCAGTCATCATCAGACGAAATTTATTTTTTCTTCATTTAATAGGAGTTATCCAGGTTAAAAGCTTTTTCTATGCCGTAAACGCAACTGCGCATCTTGACGTTTAATTCTTTCGTCTAAAAAAAAAAAAAAAAAAAAAAAAAAAAAAAAAAACCGCCGAAAACGGGGTCTGGAACACTCATTCAACCCTAACAACACGATACAAAAGTGCGGAGAGAGTAGAAATCGTACAACGCCATGTTCTTGTTCTCAGGTGAAAGGGAGAACTAGAATCCCCGGGGAGAACTATTTCTAAGACGTTCTTCATATTAGTAATATTAAAATCCGCTAATAATTAGCTTGGTGTCCATTGTTAGCGCTTCGAACGAAGTTAAAGGTACTTCCTTTTAAGAAATAATAATAATAAATATCCGGTATTACGTACATTCCGGAAGGTAACATATGTTTACCCCTTAGAACCAGACGCATGTACAATCCAAAAAGAGCGTACCGAGTTATCGCTTCGAACGAAGTTAAAGGTACTTCCTTTTAAGAAATAATAATAATAAATATCCGGTATTACGTACATTCCGGAAGGTAACATATGTTTACCCCTTAGAACCAGACGCATGTACAATCCAAAAAGAGCGTACCGAGTTATCGCTTCGAACGAAGTTAAAGGTACTTCCTTTTAAGAAATAATAATAATAAATATCCGGTATTACGTACATTCCGGAAGGTAACATATGTTTACCCCTTAGAACCAGACGCATGTACAATCCAAAAAGAGCGTACCGAGTTATCGCTTCGAACGAAGTTAAAGGTACTTCCTTTTAAGAAATAATAATAATAAATATCCGGTATTACGTACATTCCGGAAGGTAACATATGTTTACCCCTTAGAACCAGACGCATGTACAATCCAAAAAGAGCGTACCGAGTTATTTTCGAGAATGTATCTTTCTAATGAAGTTATGAATTACTTTGTATAGTAATTAAAAAAGTCTGATGTGTCCAACACATGACTTCCTTGCACGTCCATTAGATCAAAAATATTTTCGACGCACTTCCTCTAAACTTATTTGCTTGAAAGAGATAAAATATCAATAATAGTAAGGTTTAGCGATTTCTAGCCAAATATTTCGATATCGCCAAGCTGAGTTCTACTTGAAAGATTGCCTTCTGACACTTTATTTTGAGATATTTCACCAAAAGCCGACAAACTTGAGATAGTCTGCGAGATTTTGGGGATAGCCAAAGTAGTCATTGACCAGGGGCGTAGCCAGGGGGGGGGGATATCGGGATATATCCCCCCCCGAAATGTTTGGATTAGTGATGAAATTCTGTCTATTTATACACATATAAGTTCATATCCCCCCCCCCGAAAAATTTTCCTGGCTACGCGCCTGTCATTGACCACAGACTTTCAATGAATTGAATGCATCCATACACCTCAATGTATTTAAAGTCATTTGGCTCACCCTGTAAATAAATTCTCAGTCGATTGCTGTCAAAAAAAGATATTGAAAACAGTTAGATATTACAATAATTCTAAATACAAAAGTTAAAAAATCTACGGGTTAAAGTTTTAGAGTTATACAAAATACGAAATAATTTTTGGCGCCAAATTTGGCGATATTTCGTCTAAACTCGTCAATGTCGACGACATATGGCGAGATTTTAAGCATGAACCAAACAATGACAGATTATCGCCAAATTTGGCGATATTTCGCCAAAACTCGCCAAGAACGATGACAAATGGCGATACTTTGGGCATGGACCAAATGACTGACTATCGCCAAATTTGGCGATATTTCGCCAAAACTCGCCAAGGTCGAGGACAGACGGCGAGATTTTGGGCATGTACCAAACAATCACTGACTACAATTGTATTATATTGAAGATGTCCATAGACATTAAAGTACTGAAATTCTTTTCGGTGGTCCTGTAAATAAACTCTCCAGTAGATTGGAACCAAAAATCGAGATGCACAACTAGATGTTACAACATTCTTATATATGAAATTTCATAATAGAGATTTGAGAGTTAAATATGCACACACGTACACCAAAAGTCGCCAAGCTTGGCGACTTTTGGCATAGTTCTTGAGTGAGGCACGTGACTGTGGTCGGACCATTACCTAACTTAAGTGGTACGACGGTATTGTATTGGAAATCTTTTGAGTGTTCCTGTAGCAGAACTATAAATGATAAAGACACTTTTTTTAATGGAGAAATTCATTTTCTAACTCTTTACAGCATATATCACTTCTGAGTCGTTTGAAATAGCCCAATACCTCTAAAAACCGCTTTGATGAATTTCGGCCTATAGAGCGTAATGTATTTCGAATCTTTTGGGCGGTTCTGTAGATAAACTATCCAGTCGAATGGAACTGAAAGGGGTGGTGCACAACTAGATGTTACAACAATCCTAAATATAAAGTTTCAACATTCTACGCCTAATAGTTTTTGAGATATGCGAGTGTAATGAATTTCGGCCCATTGAGCGTAAAGTATTTCGAATGTTTTGGGCGGTCCTGTAGATAAACTATCCAGTCAAATGGAACCAAAAGGGTATGTGCACAACTAGATGTTACAACTATCCAAAATATGAAGTTTCGACATTCTACGCCTAATAGCTTTTGAGTTAGGCGAGTTTAATGAATTTCGGCCCATAGAGCGTAATGTATTTCGAATCTTTCGGGCGGTCCTGTACATAAACTATCCAATCGATTGCCACCAAAAGGGGAGGTGCACAACTAGATCATAGAACAATCCTAAATATCAAATCTCAACATTCTACGACCAATAGTTTTTGAGATATGCGAGTTACATACATACGTACGTACGTACAGACTAGGGATGGACGCGAGACGAAAAATTGGCGTCTCGCGTCTCGCAAAACAGCCGAAAAGCTTGTCTCGTCTCGCAAAAATCCCTATATCATAATGTTAAAAATGTTTGTCTCGTCTCGCAAAAAAATTGTAAATCTCTGTCTCGTCTCGCAAAAAGTCGTCTCGCGTCCATCCCTAGTACAGACGGCATGGAAAAACTGGCCACAGTAGACTCGCCGCTGGTCAAAATGAGTTGCAGACGCGTTAATATGATCGTGCATGCTAGCCTACGATGAGATGCATCGAAAATTTTTTTTTAATTAAATATAGAGGTAGTCAAAATCGGTTTTTTTGTCGAAATTTGGCCCCCAAAATTTTTCGGGATCACATTACTTCCTTATACTACGTACAAGGAAGTAAAAATTATAGAAATAGAAGTAAAAAAAATCTGGAGTGACTCCACTCGACTTTCCGAACACTTACGATTAAGATCATTACCAAGCACTTAAATAAATTTTAATCGATGAATAATTCAAACATATATACCAAATTGAAACTCCATCGAATGCACCGTTTAAACGCTTGCGCACTTTCAAGAATTTCTCCCCATATACCATTATGCCATAACATAAAAGAAAGTTTTGTCGTAGCCCTTTAGGAGAACTATAAGTCCTATACACACCAAAATCAATACCGTTCTTAGGATGGTGGTTTATAACATGTATACCGAATTTGAGCTCAATCGAATGTATCGTTTAAACGCTAGCGCATTTTCAAGAAATTCCCCCCATAGGCCATAATGTAAAAGAAATCTTTGTCGTAGCCCTGTAGAAAAACTATAAGTCCTATACACACCAAAATCAATACCGGTCTTGCAACTGTGGTTTATAACATATATACCCAATTTGAGCTCAATCGAATCTACCGTTTAAACGGTAGCGCACTTTCAAGAAATTCCCCCCATAGGCCATAATGTAAAAGAAATCTTTGTCGTAGCCCTGTAGAAAAACTATAAGTCCTATACACACCAAAATCAATACCGGCCTTGCGACGGTGGTTTATGACATATATATCCAATTTGAGCTCAATCGAATGCTCCGTTCAGCAGCTATCGTGTTCACTCACTCACTCACTCACTCACTCACTCACTCACTCTCTCTCTCTCTCTCTCTCTCTCTCTCTCTCTCTCTCTCTCTCTCTCTCTCTCTCTCTCTCTCTCTCTCTCTCTCTCTCTCTCTCTCTCTCTCTCTCTCTCTCTCTCTCTCCTCTCTCTCTCTCTCTCTCTCTCTCTCTCTCTCACACACACACACACACACACACACACACACACACACACACACACACACACACACACACACACACACACACACACACACACACACACACACACACACACACACACACACCACACACACACACACACACACACACACACACACACACACAC
This sequence comes from Cheiracanthium punctorium, assembly GCA_038373885.1. Classification (NCBI taxonomy): domain Eukaryota; kingdom Metazoa; phylum Arthropoda; class Arachnida; order Araneae; family Cheiracanthiidae; genus Cheiracanthium; species Cheiracanthium punctorium. The sequence continues at coordinate 184,172 of JAWZYV010012351.1, read as the reverse complement.
ACACACACACACACACACACACACACACACACACACACACACACACACACACACACACATACATACATACATACATACATACATACATACATACATACATACATACATCTCGTAAAAATAGCATAAATGGATTCAGAAGCCCTCAAAACGTGTAAAAACACCAAAATCTCGAAGTCGAATTTTTTCATGATTACAATACTGTCCTTACATGGTACATGTTCGGAAAGTAATAAACGATTTTTTAAAATCAAGCTTTTTATTTGAAAATGTACTGAAAGGTATATAAAATAATCTTGAGAGAATTTTCAAGCTTAAACACTTACGTCGGATCAGCTTTGGGAATACTTAAAAATTCATTAAATACTTTTCTTTTTAAACGTAAAATAATATATAATTTATAAAAATCTTGAGGATGCATTAACGCTTTTGTGAAACAAGTTTTTACAAATGCTACCTGTACGCTTTCATGGAGAGCAGCATACTCATGATGTTCAACGACATACATCAATTTTATTTTGCATTAATATCTCTAAACCGCAGGCTCAGCAACGGCCGTGGCTGACGAGTAAGACAGGCTGCGGTGGGTACTGACATTTTGGCCATACCCTTTTGCCAACTAAAGTCATATGAATGGGGACGTGGCCATCTTAATCCGAGATAACCACAGTAAGATGGCCGCACCCCCTAGGTCACATGACTGTTAGTTGGCGAAAGGGTGTGACCAAAATGTCAGCACCTCAGTCTGTCTTTTTCGTCAGCCACGGCAATGACCGTGTAAAGTGTTGGAATTCTATTCGGTGCGCCTGTGAAAGAGCTAAAAATATATGTTTTTTTTTTTTTTTTTTTTTTTTTTCCAATAGTGTACAAGATACAGTACATAGAACTACCGTTTCAAGGGGGGGGGACTTTAATTTTAGCGCCCATAGGCGTAGCGTCGAGGGGGAGGGCAGGGCGCACGTGCTCCCTCAACTTCGTTTAAAAGAACCTTTTATTTTGAAAACTTTAAGGAAAAAAAAAAAAAAAGAAATTTCACTATTTTTACACTTTAATATGTCGTGTCCCCCCCCCCCCCGACACACACACAGAAAAAAAAAACGGCCAGCGCCTCCCTCAGCATGGCGCAGGGGACACGTACCCTCCTCCCACCCCCTAGTTGCGGTTCTGTTAACAATTAATACATATTTACGTCAAGATAGACAGACAGATAAACGGAATCATTGCCTCGGAAAGTGCTTAAAAAAACACATCCAAGAAGCAAAGCATGAAATTTATGTATACATACGCTTAAAAAGAAGAAGAGGCAAGCAAAAAAGGGGCCATGCCAACACTCACAGGAAAGAACTTTTCTCTTTTAGTTTCTCTTCTGAAACTCCTTTCCCTCTGAGCAACCCCGTTTGTTGCTTTGCATCTTATTCAGTGCGGAACCGCCGGGCATTGCTCCGTGGGAAAGAATCCCGGAGAAAATGTTGGCAGTTTTCGTTTTCTCTCTACACCTGCGGTGGTATAACGGGGGATTTTACGTAAACTTACGGAACGGATGGATCATTGGAGGAAGATCAACAACAGAGTTTTAAAGGCGGGGAATTTTGCATACGAGCAAGGGGTTGTTTTCACCTGCATGGCCCTAAAGTAGCTTGAGGGGACTGAGAAAACAGCACTCCAATCATTTAAACGAAAAGTAAAATAAAATTTAAAAAAAAGAAAGAAAATAAAATAAAAATACAGTCGGCCCTCGATTTAACGAATATTTTTTTTTTTTTTTCCCCGACAAAAAGGGTGCTAAAATGCTCTGATTTAACGAATTTTTAGCTTTGATTTAACGAACAACAATCGCTGAAATAAAATTCGCACATTAAACTAAAACGTGGAATTTTTCGCAGGCAAAATTTTGAATCTTTCACATCCTAATCCAAGTGTGTAATACAATAATTTTTTTTTTTTTTTTTAATTTCTCCTAACAAAGCAAGTGCCTGCGAAGACAGCGATTCAGAAACAGTCATTTATACCGTGGATAAAGATGATCAAATACCTGGATGGAAAGATTTTACTAGTAATGGAAATTTTACAGGATATGTGTCTTGCGATGTACAGCTAAGTACCTGCGATAGTGAACAGAAAGAGAATGAAGATTCTGAAAGCAGCGGTGATGAAGAAGCGGAAATTGAATTAAAAAAGGTGACAATCCAAGAAGCAGTTTGCAGCTTGAACGCATTAATAAAATCTTTTTGTCTCACGAGATGATGTTGTTCTTATGAACTTAGAAAATATCGACAAAGAACTTTGGAAAGTCAAAACAAAGCACTAACAAGGATTTCTTTTAAGAAGTGCATATATTAAATTTTAAGAGCGAGTAACATTAAAGTATTTAGATAATTTTAAAGTTGATCGCCTAACGCTTGACCGCTACTTATAATTTTTAAGCTCGTAGTAAACAATAATCATTCTTTTTTTCATATCTATATCTATATTTTGCATTGATATTTTTATACCAAACTCTTTACAAAAATTTGATATTCGATTTAACGAATTCTTCGATTTAACGAAAGGATTTGTGGGTCCCAATCAATTCGTTAAATCGAGGTTCGACTGTGATAAAAAAGAAGAAAATGAAATAAGGAATTTCTTCTGTTTAACGATAGCCTACAAAGTTGAAAAGAGTTAATGAATTTGGTATCTGTAAAAGTTCAGTGATTGTTACGAAATTAATATCAGTGTTTTTATTAGCCCTTGAATGCTACTAATTTCTGACAGCTATTTTGTCTTCTCAAGAAACAGCGTTTCACGTTCCAAGGGTAGCCAGCTATCGAGGGAGGGGGGGGGGTTATTAAAATGTCAAAAATCGCCAAGGTTTGCCATTTTTGGCGATCGATAGCCCAATTTGGTCCTAAAAATGAATCACCGAAATTGAACCCAGGTTGGCGACATCTGTATTTGCAAGAAATTGCCAAACCCTACTGTTTATTTTTTGAGAGAAAATTAATCAGCATCTATCAAGGTGTCTTTATTAGTGTAAGGTAAGGTATAGTTGGAATATGCAAGTCGAAGATTGTAAAACAGTTTTAATAAGCAATCTTAGTGCAATTTTAATTCTGAAGAAATGTTATATGGAACAGGAAAGACAAATACGACATACGCATGGATCATGATACTCTTTGCAACTTAATTGAACAAGGAAGACAAATAGGGGCATAAGGCCGGCGCATAGATTATGATACGATTTTAATATATATAAAACTTTATTGCGTACTTAAAATAAGAGTATGTTTCAGATTTTCTTTTATTGTTTATTTATTTATTTGCTTTTGGAAAAAAAAAAAAAAAAAAAAAAAAACATACACTTCTTCCATTTGAAAGGTAGATACGGTACTTGAACAACCTTAAGGTTTAGAGATTTCGTGCTACGCTGGGATATCGCTAAGATGGGTTGTTTCGGAAACCTGTTTTTAGAGACAATTAGGAACATATTTCGCCAAAATTCGCAAGATTGACGAGATTTTGGGTCCAATTTGGGTCGAGATTCATGTCCAATGCCGTATCCAGAAAAAAATTCGGGGGGGAGGGGGATATGTAGCGATAAATTATTTTCGCCTACAATTGATCTTCAGTGTTAAAAACAAATAAAAAAACTACTAGTACACTGACTAAAATTTCGGAGAGGGGATCAAACCCCCATGATCCCCCCTGGCTACGGCCTTGTCTATGTCCAAACAGTGACATGGAAAAACGTGTGCATGTCTTATCAATAATGTTATAAGTTTGTCTTTATTTGTAGAATTAATCGAGAAATGTGTGAAACAAAATATTGAAGGAAAGCATAGTTGACAGTCAAACAAGTTTCAGAAATCGAAAAGAACGTGTTTGATAAAGCAGTAGCAGTACCATTTTAATTAATTAATTGTTAAATATGAAATTACAGTTTTATAAATTCCATCTTATTGTAATGATGTACGAAATCTAAGAGGTATTTATTTTTCTCATAAAGATACTTTGCTTTTAAGTGTAGCAACTGGTTAGCTAATTTTTGCTAAATTCTATCTCTTAAGCTAAAAATGCTGTATCCATCTGGCAACTCTGTGGTGGGAGAAAATATAACGGGCTTTTAGAATGCATCCTCACATTAAAAGAAAAATAGAAAAAGAAAAAAATACTTTTTACGAAGGTATCTATAAAAGCTGCAGCCACAGGCTCTTTTCAAGCAGACATCCGCATCGTTTTGCATAAATGTGCGAGAAGAGGCATGCATCATCGTCCCACGCCCGGACTTCAGATGGCGATGACGCAACATCATCACAATGATGCAATCATCGTCCAGCCCTTACTTCTCCACAAACCCTATAAGGGTCACCAGAAGAGGTCAAGATCGCCGGAATGGAATATACTACTGGAAACGATGATATTTTATGAGAACCACGCCGATCGAGATGAGAAACCTTCCGAGGATGCTTCCCATATTGAATATCGTGGGAGTGAGTGAATCTTGCGACAGGTTGAGAACCGACAAAGTGTGGGACGCGTTTGTATAGGCGAGCCCCTGACGCGTCGCCTACAAGCCCTTTCATTTACAAACGCGCCTGCTTTCTCCCGTGCTCACCTAAATTCGCTCCATCAGTGATAAAATTATTCAGTCATGCGGTTTTGTTTTTCCTGTGCTTATGATTTCGGTGCACTGTAAAACCGAGGTACTTAGAAACAGGCAAAATTTATTCATTTCTGAGTATTTTGTCAGCTCTGAGTACAGAGTGATCAGAAAATGAGTATACATTTGAAAAATTAATATTTCACGGAAGAACGTAGGTAGAGAGATAAAAACTGGCACACATGCTTGGTATGACATGGGGTTTTATTGAACGCAAAAAATAAAAGTTTCAAAAATGGCCAACAGATGGCGCTGGAGAGCAAAATGTCAATGACGCTGCATGAGAATCGTGCATAAAAGATGTAATGAGAGAGGGAATCAGATGCATCGCATCAGCAATCGCAGAATGTTGGCGTGACCAAAAAGGGCACTGTTATTGAAGCTGTACGATCAGAATGGGGAATCCGCTACTGCAGCTTTACGATAACTTTCCATAAGAATGGTATGTATTCGAAGGTCCAATGACAGGTTCAGCTGTGAGGTAAATGATTTCGAAGCCACGGGGCTCTAGGTTGTTTAGATGACGGGTCTCGTAGCGGCCGACCGAGCTGTAAATTGCTGTACAGCGCTGTTCATAACATTGTCCTTCGACTACGGATACTGCTGAGGAATGTTGGTCGGCATGATGAGCATTTGTTCAGAAGACCACCGTCTTTGCTTTGTCATATTTTATGCTAATTATTACTTTTCTTATCACATGAAGCGCCATCTGTCGGCCATTTTTGAACTTTTTTTTGTGGTTGCAATAAAACCCCATGTCATTCCAAGCATGTGTGTCAATTTTTATCTCTCTACCCACATTATTCTGTGAATTATTAATTTTTTAAATGTATACCCATTTTCTGACCCTGTACTTTACTCTGAAATTTAAGCAACACATGTACTCATATTTTAAATTGCATTTATATTTAAGTCAAGCATTAATATCATGTACTCGTTTATGACGCAAGTTTACTTAAAAAGCACAAGTATATTAAAGTAGTACAGTTAGAAGTACTGTTAGGAGTACTGTTAGAAGAAATCTACGTGCCTATTGCACCCCCCCTCCTCTAGTTGCGGACCTGAGGAGGGTCACAGTTGTCACCGAGTGTCATGTAATAGTTATATTGTGGCAAGTGAGATGACTTCAGTGTGTGGTCACTTTGACGTTTGTTTGTGACTAGTCACTAAGTGATGTCTCTGTGAAGTGACTGCTGATTTTTGCGACTTTAAAATGACGTCACAATGACCGTTTTTGTGACTTAAATCTGGCTGGATTGTTACACATTTTAACAAGCAATTTCGGTAATAACGGAAAAATACGATCAAAACTTGTTTCAAAAATTTTTGGCGACTTGCTTGAATTAATTTGCAAGAAACTAAATTATTGACTTTTTATGAATGTAAAATGCACTTGTACGTGTAATTTATCAAATCTACTAAAAATATCGATCTTAATACGATTATTTTTTTATAGCAAACAATGTATATAAAGCTCTGACCCTTGAAAAATAATTTTTGGACGGGAAAAAAAAAAAAAAAAAAAAAAAAAAAAACGCATTTCCAAAATCTAATTTATATCATAACTTATTGAATTACTAAAATTTATGAATTTGAAAATATACCTCTATCTAATGCATTGAATCCGGTAAAATTTCGGGAATTCTTAGCATTTATTAATAGATAATAGACTCCTAGAAATAATATATGAAAGAAAGAAAAGTGACTTACAAAAATTTAATTGATATCTAAATTTAATAATGTATATTTTTCCTCTATTTATTATTAAGTACACCAACAAACTTTCAGTTTTCAAAACTAATTTTTGCAAATGCTATCACGGATACCAAGTATCTATTTGAAAAATAAAGAGAAAAGCGCACAGCACAAATAGTTTTTTTACCCAAGATTTTCTATACATTAAATATTGGCCTGGCCCCGATTTAAAAAAAAAAAACCCTAACTAATTTTTAAAAAATTTTCTTAACAGCGATGTAGTTAATATGGCATTATGTGCTATTGCTTTTTGTTACATCATAATTTTCTATCCTTCTTCGCTTCAAATAGCCAATTATTGGTAAAACGGTATATTCCCCCCACCCAAATGATTTATGACTTTTTTTTATGTGTGTGTGTAAATTTTGGAAATGTAACGCCCAGATCAGTGTTACCCCATCCCAAATTGTGCTTATAAGAATTTTCTAAGTCGGCCCTGGTATGGGCCGATAGTAGGTCGATTAAGAAAAATGGGCAGCAGGTGGTACTTATAGGAAGGAATCCATAGTCAGGAGATATGTATTCCCTCCCTCCGAAATTTTTGTATTCATTAGAACAAGCTTCAGGTCGTGCCGACAGTACCACCGAGAGGTGAAGAGAAGAGGGGCAACTGCCCCTAGGCCCAGACTTTAGGGGGGGGGGGTCTGGAATTGGATGGAAATTTCATCGTCCATAGCATTTTGTATGTGTGGCCTACGGTACATATAAAGTGTACGAATTTTACACTGTTTAAAAAAAATTATGAAATGAAAAGAATGCAGATTTTTTTTTTTAGGTGTGTGTTTGGGGGGGGGGGATGCGAGTGGACCTTGTCTTGCCTTGGTGTCCAAAAATCTTGTCGTCGCTCCTGCTGGAAGATTTTCTTGACTAAGCTCCTGATTCCATCTCCATATAAGTTAGAGACAAATTTTTTTTTTCGAATGCGGGGTATCTGTAAAGTAATTTGTTTCTTGGCAAACTACTTTGAACTGTCTTAGTTCGGCGAAGGCCACTTACATGGCCGTCGGATTGCATGGGGAAGAGGGGACAGGCTCCTCCTCCCCCCCGCCCAAATAATTTTCAGACTAATCTTAATTGCTGATAAGGTAAGGAAAAAGTGCATATTTTGGTCTTTGCCCCCCCCTACCCCTCCCCTCATCAATAATTAGCAGGTTGCGACGCTCGTGACCACTTGGGTAGGAGGTAATATAATCGTGTTACTAATTGCGATTGTATGAATAGTAATGTATGATAACTGTAATTACACTGGTCGTGGGTGTCTCGTTTTTAGTTTTTGGCGTACTTTATCGAGATACTTAATTTGTGTGAATCGATGAAAATAAATTTAACAGATAAATAAAAATGTTAATGCGTTTTGACTGTTGCCAGCCACGAAGAATAGATTTGATTTTTATAAAAATAGTTGCGGGTGACATAGCTCCACGAGAATCCTTTACGTTTTAGCACGCCATTTCCCGTAAAAAAATTGTCACGATTTTTTTTAACAGCACGGACATCTGCTGAAAAATGGAAGAATGCGAGAACAGCTGGATGGATTGCCCAATGCTGAAAAAAGGGCAGCCGTTGCTATCGCTCGACTTAACTACCAGCAAGATGGCGGACGATCGAAACGTTCATCGCGTGCCACAGATCTAGAGACCCTTTTTTGACGACAGCTGGCTGTGCGCGGGCATCTTGCTGGTAGTTAAGTCGAGCGATGGGAACGGCTGCTCTTTTTTCAGCATTGGGAAAGGGTTGGGCTTCAAAGGGTTAAAAAAGCAACAATGACGGGAAACTGATTTCACACGGAATGGAGTTCTGTCTAGTCTAGACAAAATCTCTCGTGCCCTCAAAAGTGAGGGCCCTAATTGGTCTTTCCAGTATGCTAATGGAATAGGTCTCAGACAAATATCTCAGGCCATTAAAAGTAAGCGCCTGAACTCATCTCTCCAATTGACACCTCAGTTACAATACGCCTTCGACTCTAAGACAAGTCAGAAAATATAGTTTACTATTAAAGAGAGAGAAATGTCAGCTAAAAGTAACCAACCTCTAAAAGAGTGAATACAGTCGAGAGCCAAAAATCCGCCAACCTAAAATCCGCAAACGTCCGAAATCCGCACTCCTTCTCCGTTGTAAATAATGAAATTCGCAGTCATCCGCCAGTGATGAAATTGTTGAAAAGTGTCTTGAATCCAAAGATAAATATAATGATGATGATGATGAAAACTTTGGTAATAACAATAATAATAAAATCCGTTTAATAATAGTTTAAAGTTAGGAGAAGAATACCTAAATTTTTAGAACAGTAAAGTTCTGTAACAAAACAAGAATTAATGATAATATACAATTTGCAAAAATAAATAAATAAAAGAAAGAAAGAAAAGGAAAAGAAAATAACTGAAAGCAGAAAAAAATAACATTTTAAAACAAATCACCATAGAACATGCTTTCTAAATTAGAGAAAGGAAATATTGAAACCATTTGCTTTGCTAGTCTTCACATATCTTTTTTTTTTCTCCTATGCTTTTGTATTTAATGTGCAAATATAAGTGAAATACTTTTGACTGTGCTTTTATTTCATTGTAATTGTATTCTACTTTTTACTTCCTTGTACGTAGTATAAGGAAGTAATGTGATCCCGAAAAATTTTGGGGGCCAAATTTCGACATAAAAACCGATTTTGACTACATCTAAATTGAATTTTAAAAATTTTTTCGATGCATCTCATCGTAGGCTAGCATGCACGATCCTATTAACGCGTCTGCAACTCATTTTGACCAGTGGCGAGTCTACTGTGGCCAGTTTTTCCATGCCGTCTGTACGTACGTACGTACGTATGTACGTACGTATGTATGTAACTCGCATATCTCAAAAACTATGGGTCGTAGAATGTTGAGATTTGATATTTAGGATTGTTCTATGATCTAGTTGTGCACCTCCCCTTTTGGTGGCAATCGAATGGATAGTTTATGTACAGGACCGCCCAAAAGATTCGAAATACATTACGCTCTATGGGCCCAAATTCATTAAACTCGCCTAACTCAAAAGCTATTAGGCGTAGAATGTCGAAACTTCATATTTTGGATAGTTGTAACATCTAGTTGTGCACCTCCCCTTTCGGTTCCATTCGACTGGATAGTTTATCTACAGGACTGCCCAAAACATTCGAAATACATTACACTCAATGGGCCGAAATTCATTAAACTCGCATATCTCAAAAACTGTTAGGCGTTGAATGTTGAAACTTTATATTTAGGATTGTTGTAACATCTAGTTGTGCACCTCCCCTTTCGGTTCCATTCGACTGAATAGTTTATCTACAGGACCGCCCAAAAGATTCGAAATACATTTCGCTCTATGGGCCGAAATTCATCAAAGCGTTTTTTAGAGGTATTGGGCTATTTCAAACGACTCAGAAGTGATATATGCTGTAAAGAGTTAGAAAATGAATTTCTCTATTAAAAAAAGTGTCTTTATCATTTATAGTTCTGCTACAGGAACACTCAAAAGATTTCCAATACATTACGGTCAATAGCAATTTTAGGGGCATTCATCCATTTCAAGCACAATACCGTCCTACCACATAAGTTAGGTAATGGTCCGACCACGGTCACGTGCCTGCCTCAAGAACTATGCCAAAAGTCGCCAAGCTTGGCGACTTTTGGTGTACGTGTGTGCATATTTAACTCTCAAATCTCAAAAACTATTATGAAATTTCATATATAAGAATGTTGTAACATCTAGTTGTGCATCTCGATTTTTGGTTCCAATCTACTGGAGAGTTTATTTACAGGACCACCGAAAAGAATTTCAGTACCTTAATGTCTATGGACATCTTCATTATAATACAACTGTAGACAGTCATTGTTTGGTACATGCCCAAAATCTCGCCGTCTGTCCTCGACCTTGGCGAGTTTTGGCGAAATATCGCCAAATTTGGCGATAGTCAGTCATTTCGTCCATGCCCAAAGTATCGCCATTTGTCATCGTTCTTGGCGAGTTTTGGCGAAATATCGCCAAATTTGGCGATAATCTGTCATTGTTTGGTTTATGCTTAAAATCTCGCCAAATGTCGTCGACATTGACGAGTTTCGCCGAAATATCGCCAAATTTGGCGCCAAAAATTATTTCCTATTTTGTATAACTCTAAAACTTTAACCCGTAGATTTTTTAACTTTGTATTTAGAACTATTGTAATATCTAACTGTTTTCAATATCTTTTTTGACAGCAATCGACTGAGAATTTATTTACATGGTGAGCCAAATGACTTTGAATACATTGAGGTGTATAGATGCATTCAATTTATTGAAGGTCTGTGCTCACTGACTACTTTGGCTATCCCCAAAATCTCGCTGACTATCTCAAGTTTGTCGGCTTTTGGTGAAATATCGCCAAATAAAGTGTCAGAAGGAAATCTTTCAAATTGAACTCAGCTTGGCGATATCGAAATATTTGGCTAGAAATTGCTAAACCTTACTATTATTGATATTTTATCTCTTTCAAACAAATAAATTTAGAGGAAGTGCGTCGAAAATATTTTTGATCTAATGGACGTGCAAGGAAGTCATGTGTTGGACACATCAGATTTTTTAAAATTAGAAATGTAATGATTTATCTTTTATGGCCCGAAATCCACAAAATCCTAAAATCCGCACAAGCCATGGTCCCTAGCTGCGCGGATTTCTGGCTCTCTACTGTATTCAAATCGCTGGCTCTCTACTATATTCAATCCAATTATTAAATCGTCCGCGAGGAGTGAAAAGTTCGCGGGCTTGATCAAGTGAATACCGTTGAACTCCGTTACAGAGAACTCACTTTTAAAGAGACCTGCCTCGTAATGTCAAAATATTCTGTACCGTGAAATCATTTGAGCGTGGAAACAGAAACTCGCTTACAACGTCACTCTTATATAGTGAAAAATGTCTATTTTTTTTTTCCTTTGAGTAACATTATAAATTAAAAAAATATATATATAGCGTTTTATTAATACTCCCAACAGCTGTCCACATCTCTTCCCGAGATAAACACAAGAAGTATAAGGTCACTTTCATCTTCCCAGAATAAATAAATAAACAGTCAGACACCCTTTTTAACAGTTTTCGGTGTCTTTCTGCTGAATAACGAGGCGATGTGGGATTTTTGTCTCGCACGCTATGTGATAATAGTGAAGGTCAGTCTGATTGCCTTTAATTAGCATGTTTACCAGAGAGATACACTTTTTATCCAGCATTCACCGAAATTGGATATTGATACGGCAACTACGTTTTCGTTAACTGCTTCAAATGATTTTATTTATTTATTTTTTTTTTTTAAGTAGAAACTTTGAAACAAAGAATCTACTGTCTTTTAACAAGCTTAAAATAAAAGTAAGAAAATCTGAAACATTTTCAGATTTTAAATACGCACTAACTGCTATATATTAAAAGCGTATCATAATTTATTCGTTGTCCCTATTTTTCTCCCTTATTCCATTAAGTTGGAAAGTGTATCATTGTTCAGGAGTGTGCAGTACTTTTTTCATTGTTCCATAAAACCCATCTTTAGAATCAAAATCTATCTTAAAATTGCCAACTAAAACTATTTTACAATCTTCGCCAAGTATATTCCAACTATACTTCACCGTTTTAAATATTGTTTCGAATGTGCATCGTAATCCATGAGTATACCGAGTTTGTCTTTATTGGATTGGTTCCTACTTTAATGTCCCGACTCTCGCCAAGGTGGCGATCATTAAACATATGCAGTAATCCTGACGATTTTTTGTATTTATGTGGCAACCTTAATTGAGAATTAAAATGGCAATTTGGAACAACATGCAAGTATAGCATTCCGTTACTTATTTATTTATTTTGGGTTGGCAATTAATGCAGTTTTAATAATTAAGTGTCTTCAAATTCCTTAACTGGTGGGTTTATCGCTAATTTGTTCACTTTAGTGATCATCTAGTTCTTTTGGAAGCATTGAAACTTGTGTATAACTCCCAGAGACCCATGACTGCAAAGCTCGCCAAAGTGCGGCGATTTTTTAGGTTGGCGAAAGAGGGGGGGGTGTTAAAACAGGAATCAAATCTTTTTTGTACCGTAAAACACATCTTTGGAATCGAAATCTATCTTAAAATCGCCCACTGAAACTGTTCTACAATCTTTGCCAAGCATATTCGAACTACACTTCACCATATTAAATACTGTTTGGAATAGGCATCATAATCCATGGGTGTGCCGTGTTCGCCTTTCTTTTTAAATAAAACGCATCTTTGGAACCGAAATCTATCTTAAAAATCACTTACTAAAACTGTTTTACAATCTTCGCCAAGTATAATCCAACTATCCTCAACCATTTTAAATACTGTTTGGAGTGAATCATAACCAATGAGGAAACATGGTACCAGTATTCCTCCCTTATTCCATAAAACACTTCTTCGGAATTGAAATCAATTAAAATCGCCTACCAAGACTGTTTAACAATTTTCGCCAGGCATAGTCAAACTATACTTCACCTTTATAAATGCCATTTGGAAAGTGTATCATAGTCTATGAGTGTACCGTATTTGTCTTCCCTGTTCCATAAAACACTTATTGAAATTTATATTGAAATCGCCTACCAAAACTGTTTTACAATCTTCGCCGGACATTTTCTAACAATACTCGTAATATATTTATAATAAATTGGCCCAAATTTTGGCACCAAACTTAGCCATTGATTATAAAAAATTGCAAACCTTGTGCGACTTTCAACATTTTATTAACGTCCCCTCCCCTCCACGTTATCTGGCAAACACATTTGAAAAGATCTTCACCGTGACAGTTCATATCTACAAAACCTGTCAATAAGATCTCGTAGACAAAATTGCGCATATAAAATTCTGGGATTGAGCGAAATAGCACACCCTAGTGCTAAAAAAACCCCAAGTTTTGGAGTTTTAATGGACGATCTTTTCACATCGGCATATGTATTACTGCATTTATCATTGGGACTTCAAAAATGCAGAGGATATAATTCGTCCGTCTTTTTTTTTTTTTTTAATGTACGTTTAGTTCAGAGATAATTTTTTACCAAGTGGTCCGATTTCAATGATTCTTTTTTTATTGGAATAGGAACCAGAGGAGGAATTCCATATTAAATTTGGTCAATTTCTGATGATATCCTTCAGAAAATAAATAATTAAATTAATGTGCTCTATATCAAACGACTCAGATTATAAAGTAGTATATCCATTTTTGGGGGCCTTTCCGGGGCCACCTTGGGCCGGAGGCAATCGCTGACCATCCGACCAGGCCAGTCCAGGCCTGGTCAAAAGTCTCCGAGGTTGTAAATAGGAAACACTAATTCATAAATATAGGTCTGAAAAGATTATATATGCGACAATTAAAACTCAAGATAAGGCACAAGGTTAAACTTTATTTTATTTTTTACCCTAATGTACACATGTTGTAAGGGTATGGCAGGTTTTTAAAGAGTTACGTAGAGTTTTAAAGTCCGTAAACGCAGTGCAGGGCAGTGCACTTCAATGGACAAATGTGTGCAGCTCAAAGATGAAAATTGAGGTAATGCTCCAGGAAATCAGTACATTCTTGCTTGTATAAAAGTAAAGCGTATTTGTGCCTTATGAAAAATTAACTGTGTATCGTTTCTAATCACTGAAATGGTTTTAAAAAATAAAGATATGTATGGATGCTGTCCACTCCAGTAGACAAACTGTCACGATTCCTTAAAACAAAATCTGAATGAAGTCATCTTTTTAAAAATTTTGAGGCTATTTTAATTGAGAAAAAAACGAACATTTTTACTTCTCTATATTATTTGTATGCATCAAACGGCCAATTCATACTCTAAGCTCGTATCTCTTTTTTACAGCTTTGGGGCTTTTAATACTATCAAAAATTATTGGAGAAAACATACATTGAATAATAAGTACGGTTGTATCAACCAATTCTCTTTATAAAAACTTCCAGAACATTTTTTTCTGTATTTTTTTATGAAGTGAAAACAGACATTAACGAAAATGACAGGTCATTTCCTTTTTTCGCGATATAAAATTTTTTAGATTACTAAGAGGCACGGGCGGCTAGAACAGTAAGGGGAGGGGGGAGAGGAATGGCGTCATCTAAAGAGGTTTTGATAAGCCACTACTTACTTGCAAGATCTCGGAAGAAAAATCAAAGGGAAAGTGGCAGATATTCTGGTGTATAGATTTTTTTCTTTTTCTCCAGGTTTGATAAGGCTAGAGTGGGTTATGAAAAAAGAACCGAGATTAAGTTTTGAAGATATTTACTTTCATAATATCAAACAGATTTTGAAAGTAGAAAATTATCACCTATTTACTAGGTTATACACGACGTGCCTCAGGTACTTCGACAAGCTTCTAAGAGCGGGTCTCTACTAACCAAGACGATTCGAAATTACACAGGCATCAACGACGAGTTGGGCTCGGGGTACGAGCAGGGCCGGATTTCCCATAAGGCCTACCTAGGCCGGTTCCGTGCTCCTAGCGTACGTGCTCATAGCGTACACCCCATCTAGCGTGCTCGTAGCGTACATGTGGTGCTCGTAGCGTACATCTTCCCCGCCACCTGTTTTCACCACAGTAATAATTGAAAAGAAGAAATAAAAAGGCAAATCTAGCTAAATATAGATCTACTTTAGTAGCGGCCATTTTAGTCCACAAAATCGTAAATTTCATTACTACTATTTATTTTGAACAAATAAGGTGAAGTTTAAATCAAGTCAAGAAAAAGTCATTGTAATTTTTTTTTTTAAAGGAACTGTCTTACGGCCGATTCCCAATTATAATGAAGTGTTTAAAATAAAAAATTGTATCTAGCGGTGTATACTTCAGAATTTCTTTTAGCTTGTTCAAATACTGGATAGAGCTTCAAATATTAAAAACAGTGCTGGCTATAAACCATTAAAGTAAAACAAAAGGTATCTTTTTCCTTCAATTATACGCAAAAAGAGGCATTTTTCTGTTTAGTAATATTTTTATTATAGTAATATTTTTGTAGACATAAATGTCGAATACGTGACTGCGGCTTTTCACAGGAAAAATATTTTTAGAATTTTGTCTGCTTCAAAACGGGGGTGAAACTATTATGCGAGGGCGACTATTACGCAAGTAAACACGTTATGTTTAATTATACAAAAAATAAATAAATAATAACGAAATAATTTTGTTTTCTTTCTTTCATTTATTCTGAAATATCGTTAAAAGATCCGTGGAAGATCCGCTAAAAAAATGCGGATCCGGATCCGGATATCCGGGACACCTCTAAAAATAACCATATATCGGTGTCTTTACAGATAGAAAAATTAATAGTTTAAATAGCAATATATTTTTAAATGGTGGTTTTTTATCATTTTAAGAGATTTCTAGTATAATACATTATGTACACAGATTGCTTGCACACCTTTAAACAAGAGGACAGCAACGTTAAACGATCAGTATGTCCAAAATCCTCATTGCTTTCAATAGGATGACCAGCAACTCAATTTTCTTGCAAAAGAAGGGGGGTTTTTTCCCCATATTTTATTGTTTTCTAAACTACTATTTTGTGGACTAAAATGGCCGCTACTAAAGTAGGTCTACATTTAGTCGGATTTGCTGTGGTGAAGACGAAAACAGGTGGAGGGGGAGATGTACGCTACGAGCACCATATGTACGCTACAAGCACCCTTGATGGGGTGTACGCTCTGAGCACGTACGCTACGAGCACGACACCCTTAGTCCATGGCCTAGTGCGCAGCGGTCTAAAGGGCGCAGAACAAAGAACTCCCCTACAGAACAATCACGGATGAGGAAAAGGACTGGAAAGGGGAAACGAAAACGACTTACTTTAAGTGATTATTGCCCAAGAAAAACTCGTTATGCCTATTAAATTGGATTTATTGATCAATTTTTCAAGGGGTGGCGGCAGGGGCGTAGCCAGAAATTTTTCATGGGGGGGTTACGACTACTGAAACTCACATATATGCATATATGTGTGTGATAAGGGAGTGAAGAATATACATTTTGTATGGCAAAAAATTCCTCATGGGGGGGGTTATGACCCCCGTAACCCCCCCCCTTGGCTACGCCTCTGGGTGGCGGCAATTATGGCCTCTGGCCTAGGGCGCAAAAATGTGTAAATCCGGCCCCGGGTACGGGGTGGATTATTCCCACTGATGTCTGGATTGGGGTGTATGAGGTAACTCCCATTTGCCCTACTCAGGTGAATGGATTTTTAAAAATACTTCATTCTTTTGAGAGAAATAACAAATCCGTTGTTTAATTTCATATATTCGCATATAGATGGCGTTATGCACAAAAAGTGTGATTAAAAATAGCTGTTTTTTTAATTTTTATTTTACTACCCCCAGTCTCCCCAGACACGGTCGTAATGCCTGGACGGAGCAACGGGGAAGGGAGTAGGGGAGGGAAAGTGCACAACACCGAAATTTATTTCATATCTTCAAATGCTGTGTTAAGAATAAAAAAAGAAAGAAAATAATTTGTTGTTTTGTTCAAGACGCATTCTAATGTCAACTCATATTTCAAGACAGGACCTGATTACTGCACAGGTCAACTAGGCCTCGGCCTACGGTACCCAAGTGTTAGGAGGTCCGAAAATGACTAAAAAAGTTTTATTTCTAAAAAAATTCATGACGATAAATAAAGAGATGCACTTTTACAGCACACGCCGCCGTGGAAAAGTGTTTGTTTACACTGTATTCAGGGATAGAATGAATGTCATGTCAAGATTCAAAGCATTCCACCATGGAGCATTCATCGAAATGACGCTATTTGACGCTTAAATTCTGCGCAATAAAAATGAGAGTGGACTTTTAAGTTAAATTTTTTTTGAAATGGGAGCAAGGTTAAAATCCAACCCATGGGCGCCCATATAATTGTTTGTGGGGCTAATCAAGGGTCCTGTCCAGAAAGATACTTTACTTTAGTATTGAATTACTTCCACGTTATACCAGTACGTAAATCATTACGGAAATATGGGAGCTAGGGGGACATGGCCCCTCCCTGCTCATACTTATGGACCCCATGATCCAATCCCTCTCTCCTTATGTTCCTGCACCGGGAACAAAATTTTTATTTTGCGAGTGTGTGTGTCAACAAGTTATGAACGTACGGAGCTCCTCAAAAAGTTCCAGGCCTGGGGCCTTCGAATGTCTTAATCGGGCCTTGTTTGAAGAGGAATGTCTGTCAGAATTAGCGTCGCATGACCGAAAATTTTCTCGGATTCCCAAAGCGAAATCAAGAGTAGGAAAGGGAACTTTTAAAATACCGAATAGAATTTGCTTGGTGCTATTTTAACTGAATAATTTTGTTAGTGTAACAAGAAAAACCTTAAATACGTTATACTAAAATATTGTTAAGATAACGTTTATCTTTGATACTAATATTAACAAACGTTAAAATGGCTACGATTAATGGAGTACTCAATAGAACTTATTCTTCACTAAACATATAACAACGGTCTATTACGGTTCAAGTTTCGATGCTCTAACAGGTGGCAAATTCTACGCATTCGGAACTTCCATAGCTGAAACCCAGCGTTTTATCACCACCACTGACCGATTACCACGCCGTTTTAGTTCCTGCCGCACCCGTCCACACATTCGAAGGCTTACTAACATATACGCCTTCGCCACGACCTTGATTTTCCTTTTTTTAAACTTTTTCTTTCATCAAAAGAAGAAAATCGAGAGAGAGCGTGCAGCTATGTTCACCCACATATCGATTAATACCAAGAGAATATTTGATTAAAATACACTTTCGTTATAGGGCAGAACTTTTGCATAATGGTTTTACTTACGACCAAAGATTGGTGCTGCAGAATCTCCCCGTAGCATAGCCAGGATTTTATTTCGGGAGGGAGGAGGGCTGTATGTAAAATTGTAAGCTAAGTGCCGATTGTAAGTAAAGGGTTTCATTTTTTTTCGGGAAGGAGGGGGACGCAGCTCCCTTATACCCTCCTCTGTATATGCACCTGCCCTCCTACGTATATTGCAGGATTTACCATTCTGATAGCTTAAGCCTCAAGCTAAATGATTCTGATAGCCTCAAGCTAACCTTTCTTGCTCCCCTCACCCCCATCGTGCTTTCCAGTAAAAACCTCTCAATTTTCAACAGTACCTTGTCCAGCCATTTGCGTAACTGATGAACGGATGTATATACATAAAAAAGTTTTGTTAAATTTAACTTAATTCTATTGGCGTTATTTTAACCTAATTACTTTTGTTAAATCAATGAGATATTTTATTGAATAAACCAAAATTTTGTAGGATCAATAACATAAATTATTACATTTAAAATAACTGAAATCCAAATGCTGTCGAATGAACAAAATTTATTTTAATTTAAAAAGAAAATCCCCGTGAAGATCTGAAAAGGAGATACTTATAAAGAAAGCCCACTTACATTATTTTTTCCAAGTAAACATGTTATTGCACACACGCACACAGAAATAGTAACACCTGTTGCATCAGTCTCTGACCACTAAACTGGCGTCATCCCTTCTATGTGCGACCTTGCTGCCTTTCATTCCGAAAATCCTCGCTAGCGTTTTACTTCCCTCTGCGTGAATTCTTGCGACACACGATCCAAATTTGACAAATCCTGAGTCCGGATAAAGAAAACGAGAGCCTACAAATCACGTATCTCGAGAAAAACCGCAGATTTGAGCAAGTGGTCTCTCCTACATTTACCTATTTACTTTTTTATTATTATTGATAGTTCCAGTGTAATCCGTTCGGAGGAAGGCCACGAATGCGGGCGGATTGCTATGCTAGTAATAATGTCCAAAATAACAATTCGGTCTGATTCTCGCTAAGACCAAATCGTTTGTTACGAAGAAGAAATGGAACCCAGCAGGCAGGGCCCGATTACCGAACAAGCCAACTAGGCCTTGTTCTAGGGCCCTTAAGTTTTAGGAGACCTCAAAATAATTAAAATATAGTTCTATTAAGAATATTAACTTAAAAAATATTAATGAAGAGAGACACTTTCAACGCATAGCGTCGCTTGCTTGCACTGTATTGAGGGGCGAAACATTCCGATATGGAGCATTCATCGAAGTCGTTTAAAGCAAAATTTCTGTGTCATAAAAATTTCTGCCCCCCTCCCCCTTTTTAGTGCACGCCACTGGGAACAAATATTTGTACCTCTGAATGTCAGTACTAGGCTTGCCAACTCTTACATACGGATTTACTGGACTTTCGCGATTAAAATGCGGGACGTGCCTAAAATAGCGGGATCCAGCTTACAGGAAGATGAGAAACGCAGTTAGAACCAGATTTCTTTTTTACATTTAAAATAGTTTTATTGAATATTATGCTTACTACTTTGGTATAATTATTCATGTAACATAGTTAACAAAAGTTAAAACAATCAGGAAAACTAATGGAAAACTAAATTTAATTATTAGTCTTCTTTCTACATTTTTTATAATCAAATCAAATAGTACTATCATTTGCAATTAAATTAAATTTTTATTTCCTTTCACAAACAAAAACAAAACCCTTTTACATTGGCTTTTAAAAAATAGTTAAAACAACCGATAAGTATGTATCGATAATATATAAGTATCATATCTTCTATGATAAGATTATGATAGTTAATTATTTGAAAAAGAAACAAACAAACAAGATATATTAAACCACTTTTACTGAAATTCCAATATTATTTATTTAGAAAAAAAACTTAAAGTAAACATCACTTCTGCTGAGATCATATTTATTTAGGAAAGAAACTTAATGATTAAAAAGGGAGGAGGGGGCACATTTGGCGTCCTGCACAGACCTTTCGCGGGACATGTTTCTAAAGTCCTAGAAACGGGACATACCGGCTCTCGCGGGACGGTTGGCATCCCTAGTCAGGACCTATAGGTTTAGAAAAGCTCACTAAAATGAATAAATTATCATTCTTTTATAGCAAAAATATCCAAGTATGCATAGGACAGGTCTTTTTGGGCAACGCGACTAGCATCGGCCTGCCTTTTTTAATCACCCTCTCCTCAAAGATGTAGCCAGAAAATGTTTTTGGAGGGGGCTATAAAGTACAGTCGTGCGCAAATAAACGTAAATTTTGCTCGACATAAAAAATCTGAAAGCTTACCTAACCAATGGTAAAATTTTGGGGATGGGGTATACATATTACCGCCTCTGACTCTCTTCCAATCTTGCAAATCGGATCCGATAAGACAGAAAAAGCAGAGAGGATAATGGCTGGGCTGGCTGTGCCCGCGCACAGCCAGCTGCGTCAAAAAAGGCTCTCTAGATCTGTGGCACGCGATGAACGTTTCGATCGTCCGCCATCTTGCTGGTAGTTAAGTCGAGCGATGGCAACGGCTGCCCTTTTTTCAGCATTGGGCAATCTATTCAGCTGTTCTCGCATTCTTCCATTTTTCAGCAGATGTCAGTGCTGTTCAAAATAATCCTGACCATTTTTTACGGGAAATGACGTGCTAAAAAGCAAAAGATTCTCGTCGAGCTATGTCACCCGCAACTATTTTTATAGAAATCAAATCTATTCTTCGTGAATGGCAACAGTCAAAACGTCCGAGTTTGGTGTTCCTAGAGGGGGAGCACTACGCCTCAAAGGGTTAACCGTAGGAATTGGGTCGAAATGCTTTTCAAAACCCTTTGCCCCTCCACTGTGCCAAAGAAGCAGTGCTGGAGATTCCCCTTTCGCTCCAAGTAGACATTTAGAGACATGCCAGGAAAAAAAATGTTGAACACTTGAAAAAGACGTTGCCGAGTTTTTAATTTCAAACGAGTTAGTTAAAGTCTTCTCATTTTATTTACAGAGATATATCTAGAATTATCCATTAATAAAAGTCTCATAATAATAAAATCCATTAATAAACAAGAAAACTAAAAAACTACTTTTCCAATGTAATTTTCCTTATTCAAAAATTAGTACGTATTGCCGTTAAAAATGACGAGAGATTAACGTATATAATCACTATTTTTATACACAAATGTAAATTTCCAAATAATGAACAATTAGTATTGATAGCTCATTCTCCCCCCCTCCCACCGCACCCTCTTCAGATAGCATGGAGCTTTTGCTCCTCCACGCCTTCCTATTTCTTCAGAGGTCATACGCAATAAATAAACAAATAAACAAAACCTCGTATAGTGAAAAGAAAAAGAAAAACAAATGCTCATACTGAATTACATATCGCGCGTTATTTCAACAGCTACCCCCCCCCTTTCTTTTTACAGAAACTGAACTGAAGAATACCCACAACAAATGCACCTTCCAATGCCCCACAAAAAAACTGTCTATAGTGTGGCTTACAACAAAGCCCGAAAAGTGTGTTTCAAGTGTATCCGGCTCTCGGATCCGACAAAAAGAAAAAGTCAGTACGAAGTCTTAAAAAGGTCCGAGCACATTAAAAAAAAAGTCTTGTCCACTTAATACTCACACACATACACACACACAGAATCTGTGACTCATTGGTGGGGGGGGGGGATAAACAACAGAAATAAAATTCCTGCGCGTAAGAAGGGCCTTTCTTTTTTTTGCGACGTCGTCGTATCAAAGGGCTGTGGCGCGTGCCTTACATAATGGGCTTCGGCTGTAATCGGCCGCGTAACGGAAGGTACCTCTTTTGTCCGTCCGTCGTCGAGTGTGGAACGGCTGTCACGGGTGACGGAGCCCGACTAAACGAGAGGGTATTTTTTTTTATATTATATATTGACTTATTATTCTCCAGCTTGTTGTATTAAAACGGGGAGAAGGCAACAAACAGCCCTTTTATTTCTGAGAAGATTTCTCGAGTATTGAGTATTCTGAGTATTTCGCATTGCGATGTATTTTAACAAAATTATATGCACGTACTAGTCTGACAGAGTCAGTGGTGCAAGCATGTAGCCAGGAAAACATTTCGGGGAGGGCGTAAACTGTGGAAAAAAAAATAATAAAATTTCTCACGGTATTCTCACACATTCATAAAAAAATTAGACTCATTTTTATAGTCATAAGCAGCTTAATTGTGAAGCAACTTCTGGGTTTAAAATTATTAACGTCAGTCTCATGAAGCATGGATTAATCCATTTCCAATTTTTCTGGCACCAGAGGAGGCTTTCTCTTCTAGGCGACTAACCTACATGCGTATGAGCAACTCCGCATGATATGCCAGCGTTAGTTAGTTAGTTAAACTAGAAATTTTAAACAACATTTTGAATTTAATGTTTGCCGGCTTCTTAGCAAAGACAGAATTGAATAATTTTGCTGTAAAAGAAAGCATGAATCAAAATTAAAGAACAAGTATCATGTGGGAGGTCAAAAATTCGTTTCATTTGCTATGGGTAAGAGCACAGTGAGCATGTGCAGCTTCGGGTAAATTGATTCAATCAAAATTGATTCAATCCGTACGAAGAACGGGTACGCAGCTAGAAATTATAAATTTATTCCATTAAAAAACTGTGACAAAAATGATGCATAATTATAAATTTTATTTTGCCCCGTTTCGTGAGAATCACTCATATACACTTGTCGTAAACACATTCAGAGGAAACTATTGCCCAAACTTCATTAGTACGGTTTGGTTAGTTAAAATATCAATGCCGATTTCAACATGTTTAGACAACACAGCTAGAATTTTTTTAAAACCCTTCAAAATTTAGCAAATTCTTGAAAGAATGTTTGTTTATCGCTTAATAAGCGCGCGAAAACACGAGCATTAGCAAAACTATAATCCTCTTACAGAGATTAGTCGATGCCAATTAATGCAGTGTTGACTATGCTCACGCGTATCCAAATGCGACAGTTGGAGCATGGATATTTATTACTGATGTATATGAACGTGAAAATACGTCCGGATTGTCTACATGAGAAAAGATAGATTTAGGGAAAACGAGGAACTTCCTTCCTTTCGAAGAGATGCTTTTCCAACTAAGTTGGACAGAGTTTATGATTTGGTTTTTCTGTCTGTTCGTACGTGCTCCAACTGCGTGAGTATTTATCAATTGCAGCGAAATTTATGCATGTAATTTTCATATATACCCATAAAAAAAACTATCCCAATATATGGACTTCTAGCGGCCATTCCGTTCAGCCGATCGAGATGAGATTACGGTTATAGTTATCCACAGGTATGAGCTTGGAATTCTGTGAGCAGTAACAAGGTGGCGCAGGTTACGGTCATAGGTAGGAAGCTCGAAATTTTTGAATGGCAGCAATCGTTTTTTTCGTCGTAAAATGCTCAGTGCATACGAAAACCCCAAAGACCATTGGAATAGTCCGTGTATCACAAAAAGGGACGCGTTATGCAAGCACAAAAATCAGCTTCGGGAACGTAAACACCATCGGCACGTATGAAGGAAATTTGCATAGGACAGAGGCAAGACCCCAATCACAGAACGATGTGCACCATATTCAAAGTGAAAAACCGATAAAAAGGAGGGTGGGAGTGTTGATTCTTCAGTCAAGCCCTTAATAACTTAATAATTTATTAATAATTAAATACCTAATTAATTTATGAATATTCAAAATCTGATACAAATACACCAGGGTTAAGTTATAGTATATTTAATTAGTATACAGAATGCAGAATAATAAAGTAGCTTAAAATAAATGTTTCACATACTCAAATTTTAATATCTTTAAAACCTGGTTAGTATAAACTGTAATTAAATTCAGTAATTTATCCTTAACTAGCTGAAGTACCCGTTCTTCGCACGGGAATGAATGGACTTTTTGATATTACGATTTGTGGTGATTACTATTCATTGTAATAAACAGATATAGTAAAGTGGATATCGCGTTATATTGTGTCCAATAATCATGCATACCGAATTGCAAGGCAATCGTTTGTACGGTGCAGAAGGCCATGCGGCGTAGCGCAATCTAGTGGCGAGTTTTAGCAAAACGGATACGGCGAAAATATTTTTCGCATTCAGATATCGATGTATACGAATTTTCATGACTATCGGCTGGACAGTCCTGAAGTTCATGTGTTGACGCGACATCTAGTGGCAAGTTATAGGAAAATGAAAAGCGCCAAACTCTTCCCCGTGTTCAAATATCTATGTATACCTATTTTCATAGCGATCATTTGCACAGTCAAGAAGTGATACACTGCAGGGCCATCTAGTGGTTCAATAAAGTAATGATTTGCTACAGCGCCGTCAAGTGGCGAGTTATAGCAAAATGGATAACGCCAAAATATTCTCATTGTTCAAATAGCTATGTATACTGATTTTCATAGCGACCGTTTGAATGGTCAAGAATTTGGCCTGCTGCAGCGTCATCTAGTGGCGAGATAAAATAATAATGCATTGCAGTGTCATCTAGTGGTGAGTAACATCAGAAGGAACGCAGTTAGAATATATTCTTCGTGCTCAAATGTGTAAGTATAAAAAATTTTATGCCGATCGGTCGAACGGTATAGAAGTTGATGCTTTTCAGCGCCATTTAGCGGCAAGTTACAGCAAAATGGATAGTGAAAAATATTCTCCGTGTTCTAATATTCGCGTGTACCAAATTTCATCGAAATCGGTTGGACGATATTCGCATAGCAAACGGCTAAACGGAATAGAATTAGACGTTCTGCTGCGCCACCTGGTGGCAAGTTAGAGGAAAACGGATAACATAAAAAGCTTCTCCATGATAAAAGACTTAGGTGAACCAAATTTCATGGTGCAACGGTGCTCAACGGTGCTGGAGTTTTTCAACCTCATACACTCATACCAACATTCATTTTTATCTATAACCAGTGTCATTATATATCCCAGTCTCAAATAAAATCCAGTTTCAAATCTAAGCCTCGCCAAAGTGCCAACATACGCCATTTTGCAAGCGTTTTTTCAGGAAATCATTCGAAGCATTGACTTAGCAGCAATAATATATGGGAAATGGTTCGACCGCGAAAAAGTAAAGCAAGCCTTTATTTGAAAAGTTGAATCCCTTAATACAGCCGAATTTTTTAAAATTATCAACTACTAGCTGCGTGCCCGTTCTTCGCACGGCAGGAAACGACTATTTTACTAAAATATAATCGTAACTATCTATGAGAAAACAAAATGTCAAAAAGTTCATGTAGTCCTTTTGTTTAAACTACCGCGGGATATATTACGGAACGTAGGATTATGCTTTAGTTAGTTATAAGACGACCGTTGAAAAATAATGAATATAACACTTTTAATTTCGCGAAATAGTTATTAACGTGGTATACTGTGCTTTAATCCATATTATCCAAACA
The DNA here is from genome assembly GCA_038373885.1 of Cheiracanthium punctorium. Classification (NCBI taxonomy): domain Eukaryota; kingdom Metazoa; phylum Arthropoda; class Arachnida; order Araneae; family Cheiracanthiidae; genus Cheiracanthium; species Cheiracanthium punctorium. The sequence continues at coordinate 158,599 of JAWZYV010012351.1, read as the reverse complement.
AATCTACTATTACTACCTGAGAAAAAAATGAGAATACTATCTATTACTTATATTAATATTATCTATCTTCGTTACTCCTTCTTTAATGCTCAATTTAAAGAAATAGATTAGATATTTTAAACCAATGATGCCTTTCTACTTTTTGGTGATTCTGTGGAATTTATGCATTGCCATTAAAACAGATCTGCATATATTTTTAAGCATGATTCTTGTCTGATTGGCGTATTTAGCACAGCAAAATATTTCATCTCGCAGTGGTGGAAAACATCCAAGCTGTACCAATTTAAATATTACTATTTAAATCCACCATGGTTCGTGAAAACATCAAACTGTGTAATCTCGAGGAACTATATGTATCGCTCAAATTGCGAATAGGGCGTTAAATTGTGTTGCAAAGTTTACGAATTTCGGACAACTTTTCTTTATGGCGTCACGTTCTGACCAGGTAGTCGAATTTAGTCATTTCGCGCAGTAATTTTCAAACGGAGTAATATTGAAATATACGATGTTGAAAAATTCTCGCTTGCAACAGAACTTTATTAAAGTTAATTTGAGAGATATTGGGGTTATTCCTAGTTAATTGGTACTTCAAATATTTTCCGGAGATGTAACTTTTGTGCAAAAGCTTGTTAACTTGCTAGGATTTAATTTAAAAAAAGTATATCTAATATAGATAATATACCGCCAAAAGTCGTCCAAACTTGGCGATATTTTGCACGATTTTTGGGAATACATACAACGACCGTCGTCAAACCGATAGCGAACTATGAAATATGTTAATTAGTATTTTGCATCTTGTGCCGACATTTGAATTTCCCACGATTTTCAAAAATGCAAGTTTCCTTTCGTTATTATGGTTGCTGAAAAATCACCGAGCTCAAAAATTGATAAGGGTAACACTTGCATTAAACAAAATACTTTGAATTTTTATAATAGTAAATTTTTGCGTCAAAGCCATTTAATGTAATTAGATTTCTAACTCAAGTTTTTTAAACTCAACTCATGTTTTTTAAACTCATGACGTCAAAATGACATCATGAGTTTAAAAATGAGGTTATCGCATTCCCAGTTGCCATATCTAACATGAATTAGTGAAAGAAGAAAAAGAAAAAAAAACTACGCCATTTTATTTTCTACAGCATCTGATAAACTGGATGGAAGTTTATTATTTCGCTCGTGGTGTAATTTTTTGTCCAAACTTGTTAACTTCATTACGATTTTTATTGCATTTTTCCACTCGTGACATCAAAATGACGTCAGTCTCACTTGAATTATTGAAAGTAATAAATAAAAAAGAAATCTAACTTTGTTAACTATGCTCACGAATATGCTGAAATCGTACATTTGAGTACCTTTCTGCCCTCAAAATTGCGAAAAATCGTAAAAAATTAGGGAACGGGTGGACTTCCAGAATTTTAAAGCAGCCTACGGTCTATTCTATGTCATTTTACATGTATGTGCAAAATTTCAAGTCGATCTGTCGAACGGTGTGGGAGGAGTTCCCGGACGAACAAACAAACAAACAGACAAACTTTCACATTTATATAATAGATAACGTGTTTTATTCATCATTACTCCGATGTACTAAATGAGAAGATTTCAATTTTCTGAAATTTGGCGGAATTCCCCCAACTTAAATCAATGTACTCATTTGGCTAGAATTCTGGAGATAGATCAATTGAAATCCCTTAATAACTGCATTATTTCTTCACGGATCATTAAAATTTAACGCTGTATTCTAATAAAACCTTTGCACTTGTTTTCAAAAATCTATTTCCTTAAGCTCTCAATAAATTGCGCCAAGCCGAAATCTGTGCAAACCGCTAGAACTCACTTTCACAAAATCGGCATTTGAGCCATTTTAATTTTTCGCCAAACTAAAATAATTTACCTATTAGCCTCGGAAATCTTCAATTCTTATAGTTTTGCGTGTAAAGCATTACATTCCTGCTCTGATTTCCCATGCACACGATATTATAATTAAAAAAAAATAACCTTATGAATATAAACTAACAAAAAAAAATCATTATTATTCTTTTATTTTTACTTTGAGAATTTAAAACATTTTATTCGGCAAAATCGCCACACATGGCAACCACGATCCTTATTTCACACTTTTTTCACTACAGGGGTTACAATTACGGAAAGCTTTTTGCGTGAATAGCATAAAAAATCTCTTAAATTCCGGGAACGGGTGGACTTTCAAAGTTTTAAAGAGGACTACGATTTATTCTATATTATTTTACATATCTGTGCTAAATTTCAGGCCGATAGGTTCATTTTTGTGGATTTGTATACGAACGACATTTTATTCGGCAAAATCGCCACACATGGCAACCATGATCCTTATTTCACACTTTTTTCACTACAGGGGTTACAATTACGGAAAGATTTTTGCGTGAAGAGCATAAAAAAATCTCTTAAATTCCGGGAACGGGTGGACTTTCAAAGTTTGAAAGTGGACTATGAGTTATTCTATATTATTTTACATATCTGTACTAAATTTCAGGCCGATAGGTCCATTTTTGTGGATTTGTATACGAATCAAATCCACAAACAAACAAACAAACAAACAAACAGAATTTCATTTTTATTTATAAGATTATCTAGTTATTTGTTGTTTCAGTATAGCATAACAGCAAACAAATTTTGTGATAAGGTGTGTCTTTTGGATTTCAGATTGTGCATTTACATTACTAATTAGATAATGAAAGGAATTAGGTAATTAAAAGAATAGTAATGACCGATAACTAGATTTGATATAATATATTTCGAATGATTTGAATAGAACATATTTCGAATAAATCATTATTAATACGATAAAAGTCACTGAGTAATAGGAAAAAGTGGGATAGCCGTTAACGTTAGTTTGAGGCTTTTCATACATATATTTTTTAAATAAAATATCAATGAAGCAGAATATTCATTATTTTAGAAGTTAATACAGCTTAAAGTGTGTATATCTCAACATTAAAATGACCCATCAGTGAGTCAACTATGCGTAGAAAAATGTATGAAAATATGTAATTGAACTGGTTTCGATATGGTAAATTGAATTATTAAGTGAAAGTATAGTTTTTTCCCCCTTTTTATTGTTTTCAGAAAAATTTATTAAATCATTCGAAAAATTAAAGAAATAAAAAAAGTTCGAAATTTATGTATACCACAGCAGGCAATTGCAAAATGGTACAAGAGAGAGAAATCACGCAAAATAAAACATTTTTAAGTACAGTATGCGCACATATATCTCCTTCTGTGTCTACCTTTGATTCCAAGCTTGGGTCTACGTATACTTCCATGAGGTCCGCTGTCGAGATTTCACAGTTAACTAAGCTATTCTAATCTACTAATGGAATCGGTTTTTAACTATAAGCCAGCGCGAAGAACGTTAGGCCAAAATGGGAACATTCAAACACGCGGGCTGGGGAACTATCGCCTGGCGCGGGCAGCTATGGACACAGAAGGGAAATCTCTGACGTCGGGCCTCTGTCACGAGGGATGCACGAAAATGAAGAAGACAGTAAAGAACTTAAAATATCTATTTCCAGTCACTGTCCTTCTATCTTCTCATCTACCAGAGTTCTTTTGTCGGGTTTTCTAAAAGAGCAATGAATGTAATAGTATACCCTATTTTTGAGAAAATTCTTTCATGAATATCAATAATGTGCATTAATTGTATTTTGTTTGAAATAAGTGAACAGGCAGAACAATTTCTATAGGTCGAAATTATTTTTGTGTGATCTTTTAACAGAAGCTATTCATGTTCCATGGGGCACATTAGTCAATAGCAGTAACATATGAACAGAGAGGGATTAAGCAATATAGGGCCTCTGTTCTACAAAACTTCTCCGGCCCTTTCTACAAAAACTGTCCAGGCTTGAGGGCGCTACATAAATTTATGTCCCGGCATGAACTAACACTATTTTTCGCCCTACCACTCAAGCACTGAAATAGGTCACGAGCTACCACTGGTAACAAAAGAGTTGTCACAACCAGGCGCGTAGCCAGGAAAATTTTCGGGGGGGGGAATATGCGACTGGAAAATTTTTCGGGGGGGGGGATATGAACTTATATGTGTATAAATAGACGGAATTTCATCACTAATCCAAAAATTTCGGGGGGGGGGATATATCCCGATATCCCCCTCCCCTGGCTAAGCCCCTGGTCACAACCAAGTTTAATAGTATTTATAAGCCATCCCGCAAAAGCTAGAGCTATAACCCCTTCTAAATTTTCCTACCACCCAGTGGCGGTTTGTGGGTTATTTAAATGGAGGTTCACAAAATAAATTTCGAAAATTAAATATGTAGATACGACGCACCCTACAAGTTAAAATACATTTGCATTTCCAGCAGTCAAGGGAAAACAATGCATGCAACTGGAAGAAAACAAGTCATCTACGGTCTTACATTTCGTCACCAAGATAAGTTTTAGCAAAAGTATTGTCTTAATTTTTTATTTCAATTTTTTATTTCAAAGGATAATATTGAAAAATCTAGTTGCTTTAGCTCCGAAAAACTTATTTGACTAACATCTTAATTACTTGCACTAGTTCGTAAAATATACTGTAGTGAAAAATGATCAAAATAAAGAAAATAATAAGAAATTGTTTAACTAACCGAACATAGCAAACCAAGAGAGAATATGGAAGAGATAAAGGCAAAACATCGTCCTTGAGAGCACACGAAAAATGAGCACATCGAAGGGGGGCACATCGAAGGGTGTGATATCAGCAAAAATGCGAAGGGTGTGATATCAGCAGCGCCTTACTTCTACTGCACTCTCTCCGCGTCTTTTCTCAGAGAGCGGTTCAGAAGGCTATTTGGCCGACGCACGTGCGAGTTACGAAGTATTATGCTGTAGTAACCTACGATACAGTGCGTTAGCTATAATGAGAATTTTTAATGTTAGTGGGGGGGGGGGGAGTAAAACTCACGTTTTAAATTCCCAAAAATCTAAACGTATACTTAATATTTTTTTTTTATTTTAATTTGTTAATGTGCTCATTTTTTGGTTTTTCCAATGGGGGTTGACGTGCTCGTGTGCTCAAATGAAGAAGCCACCCCTGCTACTTCCTGTGTGGATGGTGGAACTCTTTTGCAACTGAAGAAGGGTGTGGACCTTTCGTACTACCCGAAGCGATCGTGGCTGCATCATTTTCAGACGTGCTATTTTATAAGGTTTATGGTTAATTTTACTTTTTCTGCTTTGTTGGTAGATCTTGCAGGGTTAACAACTGCTCTTTACATGATTTACAAGGCCGGAATGATCAGAAGCAGACAAGCACGTGACCATCATCGGAAACTTAATCACCGCAAGTATCCCTTTCTTGTAGCTGGTGAACTGTGACAGTATTCTCTCATCATCTACCGGCACAACATAACGATTCGCAAGTGAACGGACGTACGGAACGTTTAGCCTTCAGCTTTGCTAAGGTATCCACATAACAATGCCGACCCAAGCAAGCATTCCATGTTTTGGTTTTCTCATCCTGCGTGCATGCTAAATACGATAAAAGACACAGATGATATGAGACATTGTTCCTGTCAGGCGCTGTTTAAACTCTAGTTAGGGACAGACCAGACAGGCAGGCAGATCGAAAAAGCCTGTTCCTACAACCTACTTTGCATAATAATCTGTTGTCCCGGAAAAACACAAGAGCGAGAAATTCTCGGGATCAAACTGAATGTTGGAGCTAATCTGTCTCGGGAGTTTTGTTGCCTGGGAAAAAGAGTTATGCTGTGCATACAAGAAAAGTAAATCAAACTAAACGCATCGATTAGTTAATACTTTCCAGCATGATTAACCCTTTGAGGCGCAACCCTTTCCCAATGCTGAAAAAAGGGCAGCCGTTGCCATCGCTCGACTTAACTACCAGCAAGATGGCGGACGATCGAAACGTTCATCACGTGCCACAGATCTAGAGACCCTTTTTTTGACGCAGCTGGCTGTGCTCGCCAGCTGCCGTCAAAAAAGGGGTCTCTAGATCTGTGGCACGCGATGAACGTTTCGATCGTCCGCCATCTTGCTGGTAGTTAAGTCGAGCGATGGCAACGGCTGCCCTTTTTTCAGCATTTGGCAATCTGTCCAGCTGTTCTCGCGTTCTTCCATTTTTCAGCAGATGTCACTGCTGTTAAAAATAATCGTGACATTTTTTTTTCTACGGGAAATGACGTGCTCAAAAGTAAAGGATTATCATGGAGCTATGTCCCCGCAACTATTTTTATAGAAATCAAATCTATTCTTCGTGACTGGCAACAGTCAAAACGTCAGAGTTTGGTGTTCTCACGGCGAGGACACCGCGCGTGAAAGGGTTAAGGGTCAGAAATATATGAAAAAAGTAGCGTCATTACAACACTTCCAGAAAGAAATTCATAAACATGGAATTTCACAGCGAAATATTTCAGAAAGAGACACATTCTGCAAAATTTTCGATTTTCAGAATTTCTTCTGAAACTTTCGAAGTGGATACAGCTTTACACTATAAGCAAGAGGCTCCAACAGAAAATGCTCAGCCTATAGAGTTGTCCGAGTTGAGAGGTTTCGCTTACGATGCTGTTAAGTAATTTTCTTACACTTTCCAGCACAAGTCGAAAAATTGGAGTTTTGGTTTGTCGGTATGTCTGCATGCCCCCAGACAGCATGCCTATCGATTGATATCGAAATTGATGTGTGTTATCTCTGAAAATGTATAATGTATAGCATGTGAATAGTTCTTTTACGAGGAGTCCCAAAAGCCATTCAATGCATTAAGGTGTACGGGCAGTCGTAGTTCAAAATGCATACAGAACAAAACTAAACTGTATTCTTAAAAGTCATTAAAAATATAAAAATAAATAAAATAATATATACGCTCGGATGAAAATGTGCATACAACATTTAAGCTCTTTGACAGGGATTAACAAAAGAAATCTCTATGGATTTAGGTAGCGATGAGCATGAATGAATGAAATTACTCGAATTAATCGTTCATTAAATGCATGAGATGATAGATTTTGAAAAATCCACTCGAAAGCTCAGCACATAGCATTTGAATAGCACATGGCATTCGAAATCTCATCTGCTATTCGAATAGTGAAATCGCGAATGCTATTCGAATAGTGAAACCGCGAATACTATTCGAAAAGTGAAATCACTAATACTATTCGCATAGTGAAACCTTGAATACTATTCGAATAGTGAAAATGGTGGATGTTCATATTCATTTGATCGATTATCGATTCTATTCGAATAGTAGTAATCGAATATAGAAATCATTCGAATGGCACAACGCTAGATTTAGGTTCTTATGTGAGAAGTGATTACCCTTGATCCTATTATGATTATGATCCTAGCATGATTTATTTTATTTTATTTCATTTGTTTATTTTTTATTTATTTATTCTATTTCATCATTTTATTTATTTATTTTTTTTTTTTGGGGGGGTGGGGGGGGGGTCTCTAAATATAAATAATTTAAGTAAATCAAGATTTCCGAAATCTGGCCTAAGACTTTTTTTTCTTACTCTTCAGTAATATATGTAAAATATGCCGCTGGAAAGACAATCAGAAAAAAATAAATAAATAAACACATAATATAAATATGCAAAACGAGGTGCGAACATACCCTTCAGAAGACATTTAAAAAAGGAGGAGGCGATTTCTATCCGATTTCCTTCACTTGGGGGAAAAAAAGTAAATGATGTAATGTCCCATGATGTGACGAGATGACTTTTTAAAACAAAGGTGGGAGGAGACGCGATCCAATAAAAATAAAAAATCGAACAATCCTAATATTGTTCTGACGCGTACTTGTTTTGTGAGACAAGTGGCCCATGAAAAATTTTCCTTTTCCTCTTTTTTTTCCCACTAATGATATCTGGAAGCAGAACACTTCCTCTTTCTGAGAAGCTGCACACCTTCCATATGCGTCTGATCAAAAATGGAGACACCTGAGAAGATGAGGTATTAAAATATCGGTGCAAGCGAGTTAATTGAAAAACGAAACAGACGAATTATAACCAAATGAACTAGGTCTATACTACACTATCCAGAAAAAGTATACTTATAAAAATACGTGGCGGTTTATTAAAGCTAATAAAACATAGCCACTAACGCTCTTCTTCTGACCACCGTCACGTAATCTATGAAAAGCTCTTCTGTGAGATTCTGTATAGAGCTATGAATGCTGCGTCATGATCCCCGATAACGTAATTTTGTGTGCAGCAAAAGAATGTTTCTAAAATGCACTTTAAACGATGAAATTCCCTAGACTGTACCGTGCTGCTTAGCTTTTGTTATGGCAACACTGCACGAGTGACATTTGCTTAGCAGGGTGCCTTGGGCGAAGGACTTTTTATGAGGTTACAACACATATTCACATTATATCTGGAGAAAACCGCACACAACTCCAGACCATTAGATCGACAGCCGACCGATAAGTCCGAACCCGAGACCTTCACACTTCACCCATCTACCATGTTCAATGTCTTATTCACTCGGCCCTGGTGGGGCCCTGTACCGTACTGGTATTAGTACAGCTTGGATATTTGCCACCAAAGGCGACTTTTTATAGTCTGGTGTTTTTTTAAGATTTCCACAAACGCCTAATCTATAATCACTTTCCACTATGGATGCTATTGAAACAGTTCTCCTTACATTCTTATACATAATCCTTGGCAGACTGTGGTATAGCACCGCGAAATATTTCGTCTCGCGTTGGTGACTAATTTTCCAAGCTCTGGCCTGGTATTTTTCGTGCACGCCCGAAAAAGAACTATTATACACAATTTTTGACTACAAGCAGTGGCGTAGTGACGGGGGGGGGGCAAGGTCGTATATTATATGCCTGAGAGTCCGCCGCTCACAGAGGGGAGCCGTATCGTCTTTAAGACAAAGAAAACTTAAGGAACTCAAAAAAGGTATCGTGCCCTGGGCGCCAGTTCTGCTCGCTACGCCACTGACTACAAACAACACTTTTTAATTCGGATCAAAGGTTTCGGTTATTTTGACTCTGATTCATGCGGATTCTATGCACTCTACGGGAGCCCACGTCAAGCCGCAAAATAGGTTCGGTTCCCTGCTTTGTTACTGTACCTGCCGGGAAAGTATATTTACAGGTGACGGAGTCGGAAAGTTGTGACATTGCCATGTAAACAACATTTCCTGTTTCCTAACATGTATGAACTAGACATGACTTGGACTGCAGAATATTATCAACGTTGTCACAATTTCTATTACGGCAACGAAACTTTTCGCATTTTCTGGCAGTCCTGTAATGAGACGTCGAAAATTACATTAATGTGGCACAGCGACTGGATCAAGGATCGAAATGCAAGGATAAGTATCATAATAGTAAAAATATGCCCTCAAATAATCCAACAATAGAGGAAGCTTTCTCTGCTACGCTTTTCAACTGCAATCTGCTCATCTAAAAAGCAATCTTCGAGTAACAAAAATAATTATTGTGTGAATGAGAACTACACCCCAATATATTACTTCTTTGACCACTTAAAATAAACAATTCCATGTTATATTTTTAACATTACAGTTACCGTAGTAATAGAATTCACTGATGCCACGTAAGTTGTTAAATTCAGCAATCCATTGAAAACTGAAGTCATTTCTAAAGTTATTGAGATTTAAAAAAGTCATTAAATCTTCAGGTCATCAGAGCAACCCTGAGCGACAGCGGCATATATCAAAGACCCAGGCCCGAAAGCAGCAAAACACACAGAAAGATCATCTAAATTGTCCCGTCTCTTGCGAAGACAAGAGTATGATCAGATTAACTATTTGTTCTGAAGAAAATTGCATAGAGTTGGAAAGTGTTTCATAATCGAAGCAAACTATTTCTACGCAAATAGAAGAGAGAGAGAATGCAATAAATAAATCATTGATTAAGAATATGGATAAAACAGGTGCAACAAAATTAAATGAGGCGAAAAAAAAAAAAAGGCGAGTAAAAAGAAAAGTCCGAACTCGTGAAAGTAATAATTAGTTGAGCAAATGAAAAAGTTGAGGTGATTCAAAACTGATTATGCAATTATTCTGCTGAGAGTTATTTGTGTTATCCTTGACTGCCGACTAAGAAGCGAATAGTTGCGGGCAAATGATTCATCAGGGGAAAATACTGCGGGTGCTTTCCGTGGCCTGATTTCGAGTAGAACACAAAAATGCACTTTTTTTTTCTTTTCTTTTTGAGGCGCGTCTGAAAGTTAAGTGAAGATCTATGACACACATGCCTACTTTTCTTCCTCCACTTGTCTGTAAGACTATTTAAAAGGACTGATTATTTGGATTAAGTGTGCGGCCGCACAGCCAAGTGCGTCAAAAAAGTTCTTTTGCTCTGTGAAACGCGGGCGACTCCATCAACTGCCATGTTGCTGGTAGCTGAATCGAGCGATGGCAATGGGGGCACTTTCTCAGCGATGGGGGTCATTTGGACATATATCGCGATGGATTTCCATCACATTCTTCAGTTCTCAGCAGATGTCAGTACTGATAAAAATAACTCTGACATCAATTTTAGAAATATAATTCATAATTTTTACTGAAAATTATGAGCTAAAAAGTAAGAGATTCTCGTGTTACTAACGCCTCCTTAAGTATTGTAATGAAACCAAATCTATTCTTGGTGAATCAAAACTTGAAAATTGACTATATGCTTGAATATTTTTGGGGTTGGTAGTCAAAATGTCAGAATTTATTGTCCTCACATCGTGGACACTGCAAGTTAACAGGATTAACTTAGACGCGAAGAAAACGTTTAATGTTTTTTTTTAAAAGACATTTATTGGCTGTAAATTGAGTAAATACGAAATCCTGTGAAATAACTCAGTTTGCGTGTCGCAGTGCATTTAAGTGTTTTGAATTACCTAAACATCTATCTTAAAACGTAAGTGTGTTAGCCATTAATTAACCCGTGTAGTTTTCTTCAAACGTCGAAATCTATTCCATCTTCCTTAAACTTAGTTTGCAGAATTAAAAACTTTAGTTAGTTGGGTGAAACGACCTTGAAACGTGATACATTGGCGAGAACTGTGTTAATACGATACAGGCTAAATTTCAACCACGAACATTAAATTTAAGAAAAAGAAATAGAACGATAAACTGATACAGAATTCTTTAAATAAGTAAATAAAAAAAAACCTCCTTGCCTCATTAAGTTGAATCTTTGGAGTGAGATAAAAAAAACGAGATAACCTATATAACCGACAAAAGTCTTTCACTTTATGATGTTGAAATAAATTAAAACACGTGAAAAATATTAATTAAAATGGCTGCAGTAAACGTTCCGTACTCTCGATACATTTAATTGCGGCGTTTCAAAAATGGCAACAGCACCACAATTAGCATTTTTCATTACGAAATAAATTTCAAGAGAGTCAGACGATCTCCTGAAATGACATGTGGCCGAGGGGGAGATTAAAAAAAGACAAGAGAATTAAAAATAGGAATGTGGAAGTTTCTACACGTCTGGAATATCTTATTTCATTAAGTGTAACACAATAGTTCATTTCCTAAGGGAAGATCTATGACAGATGCAATGCTGTTGTACCATCTGGAGAGTTATGGGGATGATGGTAAAATATAGGTCTTCATACAATACATTTTTTTTTTTTTTTTTTTAAAGGATCTTTCTGCGGTAACCGTAGAAACCATTTGGTGTAAATTATTTACAAGAATATACCTTCATTTGCTTTCAAGGCAAATTTTAAAAATAAATGCACTTCATTTTTAGAAGATTATTCGAAACTTGCTGTATTTGTTTACGCGTTTCTTTATTAGCACATTCCAAGTTGGAAAGTTGAAAAGTGTTTAATATTTCGGTTTGTCTGACAGTCTGCTTTGATTATACTTTTGCAGGAGCACTCAGTGCAATCCAGCACTTTATGATCAACGGGCAGAGACCGTTTAAAGTGCATTTCAGAGACGTTAATCTCACACACAAAGTAAAATTAATAGTTAATTATTGAGGTTTTTATAAACCAAGGCTCCGTATGGAAAAAAAATGTATGTAGTATTTACAGTTCTTTTAAATAAGACCAAACAATTCTACGTAACTCTCCGGTCAGTTGTTTGGAGAGCATTTTAATCAAATTTGAAAGTTTATGGAAACATTCTCATTATGGATGACCATTTTGGACCTAAAGCTTTTCTACAGGGCTATACAAAATAAATAACTCTTCATGAATTACAGATGGAGGGTGGGAGATTCATAGAAATAAAGTTGCTTTGCTTACTCAAAGCTGTTCACTTGCATCCTTACAAGGACACAACGACGGAAACTCCCCTTCAACGTTCAAGTTCAGTTTCCCAATTTTGGTATTTGAATGAAGGCTCATACTGCCAAATATTAGTCTGAATGGACTTTGCTGTCGACTACGGACAAACTGACAACAATGGGAGCGAGCAGGTTAGTAATTCATTATCTAGTGGATAGTGGACAAGTGAAACAGATAAATGTATCCAAAAGAGTTTTACAATCGGCGGGCTTGTGCCTCGATTTATCTTTCTTGTCTCATTTAAATGTAAATGCTTGAACAGGAAGAATGCCCAGAATTACTGATGTGATCACACCAGCAGACGCTCTGACTGGTCTAAGCTCAGCCATAAATGTGTCTGGACAGTGGAGGGAAAAAAAGGGGAGCTAACGATCCTGGACAGTGGAGGAAAAAAAGGGGAGCTAACGATCGATAAAATGTTGAGGGGGATTGTTCGCTGAGTCAGCGCAGCATCTCTATAAATACCATGGAACAGAAAGAGAACCACTGGACGCATCTAATCTTGATATTGAAGGCTGCACAGTTTGTCCCTAATGAAAAAAGGGTATGTCTTAACGGGATTTCTCCATTCCGGATTTGTTTCGTCTAGCGCTCTCACTTAGTCATGCGTATCACTGTATTAGCATGTATCTTTTGTAGTAGAGATCTGCACGGGCAGAATTGGGTGAAGACCCTGCCAGTTAAAGAATCGCGATTTTTAAGGCCTTTCTCTCGGACCAGGATAATAGCTAGGTAATTGTGCGCCCCTGGAAGAACAGTCCAATTGTTCCCTTAATTCTTCACCCATCATTGTACTTAATAAAATCCTACCTATCCTCCCTTACAGATGTGCTATTTTGGAAAAACGGTCATAAAATTGCAAAACTCTATTTAAACCTCTTGTGATCCAGCTGATTTTGCGCCAATTCTTCCGCTTGCACCACTGGCGGGGGCCAACTCCGCTACCCCCTAGTTGCGGCCTTGTCTCGGACTAATGAATTGAAGTTATTCAGAATAATGCTTTAATATTGATTTTAATAATAACACACAAAACACTGTGATTCATTCATTATAACAAGAATTTTTATAAAATAACTTCTATAAAATTAAAATCTGATTTATTATGAAGGCAATAAAAGAAATTAGGTTGTGGTTTCCGAATGGAGGGGATTACGATCTATTACGATCACTTACGCACATGTAGGTCGTTTCACTGGAATCACTGAATTGCTAGCTACAACGTTCACCACTAGACCAAATGATTGGCAGTTACCTGTGAAGTTTACAATTACCTAGCATGACTGTTCCTTTTTCGTAACAATGTAAATATAATTACGCCATCAAATATATTAGTAATGCATTCTTTTAATCTTAGTAAACGGTTACTTATGAATGCCTACAAATTAATTAACAAGAAAGGTTCGGCCAGTAATAAAAAATGTCCGAAAATTTTCCTGGTCTGTCTTTTAAAGAAGAGAGGAGACCCGACCCTAAAATTTATCTCGCTGTAAAAGACCAGGATTATATGCAAATCTTAAATTTGCGGTTCGAAAAAATAAGCTCACGTCCTTTGCACTTAAAATAAGGTAGCAGTTGCGTCAGAGATCCGCAAAATTTCAGGCTGTACCTCGAAATGCTGAAAATGTTCTTAAAAGTGAAATTTTCTGAAAGTAACTAGCTAGCGTAGTTTGATGATTTATAGCAGGTACCTTGTGTACAGTACGATTTGTGAAAAGACATTCAAACATTTCGAAGTTCCTTTTTTTTTTTAAATAACTCAAGTGATTTTCTCGAACTGTAAATCATCAATTATGCTCCATTACAGAGCTCGTGGAGAATCATTCTGAATTTTTCACTCAAAATTCGTTTACACTGTTATACTTTTCGTTCAAAAGTTACACGTCCCACGCAATCATTTTCCATTACTATACTGTTCTAGGTGTTTTTCATTTATGACCTCGTCGCGTATTTATCTGCTGTGACATTCCGACGCTTACGTCACGCGACAGAATAATCCAAAAAAGCGACTTGTTAACACAAAAAGGGGCGTGCAAAGAAAACAAAACGCAACCGAAAAGACTTCTTATAAGAGTGAGAATAACTGCAACAACTTTTCCGGGGCTGATTCATCTCGACCTGTTGCAAGACCTTTCGATCAAGGCCGCATGCTAATATGCATCGCCCATGGTTAAAAAGGGCCTGCTTTTAGAAACGCTTTTTAGGGACAGAAGGTGAGATTAAAGACCTCAGAACATAATGTTCGTTCTAAGTGTGACATTTTAATGTTATCTATTTAGCACGCAATGCGGACGCAACGTCTAACGACCTAAAGTTTCGGGAAAATTAATTTCAGTCTTCTAAGGCTCTTCAACTTAAGCTGAAAAGTGCTTATTATCAAGGACTGGTTTCCGGCAGGGTACACGGGCACAGATTTGTAAAAATTATTGGGGAGGGGAGGGGGGGGGGCTCAAATTCTTAAGGAGGTACAGAATCCTTCCCTCCGTCAGTAGAATAAAGGGATTGAGAAATTTTAAAATTGAATTTCAAAATGGGCTTTTTTAAAATAACACTTATATTTAAAAAAATCCATTAAATTTTTTTTCTATAATTTTTCTGAATTCATTTTTTAAATTAAGTATTCAAACTTAGGATCTGGAATCAGTCTTTTTAGTGCACACATGGACAAAGCAAATCTCCCTTCTGAAAGAACGGGTGAAATTTACGTTAATAATAACATAACGAATAAAATCTTGAACGAATAAATGAAGGAATAAAATCTTGAACGAATAACGAAAATTTCACTGCATGTATTTTCTTCTCCCTTATGGAAATATCATTAAATACATTTCGAATAAAGGAAATGTATTTAATATTTCCATACGGGAGAAGAAAATAGATGCAGTCAAATGTGAAAAACTAGTTTACAAAACATTACTCCAGTTAATACTTAAAAATAGCCTAACAAAGAAGTTCGACAAAATACCAAAATTAGGATTTTTATATTATTTACTTGCAAACATTCTTAGAGATAATTTTTACTAATACAAAATATTATTTGTTATTTCACTACACGATGAAATAACAATAAAGCGAATTGACACTAATTAAATGTCGCACTACTTCAAGACACAGAAAAACTTATTGCGTTTAAATTAAATTTCTTTCACAATTTTTTGTAACAATATGAAACCCTGACCACCTATCTGCGCAACCAATCGAACCAAAATTTCAGGCTTGGTTGTTTGAAGGTATGCGCTAGAGATTGCGATGAGTTTAAAAACAGAGCAGAGCTCACGGTTAACCTTTACATCGACAAGCTTTCGCAATTTTCCAATAGCAACACCCTCTTTTTTCCTTGTGAAAGTTGATAAGAGCATTAAAAAAACATAAATGGAAGGATAAACGTATGACAAAAATTGGCGGCGTAAAACATTAGCAAAGAAGAGCATTATAACAAACCTTACAAGCCTGAAATGCATGTAGTCTTTCGAAAGTTCATAAAATATAAGCCGAAAACCTACATTTTACATCATCACTACAAGCCAGACATTTTATTATTAAAAAAAGTTTCGAAGCCTGAAAATGGAATCCAGAATTCTGTTAATTAAATATTATTTTCCAACCATATCAGAAATCTGTACCTTTTGCGATTTCAATGCGAACATTTCCAGCTAGGCACGTAATCAAAATGAAGAACCAAGGGACCGCCCGGTGCTTTTAAAAGTTGCAATTTAAAGCTAGGATCATAGCTAGAATAAAAATTTGCGGTATGGCACAAGCACAGCCAGGACTAAATAATACAATATAAGTAGAATAAACACATTTCAATATTAAACAATTTATAAGAATTAGTATGCGTAAAAAAAGTATAAATAAATAAGTGTTTATGCCATTTTAACAAACAATTATTAATTAATATCTACTAATAAGTAAATGATTCAGATCTGTATTTGTTATCTTAAATTAAAAAGGATTTAAAAAAAAAGTAGTCCTAGTCCGTATTTTAGGAAAGACCTCAATGTACATTAGGGTGGTCACAAGTTATATGGGGGAACATTTTTTTAATGTTATATTTGGGGGCACCCCCCTAAAAGTTGCCAATTGACTAGAAAATGAGATCGGTAAAGTTTTAGCTCAATTGCATAATATTAACCCGTACCGCATCGAGGTTAAAGTCTTGAAAAATTACGATTTTTGCCAAAAATATCTAGTTTTTCCTTCATTTAGTATAAACCATTTGCTCTACAAACCTGGTTCTTGTTTTATTTCATAAAAGATGTTGTTTTTTTGAAATTTTACTCTCAACAAAACCAATATTTAATGACATTCAGTGTTTTTTAGGTCAGTTTGTGAATCGTACCACCAAAATCTGCATTTTTGTAAATTTAGTCAAAAAAAAAAAAAAAAAAAAAAAGGCAAATTAAGAATTTTAAATAACTTTGACCGCTTCTTGCATTATTTGCATAAAAAAAAAAGTAAATCAAGAATTTTCATAACTTAAACTACAATTCGTGAAATATTTTTATTTATTTGGTATGCATTTCTGTACTGAAGAAAGATCTTGATTTGTATTTCAGTTGAAGCACATCTAAGACAAACCTCTGAAATTCTCTTTATTACAAGGCTATTTTTGTTATCTGTTATCCTTATTTACTTTTAGAATGGACATGAGTGCCCATACGTATGGGCAGGGAGGGGCTATGCCTCCCTTAGCTCCCATATTACCGTTATGATTTTCATTTCAAGTGGTTCAACACTAATACATAATATCTTGCCGGTTGAGAACCCTTGACGTGCAATAAGACTCCGAAGACAAGAATGTCGACAACCATGAATTAATCTCATCAAAAGCAGATTTTAAAATTCTGATTTAGAGGGTGCTGATGTTCACTGGGATGAAAAAATGCTTCTTCATGTTTTGAATAAAGAAAATGTAGAGAGAAAAACGATTTTAATTAGCTGTGGCGATGAAGAACAGCTAATGGGAGTTCATCAGCTTGAAAATAATATGAGAATAACTCTCAGGCAAAAGCTGTATTTACAGCAGTTGAAGAATGGGAGGCAGTTGGTAAAAATCAGGCAATGTGTTTTGATACCATCGGTTGCCTTAGGGGAACGTGCATTTTTTGCTGCAGAAATTACTGGATCGAAATCTTCTATATTTACGTTGTCTCCATCATATTTTAGAAATCCTCCTATAATCTGTTTTAATTGTAAAGGGGGCAAATCTACTGCTCTTCATCCAGATATTTTTTTTTTAATTTCAGATTGGGTGGTGTTATTTGGACAAGCCAAAGTACAAAACTGCTATTGAAGATTAAACTATTACATAAAGAATACAGATTTGGAAGAAATTTCAAATTTTCTTGCAGAACATTTAAGAAATCAACACCTCAGGGATAAAGAATTAATCCAATATTGTTTAACTTTTATATGAGTATCCCAAAATTGGCATTTCTTTCAGAGTACCTGGTGCTGTTCATTATGCTAGGTGTATGTCTAAAGCAATTTATTGTATCTAAATACTTCTTTTCAGACATCAGGTCTCATTAACAGATTTAGAAAAAGGAGCTATTACAGACATTTGTTCGTTTATAATAAATACACACGTTCGTTTATAATAATTCAACACTCCCACTCAGACCTTAGCCCCAATCAAGACTTAAAATTATTAGAATCACTTGTTCAATACTGAAAATTTGATAAAGAGGCTGCAAACAAAGATTTGTAAAATGGTAAGCCATCTTTGGTATCTTAACTTGGAGCAAGTTGCATTTTCCTTTTTTGAAGACAATTTGGCAAAAAAAGTAAAAATAAGCATGGCTGTAAAATTAATTGCATTTGAAAAAAGAAACTGATGATGATGATGATAAAGATGTAAGAGCAACAATGTTTCAATGAAGTAGATCATTTATTGGACAAAGAAGTTGATTTTTTTATTTCATCACGAACAGTATTTTTTAAAGAGATTTAATTATAATGTGCAATTTTTTGAATACTGATCCCGATGTATGGTGTGAAAATCAATATTAGTAGAAAGAAAAAAAAACAAAGATTTTAAGATTTTTAATGAATCAGCTGATAGGAGAGTAAAATTAATCCAAGGATTCAATTCCTGTTAAACTGAGGATGAAGAACAAAAGCAGTTTTTACTATAAGTAGTATCCGAATGCAGAAAAACTTTTCCAGACTCTTTGAAAGCCATATTATCTAAGCCTTGCCACTTTGACAAAAAATTGTAAACAATATTTTTTTTTTATAATTTGCTTCCTTTTAGATACATGACTTTAATAATCAAATATATCTGAACGTTATTCGTTCTCAATTTTATGCCTTCTTTGACATAAATTTCATTTTTTTTTAAATTTCAGATTTTTAAAATTTATTTTCTTTATTTTATATACAAAAAGTAAGAAAAACAAAAGGAGGAAAGGCAAAATAGTTTTTTTTTTTAAATTTTCATAAAAAAAGCCAACTTTTAGGATTCGGATCATACCTAGTCCTGAAAAAAGCATAGATATATGCTTTTTTCAGTACTCGATATGATCCGAATGATACCGTCTGATCGTTTTGGAAATGGGCAAATAATCTAAAGTTGTTTTCACGGTAAAATTTTCAGGCAAATTTTAAATTATTTAAAAAAAATTTCTAATAGGAAGATTTGCAATTATTAAAAAGAGGCTTCTAAACTACATACAAGCTTTAACACCGAACATATTTTATGATATCACAGTGTTATAAATGATTAATATTATAGATAGATAGCAGTGAAAAGTGGAATAAAGTGGATGGGATTTGAAATCATAACCGCTTGGAGGGTTAAATCTGTAAGTTTTTACATAAGTGATGTGTAACTCATCAAGCCAGGAAGTTTTCTTATGAAACGAGACCAACATTATGTTTCTAGACTCAATTTTGTCCATTTTATGATGGAGAACTTGTTTATAACTAAAGAAATTTTAGAAACACCAGCAGCTATTTGTTCAGCTTGAATTTGTGTAATTCTGTAATTATGGAAACGCTACGCAAGGGCGATCTGCCAAGGATGGAGTGTGCCTTGGTAGGAGGACTTTCTAAGGGGTTTTACGCGTATTCACGGTAGATCTGGAGAAAACCTACCAAAACTCCAGACCGTCAGATCGACAGTCGCGAGATGGGACCCGAACGCGGGACCTTCACACTTCGGCCGTCTACCATTTTCAGTGACATAACCACTGTGCCATGGTAAGGTTTTGTTCAGCTTTAAATACAAATGCATGAATCCATTGAGTGCGGTTAACGGCTAGTTTTTTTTATTATACCGCACTCATAAAATTTGCGCACTGATTAAAAAAATGGGCTGCTTAATAAAACATACTGCCATACACCTCAAATGATATCAGAAACATCTTTAGGTATGCATAAATAAGAATTGCATTAGCCAAGAGTTCCCTGCAACAGTAATTTATTCACAAGTCAAAACATTATCGGTAGCTGATTTAGATACCAGAGTGGATTATAAAGAAAAAAGAACATTCTTCTTCGCTATTTTTAATGACATGGGCGTATTCGATCATCAAAGTACCTATTTCGAAAGCCGAAACATTGCTGTATACATATTTTTAAAAATAGTATCTACAAAATCTGATTATAGTGCATTGCTAACTCATCAACATAGTAATATCATTTTTAACCCATGCACATAAAAAAAGTCAATGCATTAATAAAGTGTACATTCATCTTTTAATGTGAAATCGAATTCGATCAGCTAATTTTCAATCATTTCTTTCCTGGACCAAAATCCTCTTAAAAATTTTCAAGGAAACACTGCCACGAACATACACACAATAAAACTTCTTAATCGTACCTTATTTAAACGAAGGATAATCGCACAATTTTAATAGTGCTCGTGCATCTTTAGAAATAACCTTTCAATAACACATTCCGACCGATAAAACGCTAATTATGTACTTAGACAACAGAATAAAGCGAGTATGTTTACATTCTTAAATCAAATAATTCCGTTCTTCCGCGACAAATCTATTGGTAAACACAATCCAAGAACTTGGATAATTCGATTACTACAAGACTCATTCCGAGCTCAACCAAATCCCCCCCAAACAGAAACAATCGCGGAGTCATTGCCATTGGTTTTCAAGATCTTTTCTGTCTCCCCTTCGGTGGGTAACAATATTCAAGATCTTACTTACCTTATGGCTTTACTTTTTAAAAGTAAGACCGATTACCAGCGGATTTTCAGATTGAGGCCAAGGCTCGCTTAAAACCCACTTTCGTCGATTTTTTTAAAGGGAGAATTTAGGGAGAAAAAGAAAACCGTGCAGTCAAGCACGGACAAGTACGGAGAGACAATAAAAAAAAAAGATGGCAAGAAGATTTTTAAACCTTTTTATACCAACGGGCAAGACTTGGCCATTGCTCGTGATAGAACCAAGGTCCTCTACAAGGTGAAGGTACACTCTAAAAGAGGGATTCTTTTGATTTATCTATACGTATTCATTCATCCAGACTTAAAAGAAACTCTCACAGAGTCAGGTCTGTCAATTCCATCATTTTAACCCTTTAATGGACAATCACTTTTTAATAACGTTTTCCAGATCCCTCCCTCATCCCAAGTGCTTGCAGTGATGAATTAAATATCGAATGGGGCATAGTTATACCTTTCTCATGGGAGGGGGACCAGATAAGGGGGGTGGGGGGCTCCACTCTTACGATAAAATTTATCTGACAGTAAATTTTACAATAAATATCTGGGAAACAATTTTAAATTCTTTATAGTAAATTGAGTTCGTGTTAGGCGCTGACTCATAAAATTAACAAAATTAATAATTTTTTAATGAAGTTAAAATTTATATAAAATTCAAATCTCCGTCGTATACTGTTTTGAGCGATGGATTCAAATACTGAATATTTGGCTATAATTAGTGTTTGCGTGTAGTTGTGTAGACTAAGGGGGGTTTACAGACTAAAGCCACAGTCCCTATATGTCCGTGAATATCAACATTCATTTGGAGAATAGAGCCGACCTGATACTTTTTTTAAATTTCACTGTCGAATATAAAATACGTAAGCGTCAGTAAACTTTTTTATGTATGTTTTTCGATTAACAAATTTGATTTTCACTAAATTCTGATGGATCACAAAGGGACGTTGTTGTTATTGTTGCTGTATTTGGAACATTTATTTTCGGATGTGTTTGCTTTGGTTTCAAGTGCCCTCTTATTAAATCCCTATTCCGTCGAATAAAATAAGCAATGCAATGGCAGTTTTTACAAGCACAGGGAAGGGGAAATCTAACAGTTCAAACCAATGTGTAGCACAGTGGTTAAAACCACTGACATTGGTAGATGGCTGAAGTGGAGGAACAGGGTTCTGTCCTCTCGCGGGGTCTTCGGTCTAGCGGTCTGGAGTTTTGGGCGATTTTCTCCAGATGTATCGTGAATACGCGCTAGATACACAGGAAAGCCCTCACCCAAGGCATTCCCGTCTTTGTGTTTGTCCTTTCTTTGACGTGGATTTATAAGCGGTTCCTCGTGACCAAACATACAAACATGTTCCAACAACAACAACTAACAGTTCAATGGACAATTAGAAACAACCAGGGGACGAGTGGGAATCCAACCCATAATCGTACGCTTATGCGATTAGCAGTAAGAAAGACAGGTCCTTAACCTCTCAGACACCGGCTCCCTAACACAAGAGAAGTATAAATCTTTCAATTTTTTGAAAGCATACTTTAAGGGACGTAGCCAAGACGGTGCGCAAGGGACTTCTGCAAGCCCGAAATTTTGGAATTTTGTTACTTCGATGGCAATAAATCAAGCATTTTTGTGATAAATTCCTCCTTTTAGGTACCCCCCGAAATTTTTTTCTCTCTATATCCCTGCATACTTTTAAGGGTAGATTACCAAGTACCATTCTCAAAATGAATGCCTATATTCAATCAGTCAGTTCCCCCCCCCCCCCCCCTCCCATCTCAAACGTATGATGGAAAAAAATGTCTGTGGCGGGTGACGAAAATCGTCTTGGTTCAAAATAAATTATTTAGACAAAAAAGAAATTTATACAATTTTTGCGAATTTTCAATTTTTATTAAAAACTTTTGATTAAAAAAAAACATGGTCACCAAATTTTACTTCATTTAGTTTATCTGTTTTCGCGTGATTTAAAAAGCGTTCCAGACAGAAGTAACATGCAGTGGATTTTGGACTCCCTAGTACTCGAATCGGAGAGAAATTGCAAAAAAAATTTCGAATTTAAAGGTCCTCAGATAAAAGTTTGTTTCTATTTATACAGATCATTCATTATATGCTGAAGTTGTAAGACGCAAGAGACAATAGCGGAAAACGCTAGTCATTGTAGTACGGAAATGATGAATTTCTGCCCCCCTCCTTTTTTTTTCTTTTTCAATCGCAAACGAGAATACGGATTATCTGTGTCACCCGTCATTCAGGCATCGGAAAATTTGATGTCAGCCCAAGATTCTAAAAAGGCGTAAGAGACAAAATTAGCTTCACAAAGCGAAATAATTGAGCATTACCAAAAATTATCTCCTCATTCTTTTCTTTTAAATATTTTCTTTAATTTTGATTTTTTAGTCAATTTTCCAAAACCCATCGTCAAAAACCTTTATAAAAAGAGAATCAAAAAGCTAGAACAAATTAACAACCATCAAAACCCGAGACAGAAATTTACCAACGCCATTCCTTACTGCAGGGGAGCCCCTCTAAAAAATAACAAATGAAGCTGCTAAGAAAAATATTAAAATACCAATAAAACCTAATCAAAATATTTTCAAACGCATTCGCAGTGTAAAGACCCTATAGACCCTGATGAAACCACCGGCATTTATAAAATAAACTTTACTGACAACAATTCAAATAAATCAGGCTGCTACATAGGTATGACTAAAAGGAAAATTAAAGACCGAAAAAAGGAACACCACAATGATATTAAATTCAATAAACCCAGTACCGCCCTCTCTAAAATAGCCCAAGAACGCCCCATAGAAATCAACTTTAATAATAGCCAAAAACTCTCCAATTACAAAAATAACTATTATGCCCTAAACATGGAAGCTTTGCAGATTATAACCACAGATGGCGCTGTAAATGACATGACGCATGCGCAAATAGATCCGGGATGGAACGATATTCTGAGGAAGAGAGCAAGGCATTTTGAAATCAAAGCTGAGGAAGGTGGTGGCCGCCACCGAAAGTGCTACTGACGGCTTTTAATGAGTTTTTAACCTTTTAAATATTTCATAGATGTTTTCCTTTTGAATTCAACATTAAGATCAAAGGATAAATCGTTCTATTTTTAAGGTATTAAGGTAAAGATGCTCA
This sequence comes from Cheiracanthium punctorium, assembly GCA_038373885.1. NCBI lineage: Eukaryota > Metazoa > Arthropoda > Arachnida > Araneae > Cheiracanthiidae > Cheiracanthium > Cheiracanthium punctorium. Next base: position 135,012 of record JAWZYV010012351.1, on the reverse strand, counting down.
AAGGTTATACAATAAACTAAGTTTAGAAAACAATAATATAAGAAAAAATATCTCTTTAGCAAGAAAATTGTGGTACTTTTAAAAAAATATTTTTAAAAGTCTCACAAATATTTTAAAAGTCCCCTTCGGTTGCGTGAATGCAATTTGGAAAACTTTCGGATGTAATGTTCAGAAACTTTCATACTCTGACTTAATGCTTATTTAATTTTTAATTTAAGATAATACTGAACATGGACTTTTACAAGTAAAAACATTGATAAAATGGTGGATCCAAGTGTATACGTGAATGTGCGTGTGTATGTGTGTGTGGGGGGGGGGCAGTGGTGACGGTTGTGGTTCTAGTTATGGCAATCAGTTCCCCGCCTCCCCCCTCCTTGAGTAAGCTTAATCTAAAAATCTGTCGAGTTGCTGTTGATTTTAACACGCTTTTGAAACTGTTGTGTGCGTTATCCTGTTGCTGTTATCATTGAAAATACACAACGGTGAAGGATCCCCTTCTGTGACGAGTTTTGCTTTAAGGGATGGGTCTTTGAATGCACCCTCCGGAACCCATAGATTACGCAAGCCCAACGCATTGCTGTGTACCAGCAATAGAGCATTAAAAGACCCATCTGGGTGGGAAGCAACTCTGGTCAGAGAAGGGGAACGCTCTCCGTTGCGCATTTTGAATAATGACAAAGAAGACGATAAACATGGGCTCAAGATTAAAAATGGGTTGTAATGAAGAAATGACCCAACTCTGGTAAAATGCTCTGCTATATTAATGTTTATTAATTATTAATAATACTATTAATTATTACAATAATTCAATCATTATTAAGTTAGTTGCATTTATTAAATAAGTTCTTATAAAATAATTAATATATCCATTGTTTTTATTAATAATGAATAATATATCATCTTTCCCTTTATCTTTTGAGAGTCCGCCACTGCACCGATAACAAGCATTTAAAATGTTTTTGAAATGCACTGTTTGAGACTTTCATGAATCTAATAACGCGCAATTTGCTTTTCAGTTTTTCATATCCTCATTCACATCCCCAAAACACTTGTTTTTCTTTCTCCCCCCCCCTTCTCTCTTTCACTCTCTCTCTCTCTCTCTCTCTCTCTCTCTCTCTCTTTCTCTCTCTCTCTTTCTCTTCTCTCTCTGTGTTGTGTGTGTGTGTGAGTCTGTCTGATACTCTGTGTTTTACTTTAATGTTTTACAGCTAGCTCTTTTTGTAATATTTGAAGCTCAACCTATTATTCGAAAATACTAAAAGAAATTCTGGAACATATGTACCCTCTACACAAAACCTAGTCTTCGTTTCTACAAATTTACGCAGACTGCGAGTGGCAACAGTTGATACGAAAATGTGATTTTAAGAATAACAATTGTTCAAGAAGTTTAATCTGTTTACCGAAAGAAGTAAGTACTTTAATTTACGCAGAATACGAATGACAACAGTTGATAAGAAAATGTGAATAGCAATGATAACAAAAGAAATAAATACTTTTAAAATATTGTAGTTGAAAGTTATTTTTAAGCAAAACTAATATTTTGTGATGTTGCAACCGCGACACATATACAGCTAGATTTCTTTTTTTAATTTTAAACACTTCATTATAATTGGAAATCGGCCGTAAATCAGTTCTTTAAATAAAAATAAAAATTACAATGACGTTTTGCTTGATTTGATTTATACTTCACATTATTCGTTGAAAAAAAAATAGTAGTAATCAAATCTACGAGTTTGTGGACTAAAATGGCCGCTACAAAAGTAAATCTATGTTTAATCGGATTTGCCTATTTTTTTCAATTGTTACTGGGGTAAAAACAGGTGGCGGGGAAAATGTCCGCTCAGAACACGCCTAACTGGATGTCCGCTCTCAACACGGAACCAAATGAGGAGACAAGCTAAAAAGTTAAAAACCCCTGAGGTGGCCCAGTTATTGGTATTTATGTACCAAAATCACCGCGTAGGGAAAAAATATGGGAACCATTCCTCATGGGGGCCTGTCTGATATATGCAGACGCATTAACACATATTACATTTATATTACACATATATACAGGGTGAATCTAAACTCTTGGGCAAAATTTTAAGGGGTTATAGGGCACATAATAAGGGATCAGAATCACATAGCAATGTGGGGTCGGCAACTTCGTCTTCGTATAGCTGTTAATAATCACTTCGGAAAAAGTGCTGAAACTATAGTGCACTTGCCGACCACTGTTCGTCAGAAACTAATGTATTTTTCTCCGAAAACAGAAGACTAAAATGGATAGTTTAAAAAGTATATTTTATTTCATGGATGAAATTTTCGGAGACGAGCCTATTGCTTATGAAATTTGGTTAAGAAATTAGACGGACACTTCAATGCTTTTCCAAAAGTGATTATTACCGGGTAAGTTAAAATTGCGTTTCACCCCAGATTGCGATATGATTACGATCCTCATTATGTGACCTATCACCCCTTAAAGTTTTGCCCAAGAGTTTAGATTCATCCTGTATATCACATATACCGATGTACAATCACCATTCGCGTGAATCAGCAATTATCTACGTTTTTAATGAAGAATATCATTAGTAAATTATTTTTCCTTCTTACATTGCTCATTCAATATAGAAATGGGGAGCTCTTATCAAAATTACACTTTAAACAACAAAGAATGCCTATAGACCTCACTGAATTGTAACACTTTTGGGTTTATTTGCTAAAAAAAGTATTAAATGAGCATGCAATTTATCTAAAGTAGATGCGATATAGTCCACAGCAACAACACATATATGAAATTTGTAGGAAATGGTGTCCTTTATGGTTGTATTTCGAGAAAAACATTTTACGTTGATACACAAGTACAAGAAATAAAATAAAATAAGTAAGTAAAATAAAAATAAAATCACATCAAGCACTCCAAAATTTATTGAATGTCACTTTAGAAGGTTTACTGTACAGTGAAATAAACGATAAACCTGTATCCGCTACGAAACTTTAAGAAATATTCTTAAAATTTTTTAATTTTTTAGACTGTGCCACTCTCGAAAAATTTGCCCCGCAGTTCAATATTTAAATTTTTTTTTCTGAAAATTTCAAAAGGCACCCTTTTTTTTTCATTTATTTAAGTGCGTAATGCGTCTTAAAAAGAGTTATCCTGAATTGTTTCGAGTAACTGGTGCAATTGGTTTATTTAGATTTGTGTATCAAGACCGCTAGGCAGATTTTGTTTCTTCGAAATACGCCCTTAATTGTTTTATTGTAGTTTTCGAAAACAGACAGACGGACGGATAAACTGATACAATAAACATTTTTTAATTCTGTTGGATAATTTTTGTTTAATTTATAAAATTAATTAATTTATGTATTATTTATATTGTTTGTACTATTTAGTTAGTTAGTTAGTTCTTGTATTTATTATATTATTTATGTTGTTTTATTTGTCATTTTTATATTTTGTTTTAAGCTAAGTTTTGAATTAAAATGCGAGTATGATCTTTTAAATAATCAAACTCGTAGGTAAAAAATGTCTTAATGTTTTTTAAATACAAAATTTCTAACTAAGTAATTACAGAAATTAAACTGTGTTTAAGTGAGTAACTAAGATAAGCACGATAGTCAATTCAATTCTGCATTCAAATTTCAGGAAGATAAACAAAAGCCTTAAAAAAAAATTCAATAAAATTTAAGATGGTTTCAGAAACCCCAAAAGCAAGTTTCAAATTAAAATCAGATAATGCATTTTTTTTTTTTTTTATATAACTTAATTTTCTTGTTTCGAGAAGCATTATTAAATGTTATTTAATTTTGTCAAATAGTGAGCTAGCTATATTATTTTCCACAGCTGAAAAATAATTAAGAGAAAGAAATCATGATGACGTAATTAATAATAAATAAATAAATACCTGCGACAATTATGTTGCCGACATAGCCTGACCACCAAAAAATCCAAAATAATGCAGCTTTAGGGTACATAATTTTCCCATCACAGGGATCCAGCTTCCATCATAAGGATAGCCACCAAAACACAACACAACACCGCCGCCCCATGCATTCGCGTACGCATTTAGCAAAATATATAATTCCGAGCCGCTAAGAATGTTTTATTTTTGTCCGCCACTCCCGCCGAGGCACTTTATGAAAATAGAGAAAACTTGCTTGCGAGAGAGAAAACACCCCGTTACCTGGGAGATGCGACGTCACGCGTGTGATGTCATCCCGCTTGGCGCATGCGTAATCGGAGTCCGATTTTCAGCGCCAACTTTGTTACGGAAGAATGTTTTTCGCTTATTCTATGGAAGAAGTAAGCATGTTATGATTCCAGAAGATGCATTATTCCTTCCTGCCAGAGCGCAAACAAAATTGTTTCTTTTCAGATAAACGTTTCTGTTAAATTTGATTTAACTTTTGAAGCTTTTTTTTTTTTCAGATTTAAGAAAAAAATCATGTGATTGTTTAACATTACGGTTTTTTTTAAAACCTAATTTTTTTAAACCTAATTCATCTTGGGAGATTTTCCAAGGTGAACAAGCGATAAACATGTAAAAGATGGAAGGGGGAAAATTTATTATTTAGATTTTTTTTTTTTTTTAATAAATAGCTCTCCCTTGAACCTTTATTTGACAAAAGCAAAGAAGTATGCGAGACAATTTCTGTGCTTAATTTTTTCTTCTTCTGGAAATCGTATAAACAACATTCACTTTTGTTCTCCCTGGGGGTTATTCCCAGCATATCGCTTTCAAATAGCAAGTGGAATCGATGCCATCTTGATGTCACGACTTTAAAACTAAAACTTTAGAAACTCAGTACCATTTAAAACTCGATACATAAAGATGGCGTGTATATACAGGGTGTTTTTTAAACTGGTGGTACTCAGAGACCTCTGTAGCTTGAACTATCAGCCGCAAAGCCACCAAATTTTGTACGGGGACTACTGACGAAATGTGAAAAAGGTATCCGAGAAAACAAAATTTTAGGAGAGTCCAAAAGTTGCCGATAGGGGAAAATGTGACGCTTTACACTTTATGACAGCTAAAATTTTGCATAAAACACGATGGAAAAAGCAAAACGCAAAATTCTGATGCAAAACGAAACAACGATGCAAAACGCAAAGTTCTGATATGTAGTCGACACCAGCGATAGTACTTTGAGTTATAAAGAAGAAGCTGGCTGGGGGCATTGCAAATCATTTCAAGTATCAGTTGATCTGTAAAATGCGCCCCACTTTTGCTCAGCATGTGTGTTTTATGCAAAATGTTAGCTGTCTTAAAAGTGTAAAGCGCCGCATTTTCTCCTATCGGCAACTCATGGAACTTTTTTTTTTTTTTTTTTTCGCGGATTCCTTTTTCCCATATCGTCAATAGTACTCGTACAAAATTTGGTGGATTTGCGGTTGATAGTTCAAGCTACAGAGGTCTCTGAGTACCGTCAGTTTAAAAAAAAAAAAAACCCTGTATATAGGGGAGAGTTGAGAGGGGTGGGACATTTTTAACAAAAATATTTCATGAGTTAATATTTTAAAAAACTGTACTGCAAGCTTTAAAAATTACTTGAACTTGAGTGGATGAATAAAAATTCTTTTATTAAAGCTTGAACTTTGATAGTTTCAAAATAACATCTCGAAACATTTAATATATACCTACTCAAATTTGGTGGTAATTATTAAAGTCTTAGTTGTATAGGCAAATTAAAAGAGTAAGAAATATGTCCCATCTCTACTTTACTTAAGGAAGTTAAACTAAAGACATAATGAAGTCTTCTTAAAGGGCGGTACGTTGGATGTTACATGTATAAATGTACACACGGGGGTTACACTGGCTTCTTAAATTTGTGGATCCCGGGACGAAAAAAAAATAATGCAACAGTAACCTTCGGGGGCCACTTTCCATGGCGGAGGCTTACGGTACGCCTCTGTTTTTGTGACTTTTATGAATCTCACGCAGTTTTTAATTTATGACGTTCTTGACTGCCGTAAAAGAAATTCCAGTTAGTTCAGTTGGTTAGTTCACCTTAGCGTTCTGTTGAGTAATATAATAACTTACAACAACAATTTAATTTTTTTTCTTTTCTTTACGTATAGAACCGTTACAGAGGAACGTAATCAAGATGAGTACTCCGGTTACTAAGAAACACAGGTGTAAACGACGCACACCTTACATGGATATTATTCGATTTTTTTTTACGATAACTCTTAATTATTAACACAGGAAACCATACACCGGAGATGACGCGGATGCTTCGATCTGTGTTACCTAGTGTTTTTGAAATGCAATCCTTTTGCTTATCGTCGTCATATTGTGTTTAATGCCAATTCACGTAAAAAGACGTCAATGTGAACAATTTTTTACCATGAATTTTTTTCTCGCCATTTTGAACACTTTTCCAACAAATTTGGAAAGTGTTTCAATGAATACGGTTTGTGTGTCTCTCATATATTTTCTTGCCTTGGATGAAAAGAAGCAAAAAAGATATTCATAGTATGACTGATTTTTTTACAGAGACACAAAATTCTTCCGATAAGGGCTGAAAATTTAACTATGTATTAAGGCTATTCCTTAAAAAAAAAACTGTGGTCGGCATGGAGGTTTGACAGCTTTAAAACGAAGCCGTTGCAAGTATAAACCCCCGAAAAACAAGTAATTTTTTTTTTAATTAAGTCAATTCCTACTTATATCAAACAATGAAACAAAGATCGTACAAAGAAAAATTTTATTTTAGTTACTTTTTATTAAATAACTTAATTAAATTTATTTAATTAGTTAATATTTGGAAAAACTGTACTACAAGTTTTAAAAAATGTATTTGAACTTGAGTGGATGAATAAAAAGTTTTTTATTAACGATTGAAAATTTGAACAAGATAAATAAATATATATATTTATATAGCTTGTTCAAATTTTCAATAGGGAGAGACCTATATGCCTCATGCAGCTTTCAGGACACAAACTTTATTGCTTCTAGAACTTCGTAGAACAATCAACTGTACATAATTCACAAGTACAATCTAGAAGTAACGTGCTTTTAACAATCCGCTTAGATCAGAAGCTCTCAAAAATGCTGTATTTCTCACACAAAATAAGTCACTTTCACAGGCAAAAATTCAGTGGAAATATTCAAGGGATATCGTACACAATCCCTTAAGACACAGCAATGAAGAATTTACACACAGCACTTTAAAAACAGCTTCATAAAGCAAGCAAAAACACAGCTTCTATAGCACTATCAATTCACAAAGCAAGTGTACTGAGAGCTCTTCACGCATTGAGCGTTCAACTCGCACTGAACTCTCGGAGCGACGCGCTCTTCTATAGGGCTGTAGCTTCTGACGTCACTGGTAGGCAAAGCAAGGCAGACTAACCAATAGTCAGGCTAGTTCTACAGGATGTTTGGTAGGCAAAACTGGAACGTAACCAATAGTCTTGCTCTACGTGACGTAGTGTTAAAAAAAAGCGTAAAATTCTCCTGTTATGTGCAAAGTTTTTCGTGTAATTATTTTTAGCAATGTTTAATAAACGGTTTCGTTTGAACTCTAGGTATGATCATTTGAGTGAAGGCCTGAAGTTACAGTGCGATTTTTACTGCATGTTGTTTAGCAGATATTGTCTACGTAGAAATCTTTCCATTTTTAAATATGTTGAATTCGAAAAGCATTATTGACTATATCTGCGATTTACCGAATTTTCAAAAATTTAAGTGAAATTTAACCTTGCTCGTAAAAGGTTATGCACAAAATAAATTGATTTCTACAAAGACAATTATCTGCTGAACAACCTACGATAACTATTTATAGTAAATATTTGAAAGTACACTATTGCGATGGTGAGAAATTTCCCTGTAAGTTAACGTGCAGGTAGTTAATCCAAGTACACATTTTTTTCCCCCAATGGGCGGGCATTTTGCTTCTCATCAAGGGTTTTGCCTCTACTAATGCCAGAAATCACTGGCCATTTTACCATGGGAGCACCCAGATGGGCGGCCAGCGTTAGCCCCTATGGAGGGACGGACAAGTTATGCCCAAGCTTGGTTCGAACCCGGACCCAAGGCATGATAGAATGGTTCTTAAATCACTACACCACCTGAGCGGCCCATGTACACACATAAGAATGTCTTGAAAAATGCTCCTTAATCCATGCATTAATCACGACTGACCTGTCTTGTTGTTTTTGACCTTGCGCTTGCATTACCAAATGAACAATGTCAAAAATGTATATGGAATTTCAATTCAACTGCTTAAGGGGAAGGTGAGGGGGCAGGGGCGCGATCCCCCCCCACCAACATTAATGCATTCTGTTGCACTTGGGAAAATTAGGAAACTTATAGGCAAACTTGGTAAAAATATTTTGAAAAAAAACTATTTTTTTAAGACTTTGCAAAATTCAAGCTTAATATAGGGAATATAACTAAGTTTTAAAAAAAGCGGTATTATAATAGTATTCTAATTGTAGTAGACTAGAAAGAATTTTAAGACAAGAAAACTTGTAAATATTTCTTCACCTTCAATCAAAAACTAGTAGGCTTGGCAAAATTATGAATTTATTAGTTGCAAAATCTAAAAGAAGAAACTATGACTCCGCTACTACTGATCAAAGACCTGATAAAATTTCACAAACCCAGTTGTTTTAAGTAAGTTCGTAAAAACCGATATTTAACATAACAGTTGAAAGACCTCTCCCCCACCCCGTAAAAACGTCTTAACAATGGGCCCCTGATCGTACCCCCATTTTTATTATTCTTAATAGTCCAAGTGCAGGTTCTTCCTTAGGGTTGAATGCAAGATGAGACGAGATACAGATTTACAGCTTTAGAGCGAGACGAGACAGATGTTTTAACCATCACAATATAGGGATTTTGCGATACGAGACAAGCGGAGACAACACCAAACACGTGTGTTAAAGTTATGGATAAGTTATCTTACCGATGAGCTAGTATCTTACTTTCATTAATCTGTCCGCGCTTCCTTTCGCGACGGCAGATTCCCTTTCTAAACTGCTCGTCGTTCTGTGCAGGGGCGTAGCCATGGGGGGGGGGGATATCGGGATATATCCCCTCCGAAATTTTTTGATTAGTGATGAAATTCCGTCTATTTATACACATATAAGTTCATATGCCCCCCCCGCAAATTTTTCCAGCCGCATATCCCCCCCCCGAAAATTTTTCCTGGCTACGCGCCTGGTTCTGAGCCTGCGCAATCACCGGGATAAAGCGAAGGGAAAACAATCTCTCATTGTTGACCTCAGTGAGTTTATTCTTTTCAAAACAAATTATTTTCTTCCTGCGATTTTTAATATCTGATATTTGAAAATCTAATGAAGCACGAATAAAGAATTTCCTAATTAGTAATCAAAATCAGATTCATGATCAAGTGTGCTCGACAAGTGGGGTGGGGGTAAAGGGTGATTCCCCCCTCCCCGATCCCTTTGCATCCGCCCCTGCCAGGCTAACGACAAGACGCAACGTAAAGCGGGTGAATTTTTCTGTGGAAGGCAGAAGCAAAAGTACCTTCTGACACAGAAACGCCTGCGTACCTGTGACCCAGAAGCCAAACGGCAGACGTGTGAGAAAATGGCGTGTAATTAAAGTCAAAAAGATGTTCTCCGACGAACAAATTCGAACGGTTTTCTGCTCCGAATTTTCTGCACAGTTTGTGATTTTCTTTCCCTCACAAGATGGTTCAACACCCTCCAATCTAATTTTAAAGTGAACGCTTTTCACTGATTGGTTATTCGGTGTACAAAAATTATTTTGACCATCAGAGTTTGATAAAAAAAAAAAAAATCGGCCCTAGACCTAGCATTTTTGTAAAAAACCCTGTACAATCGAACTTTGTTAACGTCAGCGCTCAGACGAGTACGAAAATTGCTCCACGTTAAAATTAATTTGTGTAGTAATTGAGTTTTGTGAAAGAATGTTCTTGGAAACAGGAGCCATCAAAATATAGGGTATTATTTTGATGATATAGGGTATTATATGATTTTCATTATTAAAGTTTCCCTATTCAGAGACGTGTATTGAGAAAAAATACTGACTAGAACGCCCCAAAATTTGCAGGAAACCTTACTGAGATCACGGAGGAGAGCGCCATCTGGCGACATTTTAAATTTCACAACGTTTTAGTGCAAATAAAACAGACAAACAAGCATTCTCGAGCGTAAAAAAAAAAACAAAGAGGTTGTGAAACAGATGTTTTACACGGTTTTACACCTCTGGGCAGTTAGAGAATTGCATATTAGCAATTTAGGATTGTAGAGCGTCATCTGATGGTGCTTTTTTAGTACGTGTAAGCAGGCCTGTCGAGAGGGGGGGGGGGGAAGAGGGGGAATCCCCCGGGCCCGTGTTTTCTGGGGCCCCGGGCTAAACTTTCAAAAAGAATTTCTGTATAGTCAGAAATAGAATTCGCGAAAACCGACACCGACTGGAATAAGTAAAGACGAGACGAGGTCCTAAATGAAACTGGATTGCTGACATCATGTACGCTTTTTTATTTATTTAGTTTTGAAGTAAAACTTCCTTAGTCGCGACTAGGGAGTCACTCAGATTTTATTTTCTGACGGAAGTAACGCTCAGTAAAGGAAGTGACGTATATGTCATATACTCCACGGCAAGCACGCATGAAAAAAAAGGACCACGGAAAATCCTACATTTTCGACCGCTCGCTCCTTTCGCTGACTTCATTGTTGAAAATGCATTATCATTATTATCATTATTTAGTTTTTCTTGAGATGGCAACGTTATCCACAAAATATGTATTTAAATATCTCGTTTTGTCGATGGCATCTAGTTGTAAATTTCTATACTCTCTGAGGAGTTTGTGGAGATTTCCGTGGGGAAATAACTTTTGAATTAAATTGTTTTTAAGAAGTCTAACGTTTCTTTTCTTGATTGTGTATTGTTAGATTGTGGCTAGTACTTATTTTCAGACATAGAATTATTACTGCCGTGGTGGTATTTGATGAATATACAAATGCCGAACGCGTTTTAAAATAAACGACTTGGTGCAGTGATTAATATTTGGCGTCCGCTTACTAGAAAGCTGGGTTAGTATTTTGACTAACTCTTGATACGACATTCATCGTGTAAAAATACGGGGAACGTGTTAGGATACCGCGATTACGTGGCATACGGCGTTACGCACGGGGAACGTGTTAGGCTACGGGGAACGGCGATTTCTCGCCGTTTCTTTGAGACATCAATCTTTATTTATATATCAATAAGCGTTTTGAAGGTACATCCAACATAATATTTTACATGTAATCCCAACCTCACAGGAGGTTGTCGAGAATCCTTATTTTTAGATGAATAATATACAAGGTTTTGGAAAAGCACAAAGAAATGGAACTTGTCTGCAATCGAACCGGAAAAGTAGTTAGAAACGTCAGTTTAAGAACACTTTTCCTGGATTCTAACCCAACTTCAAGACAGAACAACGGTTTAAGAACAAGGAGATGGAACACCACAATTAAAGGGACAGTGGCTGCAAATGTACCTAAACAGCAGAGGGAAATTTTCGTTTAAGAACACTGTTGGAGGATCACACTTCGATCCCACGAAGGTAAATTTATAGGAGGGGACACTTCGCTTAGAAAGTTGGATAACGCCATTGTTGCAAACAGATGGCGCTACGCACACTGGGTAACGGCGCATCTCAGGTTGTTTATATTTCCATCGAGGCGAAGTAAATGGAGATCGTTGAATTATCAAAACTTCAAAAAATTAAATACATAGACTTATGAGCGTGATATATAGTAATTACTGGTTTCAGATGCGTTTTAATTACATAATTGTCTTATAATACTATTTCGTAGTGAATATAAGCAATAGTTTCGAAGTGAAGTGATATTATTATTTGTCAAATGCCAGTTGCATTTGCCGTTAGGCCATTAAACTCCTAAATATTATGTATGTAGTGTCTGTTATTATTTTGCCCAAAAGATGTATTTTAAGAAATGTTAGAACGTAAGAAACGGACCCTGGCTGCAACCCATCCCAAACAATGGACAGAACCTGCAGTTTAAAAACATGGATACAGAATAATAATTCGGAACCTACTAGCAGACGAAATCAACGCTTAAGAACACTGTGATAAATAAACACAACAAAAATTACACTACCTGATTACATTTTCTTTCAGAATGATTTTTCATGTGTAACAACTGTATAGGTAATTCTGTGGTTAAGATTAAAAAGAAAACAAAATATCATAGTACCCCACAAACAGAGGAAAACATCGATTAAAGAACACAGTTAAAGTATAATACTAGACTACGGACTACGGACATCCCCCCCCCCCCATAAGACCCAACCTCCAGACGGAGCAATGGTATACGAAAACAGTTAAAGAATAATACTACAACATGGACACTTCCTGGATTCTAAGTAATTGTCATGAATGACCGATGATTCTTACTGGAGATTTTAATGTTAATTTTCGCTCTCAAAAATCTCAGTCGTTAGTTGATTTTTTAAAAGAAAAATTTGATCGGCCGATAAGTTCTTTCGGGCCCGAGTTTCTCTCTCGACGGGCCTGCGTGTAAGTGCTCACACAAGCAAGAGGCCGTATACATGTCCATGCCGCAAAATTAAAATCTGCTACCCCAGCATGCTCCTTTCACTTTTATATCTCCATGCAGGGGCGTAGCCAAGGGGGGGTTAGGGGGGGTCATACCCCCTCCCATGAGGAATTTTTTGCCATACAAAATGTATATTCTTCACTCCCTTATCACACACATGTATGCATGAGTAGCAGTAGTCGTAACCACCCCATGAAAAATTTCTGGCTACGCCCCTGTCTCCATGCATACTGTTACAGTGAGGTCAGTTTAAAAAATGTATTCTAAAGGAAAATATTGACTTAAATTGAAAGAGCCATTCCGAAGAAATTTTTTGGTATGGTTTATAGTTTCTGTGACGTAGATTTTTGAACACGTAATTCGTGTTCATGTTATATGGAGCGGGCGGTATGAAGTCATTCGCCCTGGCAAATGACTTAGTAGATCGGAAGGGAGAAGGGACCAGTCTCGGCGAAATTAATGTATTCGTGGTTAAAAAATTTTTAATATGGACTTGAGGGGGGCGGGGGAGCGGAAGCGTGCTGTGTCAGCTGTATTTCGCCTGCTATTACAAAGAAAATCCTTCCTTAAAATTTTGCCGCCGTAGACAATGGCCTACTCTTGCTTAATTAGAAATACGGTACTGCACAAAAGAGTAGCGGCTGCACCATGGCCGAATGGATAAGACACTGAATACGGTAGACGCCTGGGGGTCGAGCGTTTAGGCCCACCGATCTGCTGTCGATCTAACGGTCTGCGGGTCGGAGCAGTTTTCTCCAGATGGAACGTAAATAGGCGTTAGAACTAGAACCCCTTAAAAAGTACTCTACCCAAGGCACCCCGCCCGTAGCCAGATGCCCCAAATGTAGGCTTGCCATAACACAAAACACGCGGTTCAGCACACATCCATGAGTGTCCACTGATTAGTATTCAATGAGAAACATTTTTGTGTAGAGTCTTAACGAAAGCTTCTGTGTCCACTGTCCTCAGTCTGCATAAATCGATTCCTGATTCGCGGGACTAATAAGTTAAAATTATCGCGAGGAAGGGAGGAAAAATATCACTCTTTCCATATCCTAATATCAAATTACACGTTGCAGCAGCTGTGACGAAAAGGAAGGAAGTCAGATGAGCAAAACATCATAAGATCACACAGACTACAAAACATTTTTGTGACTTCAGAAAAGAGAACAAGACGCGGCGTGCATCCATAATGAAATTTAGTCAGCTTCCTTCCTCTGTATTTTCGCTTTAAAATCAACTTCCCTTCGAGCACCTTCCAACAAAATTTGCATGTGATTGTGGTGTCAGTTTGGGTGTCCATGAAGATATTTGTATCACGCAAGCTCCTTGCACCAGGTAGCCAAAATCTACTCGCTTCCGTTAACCCTTTAACGCGCAGTATTCCCTCTCTGAGATCACCAAACTCTAACGTTTTGACTGTTGCCAGTAACGAAGAATACATTCGATTTCTATAAAATAGTTGCGGGTGACATAGCTCCACGAGAATCCTTTACTTTTTAGCACGTCATTTCCCGTCAAAAAATGGTCACGATCATTTTTAACAGCACTGACATCTGCTGAAAAATGGAAGAATGCGAGAACATATGGATAGATTGCCCAATGCTGAAAAAAAGGCAGCCGTTGCCATCGCTCGACTTAACTACCAGCAAGATGGCGGACGATCGAAACGTTCATCGCGTGCCACAGATCTAGAGACCCTGTGCCCGGCACAGCCAACTGTCGTCAAAACAGGGTCTCTAGAACTGTGGCACGCGATGAACGTTCCGATCGTCCGCCCTCTTGCTTGTAGTTAAGTCGAGCGATGGCAACGGCGTCCCTTTTTTCAGCATTGGGAAAGGATTGCGCCTCAAAGGGTTAAGTCTACCGAATATTTTATTGGTTCCCAACCGGTGGTTGCGAACCACCAGAGGTTCGTGAAATGTTATAAAGGGGTCGCGAAAAGTATTAGGTGTACCGGAAAGTCATGTTCTGTTTTTCGTATGTCAATATTTTGCCTTGCCCAAACTACTGAAGCTAATAATACGAGATTCGGAACGCGTATGAATTTTTACTTTCCGAACATGTACCATGTAAGGAAGGTCATGAAAAAATTCGATTTTGCGAGACGAGACAAAGCTTTTAGGCTGTCTTGCGAGACGCGAGACGCCAATTTTCCGTCTCCCGCCCATCCCTACTAGCACACGACTACCCAACATAGGATTCAACAGATTCTTTCGGATTTTAGAAGGCGTTCGTAAAAACAGAAAGGTTGGGAACCACTGGACTATTGAATAATTTTATACTGCATTATTGAAAACTTATTTAATATTTCTTAAGTTTTGCTATTTTATCCTTTTATAAAACTTTTATTTCATTTTTGAAGACTTCAGTTCTAGTTATTCTATTAACCCTTTAACGCGCCCGCTCTGGGAACACCAAACTCTGACGTTTTGACTGTTGCCAGTCACGAAGAATAGATTTGATTTCTATAAAAAAATAGTTGCGGATGGCATAGCTTCACGAGAATCCTTTACTTTTTAGCACGTCCTTTCCCGTCAAAAAATGGTCACGATTCTTTTTAACAGCACTGACATCTGCTGAAAAATGGAAGAATACGAGAACAGCTGAATAGATGGCCCAATGCTGAAAAAAGGGCAGCCGTTGCCATCGCTCGATTTAACTACCAGCTAGATGGCGGACAGCTGGCTGTGCGGCACAGCCAGCTATCGTCAAAAAAGGGTCTCTAGATCTAAGGCACGCGATGAACGTTTCGATCGTCCGCCATCTAGCTGGTAGTTCAGTCGAACGATGGCAACGGTTGCCCTTTTTTCAGCATTGGGAAAGGGTTGCGCCTCAAAGGGTTAAATATTAACCACCGAACAGAAGTAAATATTAAAGCAAATAAGATTACAAGATAAAATATGAAAATTCTCAGATTTTTTTGATAAAGTTGCTATGCATGTGTTGAAATGCACTTATAATTAGGAAAATAATCTTTTCTTGAGAGAAATTTTACCGTGAGTTTTGCAGTTCCCATATTATGGTTATGATTTAAGAACTAGTATAACCCCTTTAACGCGCAGTGTTCCCGCTCTGGGAACACCAAACTCTGACGTTTTGACTGTTACCAGTCACGAACAATAGATTTGATTTCTATAAAAATAGTTGCGGGTGACATAGCTCCACGAGAATCCTTCACTTTTTAGCACGTCATTTCCCGTAAAAAAATGGTCACGATTCTTTTTAACAGCACTGACATCTGCTGAAAAGGGGGAAGAATGCGAGAACATCTGGATAGATTGCCCAATGCTGAAAAAAGGGCAGCCGTTGCCATCGCTCGACTTAACTACCAGCAAGATGGCGGACGATCGAAACGTTCATCGCGTGCCACAGATCCAGAGACCCTTTTTTGACGACAGCTGGCGGTGCGCGCACAGCCACCGTCGTCCGCCATCTTTCTGGTAGTTAAGTCGAGCGAAGTCGGCTGCCCTTTTTTCAGCATTGAGAAAGGGTTGAACCTCAAAGGGTTAATTAATGACTTAATTCCAATTTGGACTGAGAGGTTAAGAACCTGCGCTTAACCTCTGAGCCGCAATCAAAGATTCTCCCCTGTTCGCTCATATACAATTACTACTGAAGTGAACAGTCATGTGCTTGTTGTCTTTCATGACAAGAATATCTTTTTCACTGGTCCACATATGCGTCGCTATAAAAGTTTACCAAAACAAAAAACAGAGCCAGCGATTTTCAAAAGTTCGACAAAGTTCTGAATATTCATTCAGCATAATAGGACAGAAATAGGCCGTCGCGCCTCCTGTTTTAGATTCGTTCCGAAGCGGACCCATCCGAGTATACATTTCTCGAATCTAGGCGATTTACTCGAATGACCAGCAAGGTATTATCGCTCTACAAGCCTGAATCAACTGGCCAGCGATGATGATCTTTTTGTCTCGGATTAATATCTGTAGACAAAAAAAAAAAAAAAAAGCATCCATCGCCAAGAAATCCGAGCTGACCTTTTCTTTTGTGGTAGCCTCTTTCGCATCCCATTCAACGGAGGCAGCGAGGGGCATCGGGGCCCGCGCCCTCCTCTCTCTCTTTCGTGAAAGGGCCCCCATCCGGTTTTGCACGCAAGGCATGTCCGCAACAATAGAGTTTCCCCGCTAGAAATAGAAACTTTTGCAGATGCGAACAATTTTTTTATTTTTATTTTGTAAGTACCCGAATCAATTTGTTTTCGAATAATCGGTTTGTAATTGATTTTCACGGACGAGTCAGAGATATTCAAACCAACGGTTGACCAACAGAGCAAGGTCATTCTACTGACGTACCCGGATGGTATGGTCAACATATGACCTGTTTTTTTTTCAGAGATCGAAAAATTTCAGTTTTGATTAAGGAATCAGAATGGATGACTGATCAAAGCGGAGAGTTCCTTTCAGCAGTGGCGGCCCGTGGTCAAAACTGTTAGTGCAGCCGGAAGCATATGAGCCCCCCCCCCTTTCCTCCGGACAGGATTGGAAAATCTTAGTTACTGAATTCGAAAGCTGGCGGATTAAGCCCTCACCGAGGAAAGAAAAAAAAAAGAAATTACTTAAAAAATGTAAGAGATCCTATTTTACTTCCATAAAATTTACATAAATTTCAACCAGCCGCTCTTATCCTCAAAATTGCATTAATCCGTGTCTGATTCGAAGTTTCCTTAGAATTTTCTTTTGTAACGATAACTTGAGAAGAAAAGAAAAAAAAAGAAAACTTACTTATTTTTTATAAGTCAAATCAATCCTCCTTTCTTTTAAACATGCGAATCGGTCAGTGATGTCCCCATAAAAAGGCGTTGTTTTAATCAATAGTAGATATCAATAATTTTAAAAGCTCTTTAAAATTTCCCATGTTTAAATAATTTTCTCGCTCGCCATGTCCTCTAAATGCCAGTTCTTGCTTACTTAAAAGCAATACTGTTTTGATGGGTAATTGTCCATTCATAAGCGTCTATTCAGGCTTACCTTCTTGATAAATTCAGCGATATAAAGTAGAGAGTTTTTCAAACATATATTCTCCTTACCCCCTCACTCACTTCTCGTCCGAGTCCGAGCTAATCAGTTAGTCGAGTTCTCAAGTTCAGCCGCCGTTAAAAAATCTTTCATCGGCTGTATCAGCTGCATACTCCCTATGCCGGAGAGGCTGCTTACGTAGTCGTTGTCATGGCAACGGTGCGGCCAATTTCCTTTTCAGCGCTCTGGGCTGAACCAAAGATTTTCCCAATTGACTTACGGGAAGATTAAAGAGCTTTTTTTTCTGAATGAGCGATCCGGCCACAATACGTTTTTTTTTTGTTTGGTTTTTTTCGGAGATTTTTTTTATTTACCGTAGGAATTCCACAATTCTAATCTGAATTTAGGAAAATTAGTAGAATAAATTATTTTAAAGTATGTGCTGATAATTTCAAGTGCAGCCCGGCTGTACTTGCTGTATCCCACGAGCCGCCACTGCTTTTCAGGCAAGTAAGCCCCATGCGAAATGCACTACAATGGCTAAAAAAGTTAAGGAACAACATGTTTTTTGAAGCTCACCATAAAAAAAATGACACCAACAATAAAATTTATAGTTTATATAAATTATAAAAATGAGCTTTATGCAAATTTAAGCAAAAATGATAGCTACCACTTTTCTTTTACAGAAAACAACAGGCATACATGAGTGAGAGAAAAATATGCCAATATCAGGCTTTTCTAATTACGCGTGTAACTTTTGGTGGTTTACAACTTTTGTAAGCAGATTCGTTGACAATAGGCAACAGGGTCCCTCAATGTGAGAGAAGCCACCTGCCCGATTCGTTAAGATAGCGGTCGATCGGTTGGATGGAAATAGGATTGTCACAGTATGATGCTGCTAGGCGTCTTAATGTGTTTTTCAGTGGGCTCCACAGATCTCTAGAATCAAACCAAAGCTTCTGTGTCCAGAAGCCATGTTCCAGGCCGACCACGAGCTACAACACCCGCAGAAGATCGTTTTATAGCTCTTTCGGCTCGAACTAGAAGAAGCATTTCTGTGCCGCACCGGAGCAACCTTCACGGAGTAATTTCAAGCTCCCCTAAAGACCTTGAAGGTTTACTTAAAGCAGCAACCTGTCCACCTAGATAGTCCCGAAGATGTTCTGTTGGATTCAGGTCTGAAGATTGAGCTGGCCATTCTGTTCGCCCTAAACCAAGACCCTCCATCTATTCCTTAACAACTACAGCTCGGTGAGGTCGTACATTATCATCCATCAGAATGAAATCATTGCCAATTGCACCGGTATATGTGAGGACATATGGATCAAAGATCTCATCCCGATATCTCACACAGTCAGAGTTCCTCTCTGGAACATTTGCAGGCCAGTATGACCACCGAGTGAGATTCCTACCCTAACCATTATTCCACCACATCGGTAACTGCGTCTTTCAACAGTGTTTGATTGATGGTATCTGGTGCTCTGTTCCCTACAGATCAGCAGATGTCCTGAATCGCTCTCCAGTGCGAATCTGGACTCGTCTGTAAAGAGTACAGAAGCCCTTCGCTGTCTGGTCCAGGAAACGTGTTCTTTTGCTCACAGGGGCGTTTTTCATGGGGGGGGGGGTTACGACTACTGAAACTCACATATATGCATAAATGTGTGCGATGAGGGAGTGAAGAATATACATTTTGTATGACAAAAAATTCCTCAGGGGGGGGGTTATGACCCCCCTAACACTCCCCTTGGCTACGCCGATGCTTGCTCAAGATAAGAGGGCCCTTCTCTGTCGTCCTTTGAGGGGACACACACAACTAGTCGCTTTGCATACAGACCTGCATTGTAAAAGGAATTTTTAAAAAGCTTTCGAGCAGTGTAATTTGGTTTAAGGTGGTCATACTTGCAGCCACGGATGGGCAAAATAATTGACAAATGTGAAATTAGGCTTCTTTTTATTGTATTTAATTTCATGTGCAAAGAAAGTTTATTGAAAGTTTTTTCAGATGCGGTTTTTAAGCATTAAGTTTAGAAATGTTTAAGCATTATGTTTAGAAAATCTAAATTCCCTGAATTTGTCACTCTATAGTTGCTTTCAAGCCATCTAATTTGTTCCACAAATGGTGAGAAAATGGATAACTTGAATCTTCCAATACTTAATTTCATTAATTTCGGGCACAGTTCATATGAAGCTTATTTGAATGAGTGCGTTTGAAAGATTCCTTATAGTCATTTTCTTTCTTTGAAAAAAAAAAAAAAAATTCACAAAAACTCGTTTCTATTCACAAATTATTTTTATTTCGCATCTTTTCGCAATTATAAGAAAATTTCGCATGAATTCGCATGTAGTTCGTTAAAACAAAAATTCCGTATATTTTACTTCTGTTTTATTGCTTTAACTTCTTTGTTATTAAAAAACATAAAATTGTGTCATTTTACACTTTTAAATATCATGGGAGTTAATAGAAAAAAAGTTCATGTCTTTTTTTTTGTTTAAGATTTGTGAACATTTTTTCTTTTGAAATAAAAAAATTTGGGGATACTAGGCTCGGGATTAATGGAAAATCAGGACCTGGTTAAATGATCGCTTATTGAAACAGCTTTAAACTCGCCTGTTAGCAATGGTAAACCCATAAAAAGAGTATCATTTGTGGAAAGAAAAATCGTTGCCTATACATTATAATACGAATGAAAAAGAAAAAAAAATGCAGTTAGAGGAAAAGATTACGCATGCTTTCGTAGTCAAACAAAAGATTTATCTTTAAAAAAAAAAAAGTTTTCATTTTTTCAGGGGATATGTGTTTTTGCGCAGAAAAATAGCTGTGAGTTACGGCCTAGGAGAATGAGGTCTTCAACCTTCCTTATCCGAAGACTACTGAGACTGTGGTTCGTTCGTTTGAATGTGCAGTACGTTAAAAGGGAAAAAACAACTCAACTTGGATGGAAATGTAGAGTGAATGAATAAATTAAGAGCTTATTTTTCTCTTTCAGGGCGATTTAATAATGATGCACATAACTTTCGGCTGAGCTGTGGGACATACATATTCTGTCGCACTTCCTTAACATGGTAAATAGAAATGAACATATTAAAACATTCCTTATTCCCCAGGCAGTACCGTTAGGAAGCAAGTAAACACGGCGTAAAGTTCTGTCAGGAGACGTTATTTCTTTTGGACTCCTAATTTAAAATGTACACCACCAGTTAACACTTTAATGCTCAACAGTTTCACATCTATATAGAAGAACAACTTTATACAGTGCCCAACGCTGAAAAAGTACACCCGTTGCCATCTTTCGAGCTAACTACCACCGCTCTGTAACTCTGTAGCACGCGTTGGGTTATTCGATTGACCGCTTTGTTGCTGGTTGTAAACGCGAGTAATGGCAGCGGGTGTACTTTTTCGGTTTAGGGAACATTTAACCATATTTTCTGCGACTGACAGTTGAAAACGTTGAAAATAGGTGGTTTCACAGCTAGTCTCAAAAAAAGTGTTTTTAAAATGTCCCAACTCTGAAAAAGTACCGTCGTTGCCATCGATCCATTTAACTGCCAACAACATGCCGGTCGACCGAATAGCCTTTCTGGCGTTATAGAGATAAAGAAGATTTTTGACACAGCTGGCAGCGAGTTCATATCTGTATATGCTCTGCCAGTGGCGGCCCGTGGTCAAATTTGTTAGTGCAGCCGGAAGCAAATGAGCTCCCCCCCCCCACCCCTTGCCCCCCACAGGAATGGAAAATCTTTGTTACTGAATTCGAAAACTGGCGGATTGAGCCCTCACCGAGGAAAAAGAAATTACATAAAAAATGCAAGAGATCCTATTTTACTTCCATAAAATTTACATAAATTTCAACCAGCCGCTCTTATCCTCAAAATTGCATTAATCCGCGTCTGATTCGAAGTTTCCTTGCAACTTTCTTTTGTAACGATAAGTTCAGAAGGAAAGAAAAAAAAAAAAAAAAGAAAACTTACTTATTTTTTATAAGTCAAATGAATCCCCCTTTCTTTTAAACTTGCGAATCTGTCAGTGATGTCCTCATAAAAAGGCGTTGTTTTAAATCAGATATCTATAATTTTAAAAGCTCTTTAAAATTTCCCCTGTTTAAAGAATTTTCTCGCTCGCCATGTCCTCTAAATGCCAGTTCTTGCTTACTTTAAAAAAAATACTGCTTTGATGGGTAATTGTCCATTCATAAGCCAGGCTTACCTTCTTGATAAATTCAGCAATATAAAGTCGAGAGTTTGCCGAACATATATTCTCCGTACCCCTCCCTCACTTCTCGAGCCAATCAGTCAGTCGAATTCATTGCAGCCGTCGTTTGAAAATCTTTCATCAGCTGTACTTAGCTACTAACTCCCTATGCCGGAGAGACTGCTTACAAACTCGTTGCCATAGCAACGGTGCTGCCAATTTCTTGATCGGCTGTGAGGGCTGTACCGAGGCCTCCGAGACTCACAGTTGAATTGCGGGAAGATTAAAGGGCTTTTCTCTGAATGAGCGATCCGGCAGTTACTACAACACGTTGTTTTTTGTTTTAGATTTTTTTTTTTAATTTATTAGAAATTCCATAATTCTAATCTGAATTTAAGTAATTTAGTAGAATAAATTATTTTAAAGTATGTGTTGACAATTTCAAGTGCAGCCCGGCTCTACTTGCTGTATCCCACGAGCCGCCACTGTGCTCTGCATCAAATGATTCGTGATTCGATTTTATTTTATTTGTATCTTATGACACTAGGGGCCAAGGCCCCCAGACCGTCACCTCCGATATAGAAGGCCTACGCACCGAATACAAAAATTGACACGATGGCGCATTCCGTAGTCCAAACTCCGTTGCTTTATTCACATGTTTACATCTAGTTTTGACGTGCTCGTGAGTATACTACTCTCTGTCTGAAGAGTTGTCTTGTCAGTTATAAGCTCTTCGTTCAGAAGCTAATTTTTACAGGGAGAAGGTAAGTGGGAATGATGACTCATATATCATTTTAAAGATCTTTCCATTACCAGTAATTTGATACCAAATTTATTCTAAAATCATAAAAAATAACTAAGTTATGAATGTTCAAAATTTTGTTCAAATACGCAAAATTTTTTTTAATCGTTATTTCCATTATTGTTAATTGTATTATGACAATAGTCGCCAAGTTACGCGAATTTCAATGGCATAATTAAATTATTTAATAGAATTACGTGTTAAAACTTGACGTGATTGGTTGCCATGATGCATGAATATTGTCTGTACTTAAATAATATGTAATCTTGCTTTTAATATTGCTCATGTGTTATTGAGTTATTTATAATTCGAATTTTGAAAAAATCACTTCGAGATAATGAGCCAAATGTAAATTTTTTACGTGGTATTTCCAATGGGGATTTCTTTTATATCTAAAATTGAAGAGGCTAACAACACATAAAAATATTTTTACATGTTACTCACAATGCACTAAAAAGAACTATTTATGGTGTATATAAATTTATTCGATTATATTACATGATTCAAGAGATATAGAGGACTTAGATATAAGGAATTTTGTCGCCAAAAGCCAAAAAAATATCTAGCACTTCCGTTGTTCTAATGATTTCTAGGCTCATAAGAATAGCAACCTATCTATAATTTCATGTGTCCGGCATTTATCTTGGCGAAAAATCCTTTGTCTTGTCGGACCGCCGCCGGGATTATACGTAAATACCTAATTTTACATACATTTTTATTAGATTGATAAAAATCTTGGGCCTATGTTCCGTATCCGGTGCCCCTTGGTTCTGGCGACATCGTGAGCGATGTTCAACGTTAGTAAAGTACCCTGCCGATGGTAGTTTGACTGGCAACCATAAAGAAATGTGTAGAGCTTGGCGACGTTTTTTTTTTAGAGGAATGATAATGCGTGAAATATTGTAAATTGGATAATTTAGAACTATTGAAAGAAGCGAAATTTCTTGCACTTTCGGGCATGCGTAATAGTTGTTTTTTAATCTAGCTACTGTGTATGTGTGACGTAAGCAGATGAATGTAACGAATTCGCTTGCTCAATTTGACGTCACTAAGCTGTTAATTTGCGTTTTGCGCATGCGTTATTGTTATTTTTCATTTTTTCCTGTTTCGTCTACTATTCTAATTTGCTTGAACTTGTACTAATGTTTTTTTTTGGGGTCTCGCAGAGGGGCCCGCGTTAGCATATTCGAGGGGCCCTTTTGAGGCGGTGGCCGGACCCACTGATGTTTTTTTTGGGTCTCGCAGAGGGGCCCGCGTTAGCATATTTTCGAGGGGGCCCCCTTGAGGCGGTGGCCGGACCCACTGATGTTTTTTTTTTGGATCTCGCAGAGGGGCCCGCGTTAGCATATTTTCGAGGGGGCACCCTTGAGGCAATGGCCGGACCCATGATGTTTTTTTGGGGTCTCGCAGAGGAGTAAACGATAGCATATTTTCGAGGGGGCCCTTTTGAGGCGTTGGCCGGACCCACTGATGTTCTTTTGGGATCTCGCAGAGGGGCCCGCCCGGACCCACTAATGTTTTTTTGGGTCTCGCAGAGGGGCCCGCGTTATCATATTTTTGGGGGGGCCCTTTTGAGGCGGTAGCTGGACCCACTGATGTTTTTTTTGGGGTCTCGCAGAGTGGCTCGCGCGCCCTCCGAGAAAAATGTTTTTACACTGCATAAATGGGGCTTTTACCAATATTTAGCAGGCTTTATACTAGATAAAATGAATATTCACTATTTGCGCCCCCCTCCGAAAGAGTTTCTGCTTCCGCCCTTGGAGAACATATGTAAAGCTGACGTCATAAACTTGAAAATCGTCTGGATTTTATATCACATGTTGGTCTGGAAAATCGTTTTTTTTTTGTTTTTTTTATCAGAATCTGAGTGGCAATTCTGATAATTAAACGCGGTGCATTTGAAGTATAGAATTTTCATTTAGTGTTAATTGCATGAAGATTGAAGTTTGGTGTTCTTTGATTCTGAGTCGAATAAGTTTGTGTTTACTTTTCCTTGTGTTTTTGATTCCGTTTTACGGACCCTTTAACGTAAGTTAGTGAGCGTCTCGGGGAATTTCTTCGTTAGTATGGATGTGTGGAATATAGAATGGGGGGGGGGAAGTGAGGTAAGTGCTTCTTTAATTGTACTTTTTCTAATGTTTTGCTGTGGATTTGACTGTTTTATATAGTGTCATTTACTTAGAATTTGTGTTTCTTTGTAAAATTTTAGTGGTATATACTAGTGTTTATTCGTCACAAGACGGCGATAGTCGTTGGAGCTTGGCGGTCGCCAGGGAGGCTTGGCGCCATGGCTGGAGCTTGGCGCCAAGGTCTGTAGCGCTCGCACTTGGCGATCGCTAAGCTCCAGCGGCTATCGCCGTGTTTACATGAGGGGCACCGTCTTGTATGATTTTACCAAATCTTGAAATGAGTGTTGTATTTATACCGAAAAGAGTTTTTTTTTTTCTACCCAAATACAGTAGAAATTTGCATTTTGACTACTTAAACTGCTACTCAATTTAAAAAAGTGTTTAATATGAAAACATCTTTCCCTCTTGCAAAAAAGCTGAAATTTTGCTAATCAAGCATTGATTTTTATGGATTAAGTATATTCTATAAAAAAGTAATACTTTTAATAGTTTAAACCACAAACTTAAATGCTTCAGAGGACTTTTCCAATATATAATAATTCAATTTAATCTAAATGTGATTTCACTGCTGCATAAGAATACTATTAAATAAATACCCATGAAAAGACGTTGAATTTGATGTAATAAATTTATGAAATGGATATTTTTTTTTTCAAATTAAAGTGGTAAGTTCTTATGAAGAATTTTTCCATTCTCATAAAGGCAGTTTCATGTGAATGGATATTTTATTTACTGTTCGAAAAGAAAAGGTTGGGCACTTTTTCGGTCAAAACTCATTCAAATGAACGCAGAGCACTGAACTACGGAGTCGGCCATTTTTAATCGGTGTGGAGGCCTTCTATATCGGAGGTGACGCCCAGACTCGCTACGCTCGCTTTTCGTATGAAGCATTCGGCCCCTAATCAGGCTTATTCGTAAAAAAGACATAATTTCAACAGACAAAACCCGAAGATTGGATCAGATAGAATGTTACTGAGCTACACATTGCTTGGTTCTTGCATCTTCATTGGTACATAAAAATTTTAAACTTCACACTACAGCAGACCCCCTCCCCCTCATAACACGGAAGATATTTTGTTATGGGAATCCGTGTTGTACGGGTCCTGAGCTATACTCCACCTGGAGTGCGGACTCCGCTGATAATCGCTGGAAAAATTATTTGCACTCCTCAGAAACACAATGATATTTAATGTTGCCATTCAAAAGTTATATTAATTAGGAGCTAAAGGGTAATAAAATCAGAACATCTGTTTCAGCTGTATTTTTAATAATGGAAAACCTATTGGACACCTTGCGAATTTGCCACCCATGGAGATTTTTCATTATTTGGCGACTTGCATACATGTAAAGTTAATAAAAGCTACGGAACAGATAGAATAGCCTGCCACCAATGGCGACTTTTCATTATTTGGCGATTTACACATGCTCACAACCTATATTTACTGTTCATTTAAGGTTACCGGAAAACCGTTATCCATATTTTCATTTACATAATCGTTTGCAGATTGGCGTACTTAACACCACGAATTATACCATCTCGTCGCGCTAGCAAATATCCAAAGTGTACTATAACTGCTATAACGGCATAATTAACGCCGCCAAATATTTCTACTGGTAGCAAATAATCCAGCTGGACGAGAACCGCCTTTAAAATAATCTGCATTTTAATTATTTTTCATTTTGAAGATATTAGTTATTCTGTTTTGGAAAAACGAATAATCGCTAATTCTAAACTCCTGCTGTCTAAGCGAACTTACTATTTGAAAATTATCAACTTTGTGTAACACATTTTGAGTTACTTATTTCATATAATTTTTATTTTAGCGTAAAATAGGCGTAATTCTAACTCATGTTTGTAAATTTCACGCGATTCTAGATACTTAGAAACGCCTTGTTGCAAAGGAATGAATGATTTTATGCCAAATCTGGCAACCATTCTGTTTATTTTTTCAGTTTTTTTATTAATATCTTCTAAAATAATTCGATTTTCGTAATTTAAATCAGCTTAGCAGGTTCCTCGGAATTTTTCGAATCTGTGGGCACCTTAGTCGAAACTCAAATCCCTACGGTTTAGGAGGAGATCGGTCAACAAGCTTTGACAGCACCTGCGGCCTTTACTTTTTTTTAGAATAGAGAGATTCATGCTAATTTCTTTTGAATGAATAACGTGCAAAAACTCAACAATTCGTAAAAAAAGGAAAGCTTATTTATTTATTTATTTATTTATTATCGGTTTGAGTTCAGAAATGCTCTCCAACAAAGCTGAAAAGTGTTTTAATCCTGTTTGTCTGTTCCATACTGTAACCACCGTAAATGTTCGACCATTTTTCTTTTTTTCGTTGCTATGTCTATATAGAGGATGTACATACCACATACAATCGATTTACAAGGGCATCCATAGGAAACGTTCAATACATTCATGGTACGGTACGTAGAAATGACATGTATACATTTTGTGTGACCGACGCATATTCAGGCAGTTAAAGCACGGCTGGACGGACAAACAAACCGAAATCATAGACAATTTTCAACCTTGTTGGAAATGTAAAAAAAAAAACAGAAGAATGAAACAACGTTAAACGATAAATATCGAACATTATTAACGATAAACACCGTTAATAATCACATTTCTTATAAAAGACATTCCATCAAATTGGCAATCTTAGTTACCTCTCACATACGACTTTCAGGGGACCGTAGAAAAAAGTTGTATAACTGAGAGAGTCGTTTAAGTGAGAGATCGTCTTATTATACAGGTTTAAAATTTTATTTGCGTTAATTACTTTACCAGTATTAGAAATAAAATTTAAGTTTTGATTTCTAAGAACATATTTTAACAAAATTTGTAAAATATTTTTAAAAAATGGTACATAAAATATTTAAAAAGTTCACAAAATACAAAGTTGTTGGTTACTTAACACTTCATTTTAAAGATTTACTAAAACAAAAGAAAAACGAACGAAAGAAAGAAGTAACATTAGTTTGCCTCTGTAGTCGATGAAAATAGAAAATGTCTAAGATTGATAAAGCTTTCAAGCTGTTTTGGGAATAATCATTTTGATAGACATACAACCATTCCTTCCGCCGTAGATTTCATCGTTAATAACACAGATGAGAAATGTTACTCATTATTGATTATACACTTTTACAGCAGTGGCAGGATAAAGGTAAGAAAACGTGCATGATTTGTACTTAAAGATTATAAAATGAATTCCTGGGTAATCGCTGGAACCATTTAAAACATCGTATAAGTGAGAGAATTAGCATTATTTCCTATGAAGTGCGGACAGCACTAAGTGAATTTGGCTTATAACCGAGAAAGTCGCTTAACTGAGAGTCGTATAAGTGAGAGGTCATTGTATTAATACTAATGCTACTGGATAACAAATAAGTTAGAACTTGGGACATGTCCATAAGTTAGAATGTCCATCGACCTCAATGTATTGAAATTCTTTTGAATACTCCTGTAAAAGATAGATAAATACTACATACACCATTTTCAATAGGGTACGTATTACTGTAAGTAGGAATAACATACATAAATTTCGTAGTAATCTATGTACATTTGCAGCAGTTAGAGCACGGACGGACGGACAGACAGACAAACTGAAATCCTAAACACTTTTCAACCTTGTTGGAAAGCGTTAAAAATACTGAAGTTTATGACAGGTTGCGCTCCAAACTGAAAGGTGCAGGGTTTCACAAAATTGTATATTTTTCCAATTCCCTGTATGGACAGTTTCAGGACAGGAAATTTCCTGTATGGACAGTTCTAACTTGGGACAGTCATTCTAGCGTAATTTAGCGATATTCGGGTATTTCAAACGAAACAGATGTATGTTATTAAGGATTACAACATAGAGCTATCCATCAAAACTAGTGCTTCTGTCTTTTATAGTTCTTGTATAGGAGCACTCAAAAGAATTCCAATGCATTACTGTCAATGGCAGTTTTATAGACATTTACAAATTTTAAGCACGATATCATCCTATTACATGGTTAGCTAATGGTCCAACGACGATCATGTGTATCCCTAAAAATGTCGCCAATTATGATATGAAAATTTTTTCGAACATACCCAAAAATGTACCCAGATTGGAAATATTTTCCTTTTTAGCGGGAAATCAAAAATTTCCTAATATGATAGCATTAAGATATGGCGATTTCATTCGGAATATTAAAAATCCGTTACTCTCTCTCTCTAATTAATAGGCCTCACCATGGCACAGTGGTTATGCCACTGAAAATGGTAGATGGCCGAAGTGTGAAGGTCCTGGGTTCGGGTCCCATAGCGCGGCCGTCGATCTAACGGTCTGAAGTTTTGGTAGGTTTTCTCCAGATGTAACGTGAATACGCGTTGGAACCGATTAGAAAGTCCTCCTAGCAAGGCACCCCTCCCTTGGCAGATCGCCCTAGTGTAGCGTTGCCGTAATCACACACAACAACCTAATTAATAGACTTACGCATCAGAAACCCTTAAAAAGATCTTGAGCCTAAGGAATCCCACCCCCGTTCTTAGGTGGCTAGCCTTCGTATCTCTTTGCCTTAACCACTAAACTAAAATCTCTGCAGATTTAAGTACAATACATCGCCAAATTCGGAGCAAAATTGTTGTGTTGTAAAACGTTTTATAATCGATGCGTTTGGCATGATTTATCTTTTTTTGTTTCCAATTTCGCCGGAAAGCATTGATAAAAATATGAGTTAAAGTCTTCCAAAACGGAGCAAGTATCAATTTCCGTATCATAGCCATCTTCCTTTCCCCCCTTCGTTTCCAACCTGCCACCTCTAACGGGAGAGAGGGGAAAACTATTTTTAAATCGTCTTTAAATAGTGCCTAGTTCCGTGAGACAAGTATAAGGCCTGTGGTGTATTTATCTTCCACCATGTTGGATTTTTAAGGCACAGGTAGGCTGGCATTTTCATATTTAACCCTTTAGGTTTATTTTTTTGACGCAAAAACACGCGTGCTTTTGGGTGGTCTTGCCATCATAACAAGCGAGATTGTGAACGCCATTTTGCTTCTTTTCCTGTCCCGACAGTTGTATTAAAGTAGATGCAAACCAGAGATAGAGCTTCGGTTTCAACGCCCGCTGATCTAACGGATTCCAACTGGAGTTTTGCGCGCCCCTCCTATTTGCCAAAATGCAATGGGAAATATCCTATGCAGAATTTGGGTGCGGCGTCCGGGGGCACATGCCCCTTCCTTGCACCCCCCCCCCCGTGCCCCAGCTCTGCACCACTGCGTTGGACACAGAATTTATCTGACGTTCACTTTTAGATGGCGCTGAGTGCTTGTGGTTTAGCCAATGTCACACGAGGCCTGTCTCCATGAGGGATGCGGGAGGGGGGAAGTCATTCCCCAATGACTTCGTCCGGAGGAGGACTTTTTAAGGGGTTCTAACGTGTATCCTTACATCTGGAGAAAACCGTCCAAATCTCCAGACCATTAGATCGATAGTCACACTAAAGGGTAGAAGACTGTACTCCAGCCATCTACCGAAGGCAGAAATTTTTACCGCCGACGTAACCGTTCGGAGTTTTCCGTGGTTTCCTCCGAAACGTAGCGTAAATACGGGTTAGGGTCCCTTAGAAAAACCCCAACGGAGGGCACCCCATCTCTTCTAGATCCTTCGTGGAGATAATTGGCCGTAATCCCACAACAACAACCATTCAGCCATTGGTCGACTGGCACTGACAGATTAAAAAAAAAAAAAAAATGACGTGTTTTAATAAAACTCAGTGCTTATTATTTCTGTTTTTCTGTCCTTTTGTCTGTCATGTAACTATTGACTGCTGGCAATTTATATGTGTCAATGTCCGAAACATAGCGTATATATGTTTGTTAGGACACTTTAGAAAGACCCCCACGGAGGACAGTCTACCCATCGACCTAGATCCCAAGTGTAGATAATTGGCCGTAATCCCACAACACATTGCATTTTCCAAACCACATATGGGCAACCGCCGGCCCGCCACGGCTTTTGATCCGGCCACGGAACATTTTAAACCCTCTATAAAACCCATATAAACCATTCAAAATCCCATATAAATCCCAATCATACGGCCCGCGATTTCGCTAACATCTTGAAGTTAGGCCTGCAAGTTTACAAAGGTTGCCCATACCTGACCTACACCATCGGTCTACTAGGAGTTCGGAAGGTGTATAAGGGGGTTCGCAGAAATAATATACTAGTACTAGTACACAACGACTACAAGAGGGGTTCGTTAATTTCTTTCGGAATTTTAGAAGGCGTCCGCAGGGAGGAAAATGTTAAAAGCATTAGACTATACCAGGGGTTCCCAAACTTTTTTTCCCCGCGGCAGCCTTTTCAGGCTAAAAACTTTCGCGGCAGATTTCCTTTAAAGTAATATGAATATGAAGGTTAGAATGAAGCAGTTTGGATGCATTTTACTTTTTTGTTTGTTTGTTTATAGGGCTAACTATCAAGAAAGTACTCTCTTGGGAAAGGGATATAGAATTTTGACAATACCCCCATTTCAGGGAGTTCCTATAAAAGAGAGGCTACAGGACAGTCTTGAACTTGACTGAAATATTTTTGTTTGAGCTCACTTAATGATCGGTTTCTCTCACTTTCTTGAGGATACGGGTTCAGAGGAAATTATTTGATTATACTCCACCAAAACACTTTTCTTGATTATCTCCACGGCACCCCTGACATACTCTCGTGGCACCCTAGGGTGCCGCAGCACCCGGTTTGGGAACCTCTGGACTATACCATAATACACCATCGAACAAAATGTGCATACCAAGGGAGAGTTTTTTCCCCCAAGAATATTATAAAAGAATTTTCTCCTGCTAAAAGAGTTCAGGTAACATTTATAATTCTTTTACAGGACATAAAAAAAAGTCTCTTGAATTTAGGTTTTAGTGATTAAACATAAATATTACTTTAGTGCCTTATTTTTATAGCCTATTTGCCATTATGGTTTGCAATTACCTATCCATGCCTATTGCCAATCGTTGCAATAGGCTTAGATTTTTGAATCCCTCCCTGTGTGGCCAAGACCGTAGACAAAAGGGGATCACGGGGCTTTAATTCTCTCCTCCCGCCCCCCCCCAAAAAAAAATAAATTGACAATGCATTAGTAGATTTTTATTTGCACTGATTCCGAAACTCTGGAAATTCCCGAATTTTTTTTTTTTATTTATTTATTTATTTTTTTTTTTTTTGGCTAAGGCCTTGGCTGTGTGCACGGTGTTTTGCATATGCAGTTAAATTTGTTAAATTTTCAGAGAAAATTGTAACAAAATCAAAAAATAATTTCCGGTTTGAAAGAAGTTTAATCTTCGATCTTAAATTAACGTTGTATTTCAAAAATTTATGTGATTTGGAATATAAAAAAAAAAAAAAAACTAATTATGTCAATGTAAATACAGTAATACAATGTAATTTTAGAATGTCTCTTTACGAGTTATACTGTGCACAGTAATAAATGATAAGCCTGTAGCATTAACGAAATTTTCAGAAAGAATTCTTAAAAATCGAAAATTTGGCAGGATGTGTCGCTTTTTGAAAATTATTTCTGTGAAGTTCCATGTGGAAGAATTTTCGCAAAAAGATTCATAAAAGGCACCCCTTTTTCATTTACTATGGTAAGTATTGCAGCTTATGAAGAATCATCCTGAATTTTTTTAAATCTCTGACTCATTTTTTTTTTTTTTAATTTGTGTACAAAGCCGTAAAAGAGATACAGTTTCCTCGAACACCCTTAAACTGCAATAATAAATTTTATAACTAACGTTAAACTCAATAGATGGCGACACTAAAAAATGACGATTTACTTTGAATAGCTATTTTTTAAAGCAGCGGTTCTCAGCCTTTTAAGGGTGTATGTCGAAGAAAAAAAAACTATTTTTAGTCTTTGTACACCCTCCAAAAAAAGTATTCGAGCAAGAGAGAAATTTCCTATTTTAGATTTGCGAATAATAATTGAGTTTTTGAAAAACGCACAACTTGATAGAAATATGGAAAGCCATATTTATACATAGCCTCATTCATATTCTATAATAAATAATTTTTAATATACGAAACCAACATAGGAAATTTCTCTCTTGCTCGAATACTTTTTTTTGGAGGGTGTACACAAATTGAAATAAACTAATAGCACCATGGTCTCAAAAAAACTCCAGATGGTTCTTCATAAGCTGCTTTACACTTTACAATAAGCGAAAAAGCTGTGGCTTTTGTGAAATCTTCAGAAAAAATTCTTAAATATGGATCTCAACTGCAAGATTTTTCAAAGAGTGACACGTATTGCGAAAATTTCTGATTTTTAAGAATTTTTCTAAAAGTTTTGAAACTGAGAGACGTTTACCGTTTATTTCAGTATGTAGTACAGCTTGTAAAGAGCAAGGGCGGTTCTAGAGTTGCAGTCTGGGAGGGGTAATGATATTTTATAATTTTAAATAACTCAGTGTCTCAGAGAAGGATTGGCTACTCTGGGGCACACAATGGAAAGGAGACCCCTCTGACTGTACAATACACTTCATATATGTAAACTAGCTGAAGCAGCTGTTCTTCGCACGGAATGGATATTGTCAAAACCAACAAATACAAATGAAAATAGTCCCGCAGTGGTGTGGGCGCTAAACTCCATTCCCATAAGAACACAAGAACACTGCAAGTGAAGCAGCATCCGGATTGGCCAGTGCTTGGGACCAGTGCTCTCGGCTCGTCCGCAGTGGAACCGTGTACGCTAATGGGAGCGGGTGCACGTAAAATCCGTCGTGGCTCCAATGTCGTCCAACTTGTTAAACGATACCTCTGGGGGTGCGGATTTCAGGTGGTGGTTGGTCCCTCATCTGGAATCGGTTCAAAATTATAGTCTGTTCGCGGAAACGAGAGAACGAAAGTAAACAAACGGGTTACCAAAGAATTACATATTTTTTTACCAATCTCTAGTTTGGAGTTAAGAAAGGTTAAATGCGCCTAACAGCGTAAATGGAAGAAAGCAGAAATTCATACTGTGTTTGGCGCTTTGGCAAAATGCCAGGTGCTTACTCTTCGCTAGTTTACATGTGCCATTATTTAGTTTCGTTCTCTCGACTCGGCGAACAGACTATAGGGACTAACAAGTAGAAGTCTAACCCCCCTCGGGGGTAATGGCACCCCTTTTTCCATGGATAGTGTCGTCTATCCATGGACACAACAACAACAAACGAAAATAAGTAAATAAATATCAAACAAATTTTAGTTATATATTTAATCGCCTACAAAAACTGTTTTAGAATATTCTTCAGGCATACTCTAACTATACTTGATTTTTAAAAAAAACTGTTTGGAATGTGCATCATATTCCCCGCGTATTTGTCCTCTTGTTCTTCAAAATTGAAATCTATGTTAAAATCACCTAATCCCCGCCACGCATATTCTAACTATACTTCATCCTTATTTACTCGAATATAGACACCAATATTCCCATTAAATAAACAATAGGGTTAGGCAATTTCTCGACAAAGATGGTTGTGTTTTGTTCTGTTATGGGATTACCGCTGATTAGCAACACGTGGGTTCTAGGCCGAATGGCGGGGTGCCCTCCGTGGGTGTCTTTCTAATGGGTCCCAACCTGTATTTATGCTAAGTTCCGGAGGAAACCACGGAAAATTCCGAACGGTTAAGTCGGCGGACGC
Source organism: Cheiracanthium punctorium (assembly GCA_038373885.1). Lineage (NCBI taxonomy): Eukaryota > Metazoa > Arthropoda > Arachnida > Araneae > Cheiracanthiidae > Cheiracanthium > Cheiracanthium punctorium. The sequence goes on along the minus strand of JAWZYV010012351.1, from coordinate 100,717 downwards.
AACCTGGTTTTGAACCAGGCATCTTCCGTCACCCAGCGCAGCGCGTTTTGCGCTTGGCCCCTGGTGGGGCACTCGACAAAGATGGAAGATATCGCTTCGGGGACTTATTTCTTTTATGCCAATTTTCGTGATACATTATCAAAATGGCATACCTTGTGGATTTTTCTTGTTTAATCTGGCAACCCCTGAAACTTGATTCGCCCTTTCACCAGGTAGACAAAAATCTTTGTCCTGAAATTAACAGCACCCAAGAGCTAAATATTACTTAAAAAACACCTTTTTTTGTCAACTTACCCTTTATAATGGTCGATTTTTTAAATCATTTGAAAAAGATTTGTATGAATTTGTGTTCGTTACATTTTAATGCAAGATTTTTATGGCTATCTTCATTTTCCTTCGATATATGAAGACAATTATGAAAATAACGTTTTAGCCCCTCACAACATTTTGAACTCTAAAAAACTCTGAAAATGACTGTTATGCATTAATGTTAGCTACATTTTAAAGCAAGAATTTTGTGGCTATGTCTTTTTCCCCTAGACATGATGGAAAATTAGTAAACAATATTTTGTCTCCCTTATCCCCGTTAGTTATGATGTGAATTCTAAAAAAACCTGAAAATAATTTTAAGGCATTTGTGTTCACTATATTTTTAAGCAAGAATTTTAGGCTATCTCTTCTTCCTCGGACTTATGAAGAGAAATGTGAAAAGAACGTCAAAGAACGTTTTGGCCCCTTACACCTACTTCGGTGCGAATTCTAAAACACCCTGAAACTGATTTTTAGGCATCCTTGTCCGCTACATTCTAAAGGAAGAATTTTATGACTATCTTTATTTCCCTTTGATATATGATGGCAAATTCGAAAATAACGTTTTGGCCCCTTATCCTACTTTTCATGCGCATTCTAAAGAACCCAGAAAACGAATTTTAAGCATTTGTATTCCCTACACCTTTAAGCAAGAATTTTAAAGCTATCTCTATTTTTCCTCTCATATATCAAGAGAAATGTGAAAATAACGTTTCGGCCCCTTACGCCCGTTTGGGTGAGAATTCTAAAAAACCCTGAAAACAACTTTTAGGTATCTATGTTAGTTATATTTTAAAGCAAGAATTTTGTGGCTATGTCTTTTTCCCTCAGACATGATGGAAAATTAGTAAACAATATTCATAGCAAGATTTTAAAGCAAGATTTTTACGGTTGTCTCTTTTTCCTCTGAGATATGAAGGGAAATGTGAAAAGGACGTTTCGACCGCTACGCCCGTTTGGGTGCGAATTCTAAAAAACCCTGAAAACAACTTTAAGATTTTTGTGTTGTTGTTACATTTTAAAGCAAGAATTGTATGGCTATCTCTTTTTAACACTAAGTTATGAAAGGAAACGTGAAAAATGTTTTGGGCCGCCATTCCCGTCTGGGTTTGAAATTTTAAAAATCCCTTCTTAAATGACGCCGGGCACAAAATCTACAAGCTCCTAAAATATCATGTCTGTACCTCCAGTAGATTTGGCTGGGCGATGATCGTCAGTCAGTCAGTCAGGACATCTTCCTTTATATATGAAGATAATGTTTAATTAATCATCAAATGTGAAATAAATGTTTAATTAATCACATAATTATTGATGTAAATACCGAAAATAATAACCTTGCATCTTTACTCCCCCTCCCCCCATCGATCAAAATTATTGTTATATTTGAAGAGTTCCTATGTTTGCCATGTAGATAGTATTATTTGTTTATTTCACCCCAGTGAATTCCCCATGCAGAATTATTTTTCACTTTCGTTTTCAAAATCCTGGGAGGGGTAATTACCCCCATTACCCCCCCCCCCGTAAAACCGCCAATGGTAAAGAGACAGTTTCGAAATTTTGAAGTGCCTGGCATAATTAGTTTATTTGTACTTATGTACCAAAATCACATGATTTTTTCGTCGCGCCCCCTTAACAAAAGCTAACTTACGGTGGCGCCCCCCCTCACATTTTCCAGCATTCTTTCAGTTTTTCAATATTTAACAATGAACATGTAGTCGAATTTTCTACAAAATAATGTTATCAGTAAAGTCTGAATGAACATTTTAAGCGAAAATGGATATTTTTTGAGTAAAAATAAGAATAAATAAGAAGATATTTTTAAAAACATGCATCACTACTTGCTCTTTGGTTTTTCTCGTGCTCCCCCCCCCCCCCGCCTACAAACGCTCTGGGCTCCCGTTGGGGGTCGCGCCCCACAGCTTGAGAAACGCTGATATAAAGAATTAGTAATATAAATTTTGAAAAGCTATTTAAACAATCAAACTATGTCAGATATTTGAAAACATTTAGAATGCTGTACTATGTGCAGTACTTTTGTAAGCAGTCAGTCTATAAGAGCTATGACATACTTAGGAAAACAATATTTAAAAATGCAGTATATTGCTTTTTTTTTTTTTTTTTTTTTTAATGGATGACGCCTCTGAATGTTACATTCAGAAATGCGCGCTCACAATTTATAAATATAAGTTAATATTGTAACAACCTTCTTAAGAAACATTTTGAATTTTTAGAGCGTCCAACGTAGTTTGTTTGTTTGCAATGCAGTTCAAAAATCCATTTAACGTACATTTCTGCTTAATATAGCGCTCTTTCAGGTTTAACTGATTTCGGTAGTTACGTATTATCCCGGCGGTCATTCCCGGCGACAATCGTGTACTTCCCTCAAAAGTTGCACCAAAAGTCGACAATGTTGGCGACTTTTGCGATAAATTGCCAAATGTGGCGCAGAAAAAAAATAATAAAGCTTTGAAAAATGAGCCGAGCTTGGCGATATTTTCATTATTTCATGGTAAATCGAAAAATATCTAATGTGATAATATTAAGCTATGACGATCTCATTGGGAATTTTAAAAACATTCGTTTCTCGCGCTGTAATTAACCTGTTTCGTGTATTCTGTTTTGTTAAGGTATAGGCAAGGGCTATCTGTCTAGGAGTGGGAGGGAGGTTGGGTCGACGAAAACGGCTGCCCTTTTTTCAGCATTGGGCAATCTATCCAGCTGTTCTCGCATTCTTCCATTTTTCAGCAGATGTCACTGCTGTTAAAAATAATCGTGACATTTTTTTTTTTTTTTTTTTTACGGGAAATGACGTGCTCAAAAGTAAAGGATTCTCGTGGAGCTATGTCCCCGCAACTATTTTTTTTACAAATCAAATCTATTCTTCGTGACTGGCAACAGTCAAAACGTTTGGTGTCCTCACGGCGAGGACACCGCGCGTGAAAGGGTTAATGCGTTGGAACCCAAAAGGAGTCCTCACGCATTAATGGATATACATGGAACAAAATTGCAAACTTGATTTTTTTAGCTCGTGGAAAATTAATTTTTGACTGCTAACACTTAAAAGAATAAATTTATCGCTCTCCGTGTTCGCTCACCGTTTTGCTGTATAAGAGAAATATTTATATTTTTAACATACCAACAAGTTTCAGGGGGATAATGATTTCGGTTTGTTTGTCCGTCTTGTTGTCCACCCGCCCAGTGTTCTAACTGCCGTAAATATACATAGATTTGTGCGAAATTTATGTTTTTCTATGTGCAGAACCATGTGCCCTATTGAAAACGGTGTAAGCAGTATTTATAGTTCTTTTACAGGAGAAAAAAAAATCCAATACATTGCACTCTGTGGGCTGTCACTCTTGAAAACGTATTTTAGAGATATTCGGTTTTTTGAAAGAAAACAAAATTAGCATATTATTAAAGCTCCCAAAATAATACTCTCCATTGAAAATAGTGTCTGTATCATTAATAGTTCGTCTACAGGAACACTCAAAGGAATTCCAATGCATTACAATCTGTGGCATTTGTGAGACACTAATAAATTTCTACACTATAAAATTTATATAATAATTTTTGAGTATAAAATTTTTATATTCTTCAGTTAAACGATGAGGGGAAAATTTAAAGGTCTTTTACGGAGTCTCATAAAATTGCATCTATAGTGATAATACAACATTATCTTATCTCAAAAACCTCACAAGATTTAAGAGAAATAGATAACCATATTTGGCGCAAAAATATTGATGTGTTGGAAAGTGTTTTATAATTGATACGTTTGGCATGAGTTATCTTTCTTGTTTTATTTAGAAAAGTAGATGCATATAAATATATATATTTATTTATACATATATTACCGAAAGTTTAGCATAGTTCATCTAATTATCGTAAAAAAAAACGCCTTTTACAGGTTCTAAAAAAAAAATGCAGACATGGTCAATGTTTAAACGCAACGCCATAAAAATAGCTTGAAATTCCAGACACTTTCAAGAAATTAAATTTACTCCAACCTACCAGCAGCTAACTGTTTCAATAGATGACGCTACCTGCCGATTGACGTCATGTTATCAAATCAAACCAAAACTATGACATCACTAAAGTAGATGCGACCTTGACATCCTGGGAAGATATCGTGCTTATTGTGCTAAGGTGTCGTTTCTTAATTGTATAAAGGTTTGATAGCAATGTGGTGTTTTTGAACAGCAGATCTGTAAGTTTATCAGCGTGGGTTTTCATTCAAAGATTATAGTTTGTGATGGTGTGGTTTTGCATGTGGACTTGGTGTCGCTCTAGAGATAAAGCAAGATTATCTACATTCCAGAAATGCGCAGAAATTCCTACGTGCCGTTTTCACAAAACTTTTGAAACAATTGCGTGAATCAAATCAGTCTTTTGAGAGGTAATTTGCAAAATCTTCCCTTCGCTGCATCGTTCTGAGCCCAACCAGAACTGTAAATCAATTGTTCATCATCTTTCTTACATACGTCAGTTAAAACTTTTACTTACATCCGAGAAATCTGCTGCAGTTCGGGTAAACACTTTTCAACGGAACTTTTCGAAATAATTGTGAGTGAAGTCATTCGTATTCCGAAAATGGAAATATACAGGGTATGCTGCATCATCGACTTCGACGGCTTCAGCTTCCGGCAGTCCTCCAGCAACAGTTCGCAGGAGAAAAGGAAGTTCTTGATCCGGGAGATCGGGCACGTCCGGATCGACCCGCAGTCCGACTACCCTGCCGTATCGGATCGGTTTGACCTGAGCCCTTTCGATTTCGGTCTCAGCGAGGGCGCGCGGCGGACGATCCGCTACCAGACCAGGCGCTTGTCCGGGCTGTCGTTTAGACCCGCACCGGGGGAGAGTGTCCACGACTATTCCAGACTGGACGAGTGCATCAGACTGATTTACGGCTCGTGCAAGAGTCCCGACGGCGGGAGAGACATGGTGGCATACAAAGGCGGTGTTTCCGAGAAGGCAGAACTCGACAGACTGGGCATACCGAACTTGGACTTGAACTCGTACGGATGCCCCAAATACGAAGAGATTCTGGGACAGAGTTGGCTGCGGTCGCCCCTGGTCGACTGTGGCTACCATGGCGGGGTTGCCAAGGACGTGAGTGTTGTGCACTGCCCGGTGCCCGAAGTAACAGCGTTCAGAGACTGGCTGATGATAAACTATCCACCGTGGTAAGAGTCTGATTTTGTCTTTGCTAAAAATCTCAACGAGTGCATCCTGAGTCGCGATTTTTGTTCTCCCCGAGTCGGCTGTTACGGGCAGGGGGGAAGCTTCGGCCTAGCGCCGAGAATTTTAACAGCGGCCCCCTTAGTTATGGTTAAGCCACTACTTTCAAGGTGGCTAAGTAGTCCGACGTCCAACTAAGGTGTCAAATGGCAATGCCACTACCATATCCCCCCCCCTTCGCATCTCTCGTCTCAGTGGCGTAACCGTTATTGGCACCTGGGACGGAATACCTCAGATACGTCACTGTCAGGGCTTGATTTACTTGAGGGCATTCAGGGCAAGCACAGGAGCGTAGCCAGGGGGGGGATATCGGGATATATCCCCCCCCGAAAGTTTTGGATTAGTGATGAAATCCCGTCTATTCATACACATATAAGTTCCGTGTAAGGGGCAAATGGACGCGGATTGCCTGGAGCTATAAGAAAATACCCCCGAAATGCAACCTATCTTCCCAGAGATCGGTAAAGGTAAACCTAAAGTTTATTGCTTTTCTCCCCCTCATCCCCCGTTGTTTAGGGAGGGGGAGTACAGTTTCACTTAGAGGACGCTCCCTCATACTCTCCCCTCCGTTGGAAATAAAAATAATTACTGCTTGCTCTGCAATGCTCTTTGAAAGCAACTACAGAAGCAGAGTTGGGCAAAATACATAAAAAAATGTATTTTCGATGCAAAATACAAATTACATTTATTCAAACACGAAAAATTACAAAATACAAAATGCTTTCTAAATTGAAAAAATACAAAATACATTTATTTTCTTAATACATACAAAATACGAAATACGTCTAAAACTTCAATTAAGCAAAATTTTCTACAGAAACTTCTAGTTTATTTTATTCCAGTGTATTTTAAGATGAACAAACAAATGTAATAGTAACTTTTTTTTGTGTATAAATGTAATAGTAAGTTTTTCCTGGAATAAATTGCATCTTAAAAGGCATGAAAGCAAAAATGTGTGACAAGTATTTATTGAACGTTATTTTTCAGTGATAATGAAAGGGAATTGAAATATAAAATTAAATATATTTCTAAACGAAGATGAGTTGAATTATCTTTCTACTTTAAGATACATTTATAGCCTTACCATCGCACAGTAGTTATGTCACTGAAAATGGTAGACTGCCGAAGAGTGAAGGACCCGGGATCGGGTCCCATCGAGCAGCTGTCGATCTAACAGTCTGGATTTTTGGTAGGTTTTTTCCAGATGTAACGTGAATACGCTTTAGAACCCCTTAGAAAGTTCTCCTACCAAGGCACCTTCCCATCCTTGGCAGATTGCCCTAGTATAGCGTTGCCATAATCACGCAAACACAAGATACATTCATATATTACTACAAAAGATTATATTACTACAAGATTGTGATGGAGGAGTTGAACAATATCAGCCTTGATGTTTTAAGAAAAGGACTTTCATCTTTGAAATCAAGATGTAATATGATGGTTCAAAGAAAGGGCTATCAGACTGAACACATTAGAAAATAAAATTCTTATATTTATTTCTATATATATCTTTGCAAAATCGTTACAAAAATGTGTGAACACCCTCTGTAGGGTACTTGCGGGAAACCCCGAAAAAAAAATTGTTGTGGAATATTACTTAAATGAAATTAATTTACGTTTCACAAATCACCCGTGCATGAAGATTTTCTTAACATTAAACTTTTAAATGCCTGTGTCACATTGCTGAAGAGTTCTTTAGGGGAATTGCAAAAAATATTTAACATGAATTTAAGAAAATGCTTTTAAAAAGAATTTAACAGGTTTTTTTTTTTTTTAATTTTAGTTTTACAGTGTTCTATATACGGTTAATGGGTTAAATATTTCAGGCTCTACAAATACTCAAGAGAACACATTAAATTACGATATATGTTTCCGAAAAAAAAAAAAAAAAATCTAATTTTCTCTTTTCTCTGACCAAAAGTTTAAATTTTAGAATGTCTAAAACTTTAGAGGATTTTTCGAACTACTTATTAGTTATTAGCATCAGATATTATTAAATTTATACATTTATGCATAACTTGCAACTATCTTTATAAAATAGGAAAATAAATGTCAATTTATGAAACTAAACTCTTCGAATAATTTGTTGGATTCAATTATAATATTCAGATAATTTACTTTGATTTTCAGGTAGAAATTAAACCTTCATAATGTGTGAAAGATTATTTTAGTACGTGTTTTTATTTTAGTTTTTATTTTAGTACGTTATTTTAGTACGTGTGTTGTTTCTGTGCAGTTTCTAGGACAACTATAAAATGGAAGCGCCATGCCACGTGCAAGGGCGCCGGCAGGATCATTTCCAGGGGGGTGCACCCAAGATCAGGTCCGAAAACACGCACCGGGAACCCTGGAATTTTCCCGATGGGCCGGTTACTTTAATATATATTATATTTATATATACACTTATGTATGATGTGTACGTGTGTTAGAAGAAAATGTGAGTGGGCCGCAGTTGACATGAATTTCACGTGCCGGTGGGATGGGTTGTATCCGTCCCTGCCCAAGATATATATATACATGTGCAGGGTGTTCCTGAATTCATAGACAAAACTTCAAGAATAAAATGCGTAGAAAAAAAGCATTTTTTGAATATCCGAATAGGGTCCGGTCACAACTGATTCGGATTAGGACAATTTTTCTACTGTAATGTGATCGCGAAAAATTTCGGAATACAGATTTTTACGAAAAAAACGGTTTTTACTACCTCTAAATTTACTTTTAAGAGTTTTTGCGAGGCATCTCATCGTACGCATGTGGTACGCAGTGCGTACGCAGATTAGCAGTGTGGGGTTAGAAATAAAAAGTGTAGATGGAAATATAGCAAATGCAAAAGAAATGAAAACCTCTACTGTAAATGCTCAAATGCGCTGGTAGCGTCTAGCAAGAGATTGGCGTACCCTTTCGAAGATGCTAGTTGTTCCACGAATGGTTGCAGCGGTTACTAAAGTTTTGCAATGAGGTTCTCATTTGTGTCAACTGGAGTCTCGTAAACGACTGCCAGCAAATTTCCATACTTGATTAAACTAATGAACGTGCTGGCCAAGCGACTAGTTCAACTTGTCCAATCGATCGGAGGCCAAAGATGACAATGGGGTAATTACGCACATCAGCACTTCTCAACCTTTTAAACGTCGCCCCCCCCCCCCCAACAAAGGCTAACTTACGGTGGCGCCCCACCCCTCACATTTTTCAGCATACATTCAGTTTTTAATATTAAACCATTGACATTTAGTCGAATTTTCTACAAAAAAATGTTATCAGTAAAGTTTGAATGAACGTTTTAAGCGAAGATGGCTATACTATTGAGTAAAAATGAGAATAAATAAGATGATTTCTTTAAAAAAACATGCATCACTACTTGCTCTTTGGTTTTTCTCGCCCCCCCCCCCCTGGGAGTCGCGCCCCACTGGGGGAGAAACGCTAACGCACATTATTTGCGAAATAGGCTGGAGCCCTATCGTACTGAAACTATGTACATTTTTCATTTCCGACCAAACGTTGCAATGCAGAAAAATGCTTTGTATGTATTTTAACTACCTTATACTATTATTACGGTATATACTATACGGTATATTTATTTACGGTATATTTATTTACGGTATATTTATATACGGTATATACTATTACGGTATATATTATTACGGTATATTTACGGTATATACTATTATTACCTTATACTAGTATTATTAACTATTATACAGGGACACCCTGTATAAATATATATAAAAAATTAGACTATTTGGCGTTTGAAGGAAGAAGAATCTTGACTGGAAAATGGAGCATCAATATGTGAAATAAACATCGTCATAGTTATTTTGTTGCAGCTGAAAAGTACAAAATCTTAAGCTAGTAATTTGGCCTAATTAATACTATCTCATTTTAAGTGTACTAATAATTAATTGCTTAAATTATATGCAATTTTGATAACACTGTTTTATATTTACTAGGGGCCAAGGCCCCCAGACTCGCTACGCTCGCTTTTCGCGTGAGGCATTCGGCCCCTAATAAGGCTTATTCGTAAAAAAGACACAATTTCAACAGACAAAACCCGAAGATTGGATCAGATAGAATGTTACTGAGCTACACATTGCTTGGTTCTTGCATGTTCATAAAAATTTGAACTTCACACTACAGTAGACCCCCCCCCCACCCTCATAACACGGAAGATATTTTGTTATGGGAATCCGTGTTGTACGGGTCCTGAGCTATACTCCACCTGGAGTGCGGACTCCGCTTATAATCGCTGGAAAAATTATTTGCATTCCTCAGAAACACAATGATATTTAATGTTGCCATTCAAAAGTTATATTAATTAGGGGCTAAAGCATAATAAAATCAGAACATCTGTTTCAGCTGTATTTTTGATAATGTAAAACCTATTGGACACCTTGCGAATTTGCCACCCATGGCGATTTTTCATTATTTGGCGACTTGCGTACATGTGAAATAAACATCGTTAATAAAAGCTACGGAACAGATAGGATAGCTTGCCACCAATGGCGACTTTTCCTTATTTGGCGATTTACACATGCTCACAACCTATAATTACTGTTCATTTAAGATTACCGGAAAACCGTTATCCATCTTTTCATTTACACAATCGTTTGCAGATTGGCGTACTTAGCACCACGAATTATACCATCTCCTCGCGCTAGCAAATATTGAAAGTGTACTATAACTGCTATAATGACATAGTTAACGCCGCCAAATATTTCTACTGGTAGAAATAATCCAGCTGGAACGAACCGGCTTTACAATAATCTGCATTTTAATTATTTTTTATTTTGAAGATATTAGTTATTCTGTTTTGGAAAAAGGAATAATCGCTAATACTAAACTCTTGTTGTCTAAGCGAACTTACTGTTTGAAAATTGTCAACTTTGTGTAACACATTTTGAGTTACTTATTTCATATAGTTTTTATTTTGGCGTAAAATGGGCGTAATTCTAACTCATGTTTGTAAATTTCACGCGATTCTAGATACTTGGAAACGCTTTGTTGCAAAGGAATGACTGATTTTATGCCAAATCTGGCAACCATTATGTTTATTTTTTCAGTTTTTTATTAATATTTTCTAAAATAATTCGATTTTCGAAATTTAAGTCAGCTTAGTAGGTCCCTCGGAATTTTTCGAATCTGTGGACACCTTAGTCAAAACTCAAATCTCCACGGTTTAGGAGGAGATAGACCAACAAGCTTTGACAGCGCTAGCGCCCTTTACTTTTTTTTAGAATAGTCAGAAACAGACGAATTTTCTCAGAAAAACTGAAACGAAATGTATTTTCTCTAGGATTGATATATATAGCAATTTTCGGCTTAGGGGTCCCCGCCATGTCCAGTGCTGAAAATGGTAGATGGCTGAAATGTGAAGTCAATAGTTCTGGCCTGCCGCGCGGGTGTCAATCTAACGGTTTTGAGTTTTGGCCGGTTTTCTCTACATGTTACGTGAATACACGTTATAACCCCTCCGAAAGTCCTCTGCCCAAGGCAACCCCCTCCTTCCATGACAGATACCCCATGTGAAGGTTTGCCTTAAGTGCACTTGGCAAGGACATCCACATGGTAAAACAGAGCCCAAGTTTACAAAGTGACGCAGGGATGCCTTCACTTAATATTTGAAATATCACCATGTAAAAAAACTCAAAATACAAATTTTCATCTAATAGTTTTTGAGTTTAAATCTCTGAAAAATTAACTCTATGATGTTAAAAAAAAATGTTAAACTTTAAGCGTTGAGTCCTAAAATAATTGCATTTAATCATATTCACCGTAGAGTCTCGATTGTTCTAGTTTTCCATACATCTCAGTTTGTGAAAAAATGAGTTTAGCTACCAAATAATGAACAACACATATAAAACAGGCGATTTTTTTTTTTAATTGCAGGACAAAAATTCAAATACTTGGTGCACCCGGAAGCTCTATCAGAAATCCCTCTCCCAAAGAAAGTGGGTGTAGTTTTTCTGTAGATGTCCTCATAGACATTTCTGTGCAGTGTTGACATGCTGCTTTGGCAATGGAGTGATACTGCTGTACGGAAACGAGTCAACACAAAACAATTGACTATTATTTTCCGATATTATTAACCTCTCTAATCAGTAATGTGATAATATGTAACTGCATTTTTCATTTTAATATGCACTTAAATCACAAAAATTGCTTTTTCCATTTATCTGGTTATTAATTTAATGATTTCGATAGTTCGAGACAAGTCCGGTCCCGTCTACCACGAATGTTATCGATACTATATCAAAATATTTTTTCCTAATAGCGGGCACATGCTGTGAGGCATTCAACACTACTACGACCGTAAGCGTTGGTCAATACATTATGAGGGCGCAGAATTCAAAATATCACACACACTTTCAGGCTTTTTTTTTTTTTTTTTACTGTCCCGAGGGTAAATCAAATTACTTATATTTTTAGGTTAATTATACTTAATTCAAACTCCAGGGGGGTGCAAGTGCACCCCCTTGCACCCCCCTCCCGGCGCCCATGGCCACGTGCTCCGAATACACAGCCTAAAATAAGATCCTGCGTCGACAACTAAAACGAATAAGTAAATTTTGAGGTAAATATATGTAAATAGTTAACGCAATTTTCTTCCTTCAAATTTCCCTTCTTTTCTTTTTTTCTTCCTGAGAGAGTGAGCGCACGCATTTTAAATTAAAATTAGCGAATTTTAAAATCGTGAAAAAAAAAAGAATAAAATATTAAATTTTTTTTTTTTTCAAAACAAGCGATAGTAAGTGCGATGCTTCTAGCGTTTTAAAATATTTTTCTAAAGACAAGTTTTAATTATTGCTGCTGATAAAGGAACTCTTATTATACCCTTGCTAGACATCTCCGAATGACACTGGCTGGAGTAATTTATGGGTTGCTATCTTCCCGCTTTTGCCATCCCCACTTTAGAACGGGGGCCATCCTCGTGATATTTTCCGTGAGTCTAGATCTGCAGGGTCACGCACTGATCGTTCTTGAAAAGGGGGTGAAATTGTTGGCGATCTCTTGGCGTGCCGATGTGTGGGAAGTAACCGAAATGCAAGGCGAAAAAGACGTCCATTTTTTCCCACTGTCGAAAGAATTCAGAATCTTCTTTGTAGAGGGTGGTCAAATTAGGGGAGAAAAGAGCAGTTGCTAGGCGATAAAAAGCTGTCATCTTCTTCTTATCTTTCGTGTGGGTCATTTTCCCTAAATGTCCTGTACTTTTCCCCCCTTGCTTTTTTTCTGTTTTTTTGTCGTAGTACAACCTTAAACCCCCCTTAAAAAATTAAATAAATTCATCTGCGTATTTGCATTAAAGGTTAAAATTCAAAATATTATTTGGGAAAAAAATAATAATATAATGTACTTTCCCATAAAAAAAAGAAAGAAAAAAGCTTGAAAAATGAAGCGGATAATTTTGGCTGTTGCTAACAATTTTACAGTTCTGTTATATTCCCTCCTTTCAAATACCAATAGCGAATTTTTAAAGTTTCGAATTTCTGAGCCATTTCAAGTGCATAAGATTACAGAAGAAAAGCGTGAGAAATTATAGAAATCAAAAGAAAACTGGATAAGTTAGTATATTTGTGTATATATTTCGATACAAAATTACACTTCCCATATATTTTTTAGCAAGGAGTTGTTTACTAGTAAGTATGCAAAATCATTAACATATATACAAGGTTAATCTAAACTCTTGGGATAAACTTTAAGGGGTGGTAACGCGTATTCACGTTAGATCTAAAGAGAACAGCGCCAAACTCCAGACGGTTAGATCGATAGCCGTGTGAAAGGCTAGAACCCTGGACCTGTACACCTCAACCATCTCCCAATGTTCAGTGGTTTTATCCACACGGCCATTCTTCGCCAATGCAAGTCAAAAGCTGCGATTGTAATATGGACATTTTAAACTTCTTCAAATGCCAAAATGTACTTTAAATTCTAATATTTTATGTGTTGTTAAAAAACCTTAGTTTACAAATTATGATCATATAATATGTAAAATATGTTAAGTAAATTATCTTAACTTAAAAGACTTGAATGCCATTAGAGGATAGTTCATGTCATCGATAATGTTGTTTAGAGTTTATTTCTCCCTTCCCGAAGATTCCCTCTCGAAACTGCTAATAATCATTGAGAGGATTTTTAAATTGCGAATTACAGGCGTACCACGTGTCCACCATTGTTTCAGTTTTAGTTCTGGAATCGAACTTGCAAATCTAACCTATGGTTACTAATTCGATATCTCAATGAATAGCTTGAGGAAGAACTTCTAACAGGGCCGTACCCAGGAAATAATTTCGGAGGGGGTCCGACATTTCGGGGGGGGGGTCTGACTTATTGAATATCATCATATTATATATAAATATCATCTCGCGCACATATAACTATATAGATAATGTGATAATTTCGGGGGGGGGGGGGTCCGGACCCATAGGACCACCCCCCTGGGTACGGCCCTGACTTCTAAAACAATTGACAGTGTTTTGAATTTTAATTTACTAGCATAAAAAAAAAGTTTCAGAAACTGGTGGTTTATCAAACTTCTATGAGTAAATTTTTCTTAATACTTTTGAATTATATTTTAATAAAAACAATTATTAGAGCTACTAATTTTTTAACCGAATCCGAAAGGTTTTGAACACGTGCATATATGATTGCACGTGTAACTATACTTATGTACCTAGTAATTAAGTGATTCATAGGTATTTTCAATTTATTTTGAACATAGTAACAACAAGAATAAAATTAATAATGTTTCTTGTACTATTTTTTATTTGAAAAGTATTTTGTACTTCTGTGTCGATGGTGGTGGTGTTTTGAAGATGTATTCGGATTTCTGTGCCTATGCTTGAACATCCGCTTATAAATCCACGTCAGCGAAAGACACAAACACATGGGGGAGGGGGGCGCGAATATCTTGAAGAGGCGGAGACTTATAGGGCGGAGACTTTTCTGCGCACCTAATGCATATTCATGTTACATATGGAGAAAACCACACAAAACTCTAGACCGACGAGTTTACCGTCGGTCCGTAGATCGTTAGTCTATGGTGTTAGACCGACGGCCGCGCGAGAGACCAGAAGCCTGGATCTCCACTTAAGCTATCTCCCAATGTTAAGAGGCTGTATTTTGCTTTCTCTGTCATTAATGTCTGCCAGTCTTCTTAATTTTTTTTCTTAAATTTCTTTTGTTGCTGAGCTTATTCTTGAAACTAATATTTAGCATACAACATTTCATACTTTTTGAGCTCTTTTCAAAGGTTTCTACTTATCATAATCTCCTTAGAACAAAAAAAAAACTTCTTTTGTTAGCACACTTTTATAGCTGCTAGTTTTAAAATTTACTAAAAATGTATTGTTTGCAGCTGCATCACCGATTATATACCCGATTGTTTGGCAAACGAAAGAAGCTATTTCGCTTTGCAAGATTTTGCACCTTGCAATACATAGAAGGTTGTTTAAACATTAAAAATTTGAAAATAAAATAATTCTACGTGCAGTTTAAATGTACACAGAATGCATTAAACAAAGCTTTAATGAGGTCTTTCCTTATACGAATATACACACAGTTTATTTTTTAATGTATGCTATCTTAACATAATTTAAAAGAATAGGCAGGCGTATGAATTCAAACATTATTTCAGACATTTTAAAAGAACATCATTACATTAAAATTCATCTTCAAGAACTGCATTGAAGAAAATGAACTCAAAACACAAGCTTTACCGAGGGAAAAATTTTCAGGATATTTTGAAGGATGAAGGGATTTGTACGTGGAAAGTTCTTTCATCGCGTTCTTCGAAAAGCTGTAAATTAATGAAGGACAGATTCGCGTCCAAAAGCCCCATAAACGGGGGGGAAGAGAGACTCGTCCAATTGCCCCCTCTGAAACCAGGAAACGATTTTTTCGGTTTGGCATTTCAGAGGTGGGGATAAGCTCGCGTCCAAAAGCCCCATAAACCATAAGTTCATATCCCCCCCCCCCGAAAAATTTTCCTGGCTACGCGCCTGGGAAAGTACCCGGGCCCCCAACAAAAAGGGGCCACTAAAACTTTTCTTTACGCTTGAACATTTGTAAACATTTTCGAAAGAGGAGGGCCCCATTGAAACTTTAGCCCAGGGCCCTCAACTGGACAAATTGTCTCCTGGTCACTGTCTGATAGGTATGGTAAAACCTCTTGAATTTATACCAGGAACGGGCAGGCACTAAAATTTTGGTCTGGAAAACGTTATAACGGCTCATTCCATTAACGAAAAAAGGGTTTCTGTAGAAAGGGGAGAGGGAAGGATTTCTAAAAACGGCCCAAATTGTATGTGGCTGTTTGGAATTCTTTCCACATGCATATTTTCATACTTGGCCAGTCCGCCAATGCTTTATAAGGAGAGAGAGGTGGGCTGAAGGATGAGCCGGGCAGCGCGAACAAGTTGTCTCCCCCCCCCCCCTTTCCTAAAGGGGAGACAATGAAAAAAAAAAAAAAAAAAAAAAAAAATGCCGCTGTCTGGGTAGTGCCGCCTTTCTAGATTCGGCGACCTAGGCCGTCGCATAGTTTACCTGTAATGGTCGGCCGGCATTTGTTTGCAAACTTCCCTTTTTTGCTCCTAAATTCTCGATTATGCTTACTTTCGCATATTTTATTCACGCTATGCCTGCTCCCTCCCTCTAACATAGGCGCCTTCTGTTACAGTGGATAAAATTAGAACCTATCTGCTAAACTTTGTTAAAAACAATAAATAACAAAATTATAATTTACTATTGTTGTTGTTGTGAACATGTATATCGGTTTCGTGTGCTTGGCTCGAGGCCCCCTTATAAATCCTCGCCAGAAGGACAACACAAGGAGGGGAGCTCCCTACGTTGGGGTCTTTCTAAGGAGTCCTAACCCGTATTTACGCCAAGTTTAGGAGAAAACCACGGAAAACTGCGAACGGTTAGGTCGGCGGACGCGCGATGGGAACCGAACTTTCACACTTCGCCCGTCTACCATTTCCAGTGTACTGTGCCATGGTGAGGCTTAATTTACTGTTTATTTCTGATAGACTTTTCAATATGCTAACTTAAAAGGGTACATCATTACGTTTTTTCTTTGTTTTGTTTTTAACCAAAGCGATGTTATATTTTCTAATTGTAGTAGACTAGAAAGAATTTTAGAACTAGCTGGAAAACTTATAAATCTTTCTTCTCCTTCAATCAAAAGCTAGCAAGTTCGGAAAATAAAAACTATGATATCGTTTCATCATTTCTACTTTTGTAGACTTGTCAAAATTTTTTAATAAGTTGGTAAAAAACGATATTCAGAGTTCATGCGGCCCTTACAATTCCTTAGATATATACATTTTAAAATTTAGTCCTATCGAGTCCTTATTTTTGCCTAAAACAGCCAAAGGTCCTTTTTTTTTTTTTTTTTCATTCCTTCGTCCGACCACATGCTTTTACGTATTTCTCAATTTTGAGTTTTGTCTTAACCTTTTAACGCGCAGTGTTCCCGCTCTGGGAACACCACTTTGGCGTTTTGACCGTTTCCAGTCACGTAGATTAGATTTGATTTTTATAAAAATAGTTGCGGGTGATATAGCTCCACAAGAATTCTTTACTTTTTAGCACGTCATTTTCCTTAAAAAAATTGTCACGATTATTTTTAACAGCACTGACATCTGCTGAAAAATGGAAGAATGCGAGAACAGTTGGATAGATTGCCCAATGCTGAAAAAAGGGCAGGCGTTACCATCGCTCGACTTAACTACCAGCATGATGGCGGACGATCGAAACGTTCATCGCGTGCCACAGATCTAGAGACCCGTTTTTTTTACGCAGCTGGCTGTGCGCGGGCACAGCCAGCCCTCACCCACACAACCCTCACCCTCTTCTAACTTAATTCATATCTCTGTTTAAATTTAAAAATAAATCTTTCATTAATTCTTAACTATTTCACTTGTCATTCAAACTACCCATCACTATATTCCGTGTTTGAAACAATGTAAAAGTTTGTCAGATGTCATTAGTAAGATTTTACCATGTTCCCTATTGAAAATGTGAAAATTGTATACAATGCCCCCCCCTTTAAATTACTAATATCCTTTAACTGAACTGATTAGAAAACAAAATATTCAGAAAATTAATTTAAAAAGATCTGAATTCGGCCTGTAAAAGGTTAACCCTTGTAACCCTAGTAACTTGTAAGGATAAAATTTAAATTTTTCTGAGTCAATGGTGTAATTTTATTGATTTAAAAAACTGTTTAAACATTGCATTATACTTCAAAAGAACATAATAAGTTTGGAATGGTTCATGAGAAGGTTGTGGGGGGGAGGGGAAACTCTAAAAAGCAAATAATGTATCCATCGTATACTGATAACTAAATGTATTGTGAATGCCCCATATAAACAACATAAACCTATCCGATCTTGAAAAAAATCTATTGTTTCAGTTTTACAGTAGAAATATTTTAAAAGTGCACCACAACGGCAATCTCATATTCAGGAGCCCTACTAGTGGCCGAGCGCATAGCGCTCTGAACTAGGAGACGAAAGGTGCCTGGTTCAAAACCAGGTCGCGTCCCCCGACCTAACTGTTCGGAGTTTTCCGAGGTTCCCTCCGAAACTTAGCGTAGATACGGATTAGGGCCCCTTAGAAAGACCCCAACGGAAGGCACCCCACCCCTCGGTCTAGAGCCTACGTGTAGCTAATTGACCGTAATCCCACAACAACACCATACCCAAGACTAAGTTTTTATAGTCTTAAAAAAATTTTATTTTAACGTTAATATATACATATAAATATATACTAGAAGTCAAAGCCCTTTGTGGAGGCAATCACAACGTGCGTTAGAAAAAATATTTGACGAAAATATGTCTACACTCAATGTATTTAATCTTCGTCCACCTAAAATAAATAACTTCATATACAATTTTAATATACAGGGTGGCCATAATTAAACTGCAAGTGTTCAAGGGATGCTGGAGAGAAAACTACCGAGAATATTCCAGAGAAATTTGGTATCTGCACGTTTCAGAACATGCGCAAGTCAAATATCTATGTAAATAAAATTAGACTTTTGTCTGTACATTTCTTGGAATTCAAAAATTTTGCGATTTCTATCCGTTTCAAGCACGCGGGAATCCCATGCGACCCTAAAAAAAAAGTTTGTCTGTCTGTCATTCTGTCGTTCTGTCGTTCTGTCATTCTATCATTCTGTCCGTGACGCTTTTTCTGTTTAAGCATCACGTAAAAACGGCTGAAGCGAATGATATGAAATTGGGTGTCATGATAGGTGGTCACTCAACTTAAAACATAGGCGTCGAATTTTAAAAAAATCTTGATTGGATTTTGAGATTTTGCGAAAATCGTTTCAAACTGCGTAAATTTGTGTTCAAGCATCACGTAAAAACGACTGAAGCGAATGATACGAAATTGGGTGTCATGATAGGTGGTCACTCAACTTAAAACATAGGCGTCCAATTTTTAAAAAATCTTGATTAGATTTTCACATTTTGTGAAAATCGTTTCAAACTGCGTAAATTTGTGTTCAAGCATCACGTAAGAACGACTGAAGCAAATGATATGAAATTGGGTGTCATGATAGGTGGTCACTCAACTTAAAACATAGGCGTCGAATTTAAAAAAAATCTTGATTGGATTTTGAGATTTTGCGAAAATCGTTTCAAACTGCGTAAATTTGTGTTCAAGCATCACGTAAAAACGACTGAAGCGAATGATACGAAATTGGGTGTCATGATAGGTGGTCACTCAACTTAAAACATAGGCGTCCAATTTTTAAAAAATCTTGATTGGATTTTGAGATTTTGCGAAATTGTTTCAAACGGCGTAAATTTGTGTTCGAGTATCACGTAAAAACGACTGAAGCGAATGATATGAAATTGGGTGTCATGATAGGTGGTCACTCAACTTAAAACATAGGTCTCGAATTTTTAAAAAATTTCATTAGATTTTCAGATTTTGCGAAAATCGTTTCAAACTGCGTAAATTTGTGTTCGCACATCACGTAATAACTGCAAAGGTGAAAAAATGATATTTGGTGAAATGATAGGTGGTCACGCACCTTAAACTATAAGCATCTATTTTAAAAAATCGATCCGATTTCGAGATTTTGCGAAAATCTTTTAAAACTGAGTGAATCTTTGTTCCCGCATTACGTAATAACGACTAAAGCGAATGATATGAAATTTGGTCACATGATAGATGGTTGCTCAAACATAAACTATAGGTATCCAATTTTTTAAACATTTTCATTAGATTTTGAGATTTTGTGAAAATTCTCTCAAAATACGTTTATATTTCAACAAACATCACTTAATAACAACTAATACGAATGATACGAAATTTAGTGATATGATAGGTAGTTGCTAATCTTAATTTATAGGCGTTGAATTTTTAAAATATTTTGTTTACATTTGGAGATTTTGCGAAAATCGTTTTAAAATGCTGAAATTTTGTTCCAGCATCACGAAATAAAGACTGCAGGGAATGAAACGAAATTGGGTGACATGATAGGTTGTCACTCCACTTAAATTCTAGGCTTCCAATTTTTCAAAGATGTTGATTAGATTTTGAGATTTTGCCAAAATTATTTCTATATTCGTAAATATTCGTTCGCGCATCACATAATTACGACTAAAGCGAATGAAATTATATTACTTAGTGACTCTCTTAACCTGTAATATTTTAACAATACATAAAAATTATAACTTCGCTTTCTTTACTTTAGCAACATACTCCATCCATTCTGTGTACTCCTACAATGCTGGCGAAAGTTCTTGCTTCTTGGAAATTTGCATTCACTAACCCGTCAAGGACGGGTACTTCAGCTAGTGCAAAAAATAAAAATAAATAAATAAAATAATTGTCATTTTCACCCGATAGATGGCGCTGTACCGTATTTCAAAGCTCACCGGTGGCATATACAACTTCCTAAACCGATAGACCAGTGGTTCCCAACCGGAGGGTCGCGACCCTCAAGTGGGTCGCCATGCCTTTTCAGGGGGGTCGCCGCAGACCGATTTTGTAGGAAATGAATGGCAAAATATTTCCACATTTCTCTGCCATGAGACACGCTTTCTCCCTTTTCTCCTTGTAAAGTAAAAATCCTTTTTCTCACCAGGGCGCTTGTATCCAATCTACAAAAACTGACGTCGTAAAGTGTATCTAGGAGTGTTAACCCAATTTTGAAACGTGTGCACTAAGACAGAAGTATCAGAAATAGAAATTGCAGTTAATTTAAGGTGAGGAATTATTAACCACCTTGAAGCTCTTCCATCTGAAATTCAAAGATATATCCCAGAGCTCACAATGAACAAGAGGCGGCACTAGTGCGAAATCCACTTCACACATCTTTAGATGTCGCCGATCTTCCTGATGAAGCGCAGGACGAATTTTTGAACTTGCAGGATGACTCCTCAGCACATGATTTATAACAAGAAAAATCTTTAATTCAATTGTGGTGTGCTATGCGTCAGTCATATCCGAAAATTTCTAAGCTTTCGCTTCAAATGTTAATGTCATTTGCATCCACTTATATACGTGAAGTTGAATTTAAAACTCTTTTGTAGATTAAGACAAAATGCAGTAATAAATTAGATGTCCAAGATGCGGTTGGCTTTGACCAATATTCAGTCAGGGATAGCATAGCATAACTTGTCAGCCAAATACAACCTCAGTCATTCTAATAATAATCAGTAATGAATAAAAAGATTAATCATTTTTAAATCTCAAGAAAAAAAAATTTCATTATTCATTTTTTTTTTTTGTCTTATTGGTCAAACATGATGGATGGAAGAGGGTGGGGAGGGGGGTCGCGAACATTTTTGAAAAATCTGGAAGGGGTCGCGATTAAAAACAGGTTGGGAACCACTGCGATAGACAGAGCATAGTGACATTCTAAGAGGCATATAAACAGTATAATGGTACACTGTAACATCATTTACAGTTTATCAAAATACCATACAATTCGCTTCAGTAATTAAATTTTTACAGTAACATGCAATCAAAAACTAACGTAAATTAAGATCACAAATTAAACAATTCATAAAGACGCTTTGTAAAACAATTAAACCCTTATTTATTCTCATTGACACTCATTGGACCTCTTCTTAATCGTTTCATACGCCGGTATTCTTTCAGAGTGGCTGAATAATTGCTACCATTCTGATAGAATATCTTCACTAACAATTTACGTTTCTTCATATTCAGAGTCATGATTGACCATTATGGTGGTCTTGGTTTTACACTGTTCGATGGGCTTAAATTTTGCATATATGGCGTCCATAAGCATTGAAACACGATATAACGCCATCTATCGGGTAAAAAATGGCGATTTTTTTTTAATTGCATATTCGACTTGCGCATGTTCTGAAACGTGTAGATACCAAGTTTCACTGGAATATTCCTGGTAGTTTTCTCTCCAGCACCCCTTGAACACTTGCAGTTTAATTATGGCCACCCTGTATATACTCAAATCAAATTCCACGCCCGTCTGGAAACGGGCGGAAACTTTTCGCATTGGACCGATTTCGTTTTGTATACAACCCCTCATATCAATGCTTCAAGCAGACGATCATTTTTAGCGAAAATAAGTTACTGGAATTGCAATTTTCCTTTCAAAGCCGTGACTTCAGTATGACGACAATGTTATTTGTAACAGCTAATTTTGTCACGCAAATGATTCACTTTTTTGACTATCGGAAATAAAATGGAGCTGAAAAGAGCGAAAAATTGCTTAAAAATGAAGGAACGGGTGGATTTTAAGATGTTTTAAAGTAGCGAAGAATGCTTCCTACATTCTTATACATAATTATGAGAAACTTCAAGCAGATCGTACAAACAGTGTAGATGTTATTTCACTTTTGTGCTTTTTAATATATTTTAACTTTTTCATTTTCTAAGAGTATAATGGCGGTAAAGGGTTTAGAGTGGTTGACAGGAATTGTTAAAGAGTCAGTGAGTCAGGGATAAGCCTAACTCTATAGTAAGATATGTGTGTTTGTACGCATACACCCATTTTCATTATGCTGTTTTTCAAAAATTTTCCCACGCCGCGCCGAGCCCCGCCGCCGCCGCGAACTTACGAGCAGCGCAAACTTCTAGTCGCAGGCTGTCTACAATAACGGATTTTAGCGAATAAATTAGAGCATGGCGAGCTCTTACCTCCATGCTATGATGACGATAGCTCTCCTATGATTAGGGTTGCCAGGTCGCCAAACCCAATAGCCGGACAGACCAGCTACTTTGGCCGGACATTTGGGTAAAAAGGCCGGACAGCCTACAATATTGAGGATTTTGTCTCAGTATTAATAGGTACAACAAAAAAATTGTATGTAAAATCAAGCTTTTTTGATTATTACCATGAATCTTGTTCAATTCTAATGAAATATAAATAACATCGAATGCCAAATCAGTTCAAGTACTTTATTACTAGTCAGCCAAAGTCACCAGTAAAAAGCCTAACAAAAGCTGGTTGCCGTTAAGTTTGGCCGGACACGCAATCAAAAAGCCTAACTATGTCCGGCTTTATCCGGATGCCTGGCAACGCTACCTATGATGACGAAAAAAAAAAAATAGCTGAACAGAATTTACTTTAAAAAGCTGTTCTTTGCTGTGGAGTGGGTGGATCGTTATTTTATTATTAGCACTTGAGTGCTATTTCGCTCGATCACGGTTTTTGTGTAGACACGATTTTCCTACAATTAGCGCGTTGTGTCACTTTTCAAATGTGTTTTTTATAAATATATTTTGAGTATTGTTAGAAAATGCCTGGTGAATATTGTAAAATAGTTTTAGTAGGCGATTTAAACATAGATTTTAATTCCGAAGAAGTGTTTTATAGAACAGAGAAGACAAACACGCTATACTTATAGATTATGATACACTTTCCAAATGGTACTTATAAAGGTGAAGTATAGTTTGAATATGCCTGGCGAAAATTTGTAAAGAGTTTTGGTAGGTGATTTTAATATAGATTTCTATTTCGAAGAAGTGTTTAATAGAAAATAGAAGGAAAACAAGGAACACTCATGGATTATGATGCCTATTTCAAACAGTATTTAAAAGATGTCTACACGATATAGTTGAAATATGCCTATAGTTCGAATATGCCTGGAAGATTGTAAAACAGTTTCAGTAGGTGATTTTAAGATAGATATCGATTCCAAAGATGTGTTTTATGGTTCAAGAAGGAGTTGATTCTTATTTTAACGCCCCTACTCTCGCCAACCTAAAAAATTCCTCGCACTTTGGCGAGCTTTGCAGTCATGGGTCTCTAGGAGTTATGCAGAAGTTTCAATGCTCCCAAAAGAACTGGATGAAAACTAAAGTGAACAAATGAGCGATAAACGCACCAGTTAAGGAATTTGAAGACACCTAATTAATAAAACTATGCATTAATTGGCAACCCAAAATAAATAAATAAATAACGGGATGCTGTTCTTGCATGTTGTTCGAAATCGCCATTTTAATTCTAAATTACGTTTGCCACATAAATACAAAAAATCGTCATGGTTACTGCATATGTTTAATGAGCGCCACCTTGACGAGAGTCGGGGAGTTAAAGTAGGAATCAACCCAAGAAAGATAACACGACACAATCATGGATTATGATGCACATTAGAGCCAATATTTAAAACGGTGAAGTATAGTTGTAATATACGTGGCGAAGATTGTAAAATAGTTTAAGGAGGCGATTTTAAGATATCGATTCCAAAGATGGGTTTTATGAAACAAGGAAGCAAAATACGGCACATTCATGAATAATGATACAGTTTCCAACTTAATGGAATAAGGAAGAAAAATAGGGACGACGCCGAAATTATGATATGCTTTTAATAAGTAGCACTATAGTGCGTATTTAAAATCTGAAAGTGTTTCAGATTTTCTTCCTTTTTTTATTATTTCCGTCTGTTTGCATAAATACTCAAGATTGATTTTATGTGAGGCATTTTAAAAATACTCCTGTCACATTTCAATATGCCTGGAAATTGCGTATTACTTTCACGGTTTTACTTGACTACATGCATCATTCCTATTCTTTTTATCATTTCATAATTTACTAAAGTAAGAATTAGATAAATTGAAGTGTGGTGGGTCCAATTTGCAATTTTAAACTGCCAGATGAGTACCCTTTTTACTCTTTTTACTTTCCGAACATGTACCATGTAAGGAAAGTATTGTAATTATGAAAAAATTCGACTTCGAGATTTTAGTGTATTTACACGTGTTGACGTTCATTTATGCTATTTTTACGAGATGTGTGTATGTGCGTGTGTTTGTGTGTATGTGAGTGAATACGATAGCTCCTAAACGGGGCATTCCATCGAGCTAAAACTTGGTATGTATATTATACGTCACCGTCGCACGACCGGTATTGATTTGGTGTGTATAGGACTTATAGTTTTTTTTACAGGGCTACGACAAAAATTTCTTTTACATTATGTCCTATGGGCGGAAACTTGAAAATGCGCTAATTTCCAAACGGTGCATTCGATTGAGCACCAATTGGGCATGCCTATAAAACGTCACGATCACATAATTTGCATAGATTTTGGTTATGTAGAGTAGATAGTGTTACGAATTTTTGGGGTAACCCGCTTTTCTGCGAGCTAAACTAGTAATTCGTATTTTACGCGTCTATTTAAATTTTACACTTTGTTGTATCAAAATCGGTTAACTAGAGCGGGAGATATGGAGTTTTGGGTTTCCCCATTGGCTCTAGAAATCTCGAGAAATATTCATTCTAGAGCTCAGCTGACGTCACTTATGGGGACCTATTTTTGACGCCAAATATGGCGATATTTCCCCAAAAAATCGCCAAGCTTGGTGATATTTCGGACAATTGGAGGAATTTTACCATTGGGACCTGTGATGTTTGTTTCCCTGCCTTAATTGCGTTATAGTCTAATGTATTCCTATGACGTAATAAAAATTCGCGCTTTAAAGGGAACCATTGAGAAATTTCTCCTAGCTTCTGTGACGCCTGTAAATATGACAGCACGTTGTCCCGGTGGCGTCAGTCTTGCTGTAGACTGCGAGCGAAACAGATGTCGGTTCTGTACACTGCATTAGCCTGAAAATTGTGCTATTGTAAGCAGTATTTTGCTTGATTCGAGAAGCTTTTTTTTTTTTTTCGAATGCTGTGTGTGGATTCTTCATTGTGGAATTGTTTGTGATTTTCCTCGAGTATTTCCACTGAATTTTAACTTATGGAAGTGTTTTATTTTGTGTGTGAATTACAGCAGCTGTGAAAACTTCTGTACTAAGCGGACTGCGCGTTACTGGCCATTAGTGCCTGTGAATTTTGTACAACTGATTGTTCGACGAAGTTCTAGAAGCAATAAAGTTAGAGTTCCATCCTGACAAATGGACTTTTTACTAGAACGTTCTATGCATACTGGACTTTAGCACGACGAACCCAAGAATCAAGCAGAGTTTTCTGCAACAATAGTTTGTTCACGGGATTGCAAAAAATAATTCTTATACATGATGGCCTATGGGCGCAAATCATTTAAAGGGAGCTAGTGTCTAAATGGTGCATTCTATTGACATCCAATTAGGTACGCATATTATAGGTGACTCTCTTACATACTGCTTAAATTTTAGCGAGTGTATGCCGTATAGTTTTTTTTATAGGGCTACGAAAAAGTGTTCTTATACATTGTGGCCTCATCAGTTTAAGTGCACTAATGCCTGAACATTAGATCCGATTGACGTGAATGAAATTATTTAAACGCTTGGTATCAAGTGTTCGGAAAGTCGAGTCGAGTCACTCCAGATTTTGCACCAATATTTCAGTTCCTAAAGAAATATTAATATTTAAAAATATCTCCAAAGTGCTATTTCTTTAGAACTTCTTTATTCCACCCTACCCAATGCATTTTCTACATTTACAGCTGCTTCCTTTAAGCTTATATATCAAAAATATATTGTTCACACTGTTTAGTTTTAAATTTATGTTACTTTATGATTTAAGTGTATTATCTTTGTAAATTCATTTATAATCAATTTTCTTATGGTCCTTGTTTTTCGAGAGTTCAGTCCTTAAAAAGTCCTTAAATTTCATGCAATGCAATGTATATGCTACCGCCAAAGTAGGAAACGCCGACATTCTATAGAATGCCTAGGCATTGTATACAATGCCGGTCGTTTTTAAGCAAAGTAGGAATTATAAGAATTATTACATACTTTCCCTAGGCATTGTATATAATGTCTAGGTATTCTATAGAATGGCAAATGCTATTTAGGCAAAGTCTGAAAGTAGGTCCTGATGAGGCTATTATACAATGTGTCGCAAAAAGGTTGTAACGGGATTTAATTCTTTATCAATTTTAAATAAGAGAATAGTTTAAATTGAAAACAATATTCAAAACAAGGTCGGAAATAAGATTCCGTTAAGAAGATATTTCTCTTGTTAATTTTCAAAAATTACATTTTTAAAATTCGTTTACGACCCCCGTACAAAAAAATTTCCAGTTAGTAAAATGTGCCTCATACACTAATAAGGTGGTGTACCAAATGTGTGAGCCTTTCATCATACAACGTCACAGGGACATCTTTCATAAAAGATGATCGGGGACTGTACATCATTATGAATATAAACGTTTAATGCTATAGTAGGGGAGCCCATGGTGTTCTTGAGTATTTACTCGAGCACGGCAGATGAACATGGGGGGGTACCTTGCATCATGTTGAGTACCTCCACCACATATAAGTCCTCTATGTAGGGACGTGCGTTTAGGCAGCTCATCAGATTAGTAAAAAAAAAAAATTGATCGTCAGAAATACTGAAGCGCGTCAGATTAAGATAAGGTGGGTTAATTACTAGCTAAAAAGTGTACATTCAGAAAATCTGACGATTGGAATGTAACATAAGGGAGTGGGAGGGTTACAAAGCTGGGAAAAAAAAAAAAACGTTGTCGTGACATTCTCGAGCGCGGTTGAATTTTTGTTATTTTGAAGGAAATGATGCAAGAATCACGAAAAAAATATAATCTGCTGATTTCCACGAGCCGAAGTAATAAAAATACGATCCAAAGCAATAAAAATACGAACCAAAGCAATAAAGATCGTCAATGAAGATTAGAGCGCACAACAATAGCTTGATCAAAAATAACGAGCACGCTCTTCGAGTTAGTGTAGATGACAAGAAGTTCTATATCTTTGGTCCTCAACAAACAAGGACAGCAAATTTTCAGAAAGAATTAAGAAATATCAAATTCAAAGAAGCTTTTGTCAAGTTTTTAATTCATCATTGAGCTAATCAGGAGATGGCTACTATTATTAGTAACGAAACAATTCATGATATGTGTATATTCAGTTACCGATAATAAAGTTACCTGAACAATCGACCATGAACACTCATGTCCTGATCATGAAGAAGCAGATACAAAAATTGTATTTTTGGCAAGTCAAATAAAAGAAGATTCTACAGTTACAATCAGAACTTCAGACACAGATATTGCTGGTCAATATGGGACATCTCCAAGCATCGGTTAAAATATGGATGGATCTTGGAGTTCACAATGCACGCCGTTATATTGACGTATTTGCTCTTTATGCTAAGCTCGGCCCAATAATTTCGCTAGCGCTACCAGCTCTTCACGTGCTAACAGGATACGATTACAATCCGGCACTTAACAGACGAGGCAAAAGAAAAAAGAAAAACTCTGCACATTTTTATGGGTTCAAATGTTTTTCAGAAGACATTTGCAGATGTAGGGTCAGAGGATCATAATATAGAAGATTCTTTTGACATTTTACGATCTTTTATCTGCCACTTGTATGGTTTGAAAAAATTAGCTGATGTCAACCTTGCAAGAATAGAAATCTTTAATAAGACCTACTAAGTGTTAGATACGTCGCAGCCTTTCTCATTGAACGTCCGTAAATACGATGCTTGTTGCTTGCCTCCTTGCCAATCTGAGCTACAGCAGCACTTATTGCGAACGAAGTATATTGCGTGCTTGTGGAGAAATGCACACAATAAAACTGTAATTGACATGTCACCAACAGATTACGGGTGGACAAATATCGATGGAAATTTTCAAATGACTTGGTTTGTTGGCAATCAGTTACCTGATGCATACGAAGTTGTCATAACACCAGTTATTGACGAAATTTCAGATTCAGGTATATTTCTTTTTAATACTTTGATAACATGTTATTCATGAAATCAATAAAATTGTGTTAACGGTTATAACGATTTCCTGCTACAGATACGAAAACTGCAGACAATATTGGAGGTCCAAGAATTGAATTATTATATTTATAGTATAATAATTCTTCGGATGACGACGAAGATTGAAAATAATTTTTTCAACAGATGTATTTTCTTTTATATTATTTTCTAAATAAATTAAAGTGTAAATATTTAAATAATTTTACGTGCTTATTTATTCTTCACATTTCATGGACATTGAAAAAAAAATTCATAATTTCTTTCTAGCCGTCAGATTAATAATACCCCTCAAAATAATCGTCAGATTTTACGCTACCATGACTGGAACATCAAGCTAAACCTTCTGTATTAGAATCTGACACGCTCGAGTATTGTAATATGGCGATTTTTTTTTTTCATTTTCAAAAATTTGCTACGAGCTTGCGTCACTTCCGAAACGTCAGTCTTTTAAATGGGAGCATTTTTAGGGTTCACTTAACATCCCCTCTGAATATCTGACGCGCTCGAAAAAATACATTTTTTTTTTTCTATTTTCTACTTTTCCGGATGGCCACCCCCACCACGCAAGTCGGCAGATGAACATACCTTTGGTATCAAAGACACGCTGGGGCATCTAAACTATCAATATCTGACGCGCTCGAGCAGGTGTCGCGCTGGCTTTTTTTAAAGTTTCGCCAAATCAGATTTTTGTCGGACATCATTAAGAAAGGCAATTGCCAATACTTTCGCCAAATTGTATTTTCTTTCGCCAAACTAATTTTATTATCGCAATTCGCAACGTTGGCGATCGACAGCGCGACCCCTGCGCTCGAGTACTCCATGTAGGGGAAAGTACCCCAAAACGGGATAGCTTATCTATTCTTCGCTTTATTTCTTATTGTGTACAAGGTACATTCCAAAGTTAGATGTCATTTAAAAGTATTCACCTTTTCAACTACTTAAAATACCTTTGTCACATTTGTTCAATAATATTTATGTGAAAAATACTGGTTTCACAAAGTCTTACACGATCCCGTTTTACCCTGCCAAGGGTGGGTAAAACGGGATAGGGATTTGTATGTTATTAAGTTTTTGCTGATTTTACTTTTGATTTAGTTTTTAGAACAAAAATAGGCTGTGTTTTTATAGAAAGAAACTTTTTAATTGTAAATTTGAAAAATTACATAACACAGAAATCGCATAAAAATGTGTCGTCTTCTTCTTCTGCTTTGGAACAGGCTTCGTGGGCCCATCCCTTGCAGCTCGAGCATTGTACCCAGGCTTCTCCAGATTTCGATTCAAGATACAGAGCGTTGCAACAAATACATGCTTCATCTTCTGAAGACGACGACGTCCAACCTTGGCTAACTGATGATTTTTTTTTTTTTTTTTTTTTTTTAGGTTTTCTTATGTTAGGTCCATTTTCTTCGATTTTTACAAATGATGATTGTGATTTTTTTTTCAGGTTCAGAGTAATATTTTTTAACTTTATCTGCATCTCCACTTGGTTTTCTTTTACGCCTCGTTTGTTTTGTCTTCGGAACATTCAAGAGACTTGTTTTGGCAGTCCCTTTTTTCAGCTTTTGAGTTCTTTCTTGTTCCTTTTTTTCACGCTCTTCTTCTTCCAACTCAAGTTTATATGGGCTTCCTGTTATAATTGCTGTTTTCCCTCTTCTCCTATCGTGTTTATTTTGAGGTCTTGGTCCAATCACTCGCGGTGGAGGTAGAATTTCTTTGGGTGATATAGAAAATGGAAGTGAAGGACGATAGTATGGCCCGAGTCCTTTGTTTCCTGTTGAAGTGGACGCTTGGATAACTCCTGCGTTTGTGCTAGTGTTATCGGTGCCCCCATCACTAGATTGATCATTCAATACTGTCTCTAGTGGTTGTGATGACTGCAAACTCTTAGATGCTATGACTGAACTTGAAGATCCTTCGGATCTGGCCTCGTTACGTTGCAGTTGTTGTAATTGATTATATATATTTTTATTCATTACTTATTTCAATTAAAATAACTTAAACACATTGCCAAAACATAAATGGAAATGGTCGGGTAAAACGGGACACATCAAAATTGTATCCCGTTTTGGGCACCCCAAAAGTGTCCCGTTTTGCCCGACCGTGATGCTTTTGACAACATAAATGGCTGACCCCTGAACCGTCACTCACTAGTAATATTTAAATACATGAAATTGTTGTTAAAATAGCTACGAACAAAACACAGTACTTACCGGAATTGTTCCGAAGGACGGAGAAGCACAAGGATAGTTGTTCTGCAGTCGAAAAAAGTACAAAGTAAGTAAAAATCTCGCTTGAAAACTTTGAAAAAATATTTCTTAGCGAAACACGTGGCTAGCGTTGAGAGATCAACTGAGAATGCTGTCATGGCGATCGGGAACCAGTTTAGCCTGTCTCCCGCGAAATAGCACCACCAGTCAAGCTCCGAGGCTCAATATCCCGTTTTGGGCAACTTTCCCCAAACTGTTTTTTTTTTTTTAACATCTTTGAAGGTCTGTATACGCTTCCCCCACCACTGAAAGGAAACATTATATAACTTTTTATTCTTCTTATTAGCTAAACTACAAAATCTAATAGGTCCTCACGACGCTCGAGTAAATCCCTAATTAGCATCATGGCTCCCCTACTACTAGATTGGGAAAAAAAGATTTCCTTTCGTATTTTCTGTACTACCCCTGAAATGAGATCATTCAACTCAGGGGCGTAGTCAGAAATTTTTCATGGGGGAGTTACGACTACTGCAACTCGCATATATGCATACATGTGTGTGATAAGAGAGTGAAGAATATACATTTTGCATGGCAAAAAAATTCCTCATTGGAGGGTTATGACCCCCCTAACCCCGCCCCTCCCCCATTGGCTACGCCCCTGTTCAACCTGATTTTTTTCCCTTCCAGAGCCATTGAAAAGTGGTTCAAGTCAACGTTATATTTATCTTCATATCTCTGACGCTTTTTACGGTATATAATTCTGAAATTTTGTATGTCATCTGATTAGTGTATGGGGCACATTTTACTAATTGTGATTTTTTTTGTACGTGGATCGTATACAAATTTAAAAAATGCATCTTTTTTGAAAATCAACGAGAGGAAATTTTTTCATAGAGTGTTATTTCTGATCTCATTTTGAACATTTTTTCAATTTACATTGCCCACTTATCTCTGATAGTTAAAGAACAAAAGCCCGTTACCACCTTTTTGGCACACCTTGTATAACGGGACGAGGGCCAGTTGCACCCGCGCTGACAGCTGTCAATCAAAGCGAGAGGCAAATTGCACTGGAATCCTTATATTGCTCCCCCTCGAAAATATGCTACCGCTGGCCCTTTGCGAGACCCAAAAACATCGCTGGGTCCGGCCATCGCTGTAGGGAGCCCCGCGAAAATATGCTAACGCAGGCTCTTTGCGAGGACCCCCCCCCAAAAAAAAAAACATTATTGAGTCCTGCCATCGCTGCAGGGGGGGGGGGGGGCATTTGAAAATATGAAACCGCTGGTCCTTTGCGAGACCCAAAAAGATATCACTGGGCCTGGCCATCGCTGTAAGGGACCCCTGGAAAATATGCTATCGCTGGCTCTTTGCGAACCCCCCCGCCCCCCAAAAAAACAAAAACAAAAAAGATACATCACTAGGTCCAACCGTCGCTGTAAGGGGCCTCACGAAAATATGTTACTACTGGCCCTTTGCAAGACCCAAAAAATTTCACTAGGTCTACAGATGTTATTCTGAAAAAAATATGAAAGTGCCATAAAAATTATTCGTGATACGTTCAGAAAAATAAAAGTTGAAGAAAACAAAACTTATGCCTTTCTTATTAAGGGAAACAAATTTTTCATATAAAAAATAAGAAATTAAAATTAATATACACATATGCAGCACGGAAAGCTTGAATGACATTTTAAATTACAGTTCATTACATTTTACATACAGTCGGATATGTATTTCATACTTTGCCAGTTTCTCATCTGGCATTCTATGGAATGCCTAAGAAATGTGTGAAATACTAATCATTTCATGCTTTGCCGGCTAGTTTTAGGCATTCCCGGTAACATTTGTGAACCCTGGATATTTGACTTCGCGGTTTAAGGACTGCTCCTTCTCCCTCTCATAAAAGTGTCTTGACGATAGCTCTGACTACCAGGCACTGTTGAACTTTTTTTTTGGTAACGTCCTTTCTTTGCAGCATTAAATCGTGGACTAACTCTATGAGCAGTAGCAATTAACCCTCTGAGGCGCAACCCTTTCCCGATGCTGAAAAAAGGGCAGCTGTTGCCATCGCTCGACTTAACTATCAGCAAGACGGCGGACGATCGAAACATTCATCGCGTGCTACAGATCTAGAGACCCTTTTTTGACGCAGCTGGCTGTGCCATCGCTCGACTTAGCTACGAGCAAGATGGCGGACGATCGAAACGTTCATCGCGTGCCACAGATCTAGTGACCCTTTTTTGACGCAGCTGGCTGTGCACAGCCAGCTGTCGTCAAAAAAGAGTCTCTAGATCACAGTGCACCGAGGCGTGTTGTTCATGTATGTGTCCCCTGCGCATTTTACCCTCCAGGTGCATAATGACCTAGAGGTAATATGTCCAAGGTGGTGGATTGGAGGTCTAGGACAAGGTTTGGTGGAGGTAGGTAGAAAGACAAATGGCGTCGGAACATAGATTACTATAGACTATAGAACACAAAGAAGCAAGAAAAAAAAACAGGGCCAATACATAGATTATGATACACTTTGCAACATAATGAAACAAACAAACAAAAAAATAGGAACAACGCACGGATTATGATACGCGTTTGCTATATAACAATATGGTGCAAATTTAAATTCTGAAAGTATTTGAGATTTTACAAATATGCTTTTTTTTTTTTTCTCTGCAGCGCCTCTGCGACCAACCCGGCCGTCCTATGTCCGTCTACCGCCGAATCTTCGCGTCCGTCCTCGCCTGTGGACTTCTTCTCGGATCAATCTTCTTCATCCGACTGCAGCTGAGCAACACGGAGCAGCGGAACAACAAGGCGCCCTTATTCCTGCCCAACGTCGCCCGGTTCAGGGCTCCTAGGGTCTGCTCGGAGAGGGCCCTAATCCTTGTCCACTCGGCACCTGACAGATCTCATCGCAGACAGGTCTGAGAAAAACAGGAATAACAAATAAATACAACACTGCCGATGCATGACGTGTTTCTTTTAGTGCATGCGAAATTACTGTCCTATTGCCACGAGAGAAATACACCCACTTCCAAAAGCAGGGAGGGGTAAAAAAAAAAAAAAATGGACAAGTACTGCTTTGATTGACACGAAATGTTGCAACTAAGTAGCTCTATGTTTATTTATAAAACAAAGGAAATAATTACAAACAGATATAAAAAATATCGAATTTTCGTAAATTATAAGATTAGTGTCATATTTTCGTAGTTAACAAAATGATGCTTAATTCAAAACAAATAACAAAGTCCGGCATTAATAGGGTATGTTAGCCGCCCTCACTTTCATAAAAGTGTATAGCTTGTGATAATGCAAGTTGCTAGGTGATCAACCTTCGCAGAAACCAATAATTGCCATTCCCCTTGTAAGATAGTTTCTAAATCTCTGAGAGGTGCTGGAGGTGAGAAAGTCTACATACAGCACAGCCGTGGGCATCCCAAATATTTTCAATTGGATTAAAGTCCGTCGAGTAAGCCAGCCACTCCATACGCGCATTCCCCACACTTTCCAGAAAATCGTTAACGATGGCAGCTCTATGGGGACGTGCATTATCGTCCATTGAAGCGAAAGAAAGATCAAATGCTGCAGCGTACAGTTACACAATGGGGAGGGGGTCTAGGCCTTCATCTTGATGTCGTACAGCCGTCACAGAACCTCACCTGCAGATGTATTGGTCGGTGCGATATCCCAATGAAATCCCTGCCCAGACCATGATGCTTCCACCGCGAAATGCGAGATGTTCGGTAAAGTTCTCGGGCTGATTGCGTGTGCCTTGTCGCCTCCAGATCCTTACACGTTTATCATCGGGTTTTAACGCAAATTTGGATCTTAATCAGACTCAATCCAATTAACATGCTGGCGGCACCATTTTAATCGTTCCCTTCTGGATTGGGCGGCTAAAGGAACACAAACTCGGGGTGCCCGGGCGTACAGACCATTATGTGTAGTCTTCGACGAACAATAGTGGCAGATATAGTCTTACCAATGGCAGCTGCAACCACAGATGTCACACGTGTGGAGGTCGATCTTTCA
Source organism: Cheiracanthium punctorium (assembly GCA_038373885.1). Taxonomy (NCBI): domain Eukaryota; kingdom Metazoa; phylum Arthropoda; class Arachnida; order Araneae; family Cheiracanthiidae; genus Cheiracanthium; species Cheiracanthium punctorium. The sequence continues at coordinate 65,782 of JAWZYV010012351.1, read as the reverse complement.
TTACACTTGGCTACAACAGCAATATATCGATCTTCTGCGGGGTCCTAACCCTTGGACGACCGGCTACAGGTCTTCAGATGGCTAGTTTGGAATTGTTTTCATAATCGTATAATGGCGGAATGATGAACGCCGAAGAGAAGAAAAACGCCTGTGATAGACTGTCCTACTTCAATGCATTCGCCAGCTCTCATAATTGTCCATTCATTTTCTGGAAGCCATAGAAACACGTCTAGCTTAAAAACAAATCGTACGAATGTTCTAAACACCTTTCATCAGCACTTACATACAACTCTTGTAACCTTCAGAATGCCGCCTTCCATACGACTGTCTGTTTTGCATATTTCTCGACGCGAAACCATGATTGGCTGTTACCCAACATATTTTCATACCTTCCATCTTTGCAGAAAAATTTCAGCTCCTTTAATTTAAATTGGCATACGGAAGTTAATATTTTTCTTTCCGTTCTTAGCTTTTGGAAGTGAGTGCACTACGTACTCATGGAGGTCCACTGCATTTTAAATGTGGGGGAAAGAATTTTTTTCCCAGTTGGCATCAAAGGTTGCCTCCGATCGATGCCAACTCGTGTTCTTTGGTTTTCCTACACCTACCAAGTTGCCACCGGTCAAAGAGAGCTGGAAAAGTCAGGGAATTTCATTTTCACAAAGAAAATCAGGGAATATTTCAAATATTGCCTAAAAATCCGTAAAAATTCTCAAAAATTGACCTAGAAAATGTTATCAGAAATCCACATTTGTAAGTAATTCTCCATTTTTCATCAGTCTGTGTGATTTATTTGTTTTTGTGTTATGGCAAGCCTACACGAGGGCCATCTTCCCAGGGGGGCTGGTTGCTTTGGGCGGTGAATTTTACAGATGTGATTTGCCACAGGTATCATGAAGGTTCATGGCATGGGAGTCGACAGAATAATTTTCAAGGGGAAGGGGAGGATTAATTTCAGCATATGGTTACCATGTCAGAAAGAACGAAAGAGCAGGAAAACAAACGGCATACAAAAATCCAAGGTTGGTGGAGTACTCTCCCTTATGCTGCCGATTCCCATAGTTATTAATAATCTGTGTTGATATGACAATTATAAATTGTATTACAACTTAGTTTGGAATTTTATCAAAATTGTCCTGGTAAACTTAAAAAAATCAGGGAATTTTGTTTGAGAAATTGAGTGGCAACCATGTAATACAATTTTACCATTTGTTCTATGTAGTTCTCGAAAGTTTGTTGTAAGATCGTACTAATTTGTCGGAAAAGCACTCGATTTCCGAACCCTCCCCCTCCCCTTTCAAACCCCTCTGCCTGCGGAAACCCTGTTTGAAGACTTTCTCTGTCGTGGCAGGTCAGTAGACTAAAAATAACTCCAGCATGTTGTTGCGAATTTACTCTTCTTTATTTACATTTGTTTATATACTAGCCGCTTTCGGCGACCAATTTTGGCCGCAGATGGCCGCTTCGCGGCCAAAATATGCAACATAGAGCACACTGGCCGCTTCGCGACTGGCTTGTGCAACCTATGGTACGATCCTCTTCGCAACCGAAATTTGCAATCTGCGGGTCGTCTGCCGGATAGTAATTATATATTTACGACAAAAACAAAATAAACGACACCAAATTAACCTTAAAAAAAGGTATGGAATCTAACAACGTTGAAATGAAAATCCATCCGGTTAAAGGAATTCAAAGTTAAACAAACGCTTATGACAAAAACAATCTAAAACACTCAATTAAACACTTCAAAATTAAGCAAACGTTTATGGATTTATGACAAAAATAAAACAAATGTCCCAAAACAATCGAAATAAAAGTTACGATCGAACAACGTTGAAATTAAAATCCATCCGTTTAGACGAATTCAAAATTAAACAAACGCTGTCACCAAAACAATCTACAACACTCACTTTAAAACAGGATTTCACAAATGTCACGCCGTTAACGTTTAAAAATACTCGGCTGAGATCAACGAAAAAAAAATAATAACTTTCACAAACAACATCAAATACGTTTTTCGCATCTCAAAAAGTGTTGCCAATTTCTAAAAAGAAATTCCTACAAATAGGTGTTTAAGTGTTGTGCAAACAAAATTTTAACGCATTCTCAATAAATTTGCCCAAAATCTATAAAATTTTTCAGTTAAATTAAGGTGACCATATTTTTTTAACGTAAAATTGAGGACATGTCCCCAAATTTGAAACACAATTGGGGACATTTTCTAATTAATGAAATAATTAACAGTAATGTAATTAAAAAAACAATGCCATAATTAAAAATTTTCCCCAATTGCTTTTTTACATTGTGGGGACAAATCGCAAAAAAAAAAAAAAAAAAAAAAAAAAAAAACAGAAATTGGGGACTACCCCGAAGAAAAACTGTCTTTCCATTGCTTGTCACGCAAAAGGAGTATTTTCGTCAGCATATGACGTCATCTAATCGATTTACGCCAGGAATTATGTTCCGTAATTTTTTTTCAAAGAATCGAGGAATGATTCCACACACGCCGCTTCGCGACGGAGTTGTTAATATAATTCATAGATGCCACCAACTCTCGTAGATCTCGTTCATCGATCTTTGCTTCGCTTGTGTTTACTTTTTCAAGGCGTGATATCTCGCTAGATATTTAGGGTTGAAATTACCTGCAACTTTGAAAAAGGTTCATTTTTTAGAGATCTTTCGAACTTTACAAAAAGAGCGATAAAAATGTCGTTTTTATCAAAATTTCAACATTATCGCCAGATGCACCGGGAGGGTGAGTCGATCCCTGCACCGTTATATTCAGGACTTTTATTATTTAGATCAGAGGCGCCGACTTTACAAAATTTCTGTGGGTGCCCTTAAAGTCCATGCGAGGGGGGGGGTTAATAAAATGGTGAAAGTCGCACAAGGTTTGTAATTTTTGATAAAGAATCGCTAAGTTAGGTGCCAAAACGCAACAATTTATTTTAAAGGGGGAGTATAATTGGAATGTACTTGGCTAAGATTGTAAAATAGTTTTAGTAGGTGAATTTAAGAGAGATTTCGATTCCGATGATGGGTTTTTATGGAACAAGGAAGAAAAATACGGCACACTCATTAATAACGATACACTTTCCAACTTTATGGAATCTTTTCCAACTACCCTTCAATCTTTTCCTATTATTATTTTCTTCCTTGCTCGTAACTATTCAATCATTTGACTTTTCGTGCACATTTTTACCAGTGGGAAATGGGTAATACAAATAATCATTTTAGCTCCACATAAAATATCCAATATCTGAGGGTATAGATCGAAGAAACGATATCTGCCTCACGGTTTTGGTACATAAATTAAAATAAACTAACTGCACCAAGGATTCGAAAAAATTCAGGATGATTCTTTACAAGCTGCACTACACACTGCGATAAATTCGGAAACTTTCTGAAAAAAATCTTAAACGTGGAGCTGCACAGCAAAATATTTCTAAGAGTGGCTATTCTGCAAAATTTTTCGTTTGTTCCGGTGTCTAGTACAGCTTGTGAACATACATCCTAAAAATTGCGAAGTGCTTGAGATAATTAGTTTTCTTTTTTGTATTTATATACCAAAATTGCGTGTTTTTTTCCCAGCGCTGAAGGCGACATTCAAAGTTAATTTAAGTGAATAGTGTGAATTTTGGCACCCGATTATCTGCAGTGGTGGCTCGTGGGATACAGCAAGTACAGCCGGGCTGCACTTGAAATTATCAGCACATACTTTAAAATAATTTATTCTACTAATTTTCCTAACTTCAGTTTAGAATTATGGAAATCCTTCAGTAAATTAAAAAAAAAAAAAAAAAAACCGTATTGTGGCCGGATCGCTCATTCAGAAAAGAAGCACTTTAATCTTCCCGCAATTCAATTGGGAAAAATCTTTGGTTCAGCCCAGAGCGCTGATAAGAAAATTGGCAGCACCGTTGCCATGACAACGGTTACGTAAGCATTTCCTCCGGCATAGGCTATAATGGGGGTACGCAGCTAAGACTCAGCTCATCAAAGATTTTGAAAGGTCGGCAGCACTTATGAATTCGACTCACTGATTGGCTCGAGAAGTGAGGGAGGGGGGTAAGGAGAATATATGTTCGACAAACTCTAACAGTTCGACTTTATATTGCTGAATTTATCAAGAAGGTAAGCCTGAATAGACGCTTATGAATGGACAATTACCCATCAAAGCAGTATTGTTTTTAAGCAAAAACTGGCATTTAGAGGACATGGAGAGCGAGAAAATTCTTTAAACATGGGAAATTTTAAAGAGCTTTTAAAATTATTGATATCTACTATTGATTAAAACAACGCCTTTTTATGGGGACATCACTGACCGATTCGCATGTTTAAAAGAAAGGAGGATTGATTTGAATATAAAAAATAAGTAAGTTTTCTTTTTTTTTCTTTTCTTCTCAAATTATCGTTACAAAAGAAAATTCTAAGGAAACTTCGAATCAGACACGGATTAATGCAATTTTGAGGATAAGAGCGGCTGGTTGAAATTTATGTCCATTTTGTGGAAGTAAAATAGGATCTCTTACATTTTTTTTTATATAATTTCTTTTTTTTTTCCTCGGTGAGGGCTTAATCCGCCAGCTTTCCAATTCAATAACAAAGATTTTCCATTCCTGTCCGGAGGAAGGGGGGCGGGCTCATATGCTTCCGGCTGCACTAACAGTTTTGTCCACGGGCCGCCACTGATTATCTGTACTACGGTGAAGAACGCTGGGCATAGAATGGAAGTCTCCACCGTTGTGTCTTAGTAATGATAACAGCAAACCAGTTAAAATCAAGATTCTTTTTAAAGAAATGAAGTATTTCTGAGGAAATGCCCTTCTTTTAGAAAAATCTGCTTGTGCTGGAGTCACCTTAAATTTATTTGCCTTACGCAAATTCTCTGTCAAAATTCGAGGATTCCTGGGAGCACACCTCCTTTGCCATTGTAATAAATCAGACCTGAAAAAGGTGTATTACACTATTTAACTTTTTTTTTAAACTTTTAGCAATAGAATTTCTATTGGTTTTAACTAATCATTATAAATTTCAAAGCAAAAGAAAAGTGTATTACTACGTTTATTGATGAAAAAAAAAACCCATGCAACAATAATATCACAATCGGTCAAATTTCTTGCCATGTAAATGGAAATTTTGTATAAAAATTGATTCAGTTTTCGAATGTAACAATTTAAGATCAATTTTATAATTTTATTCTTGTTTAATCTATCTCATCCCTATCTGAAATCCTCAGAGTTTTCAAAAAATGTTATTCATTTCTCAGCTCATTCCTTTCCTGTTTTTTAACATTTTTGTACCTATATAAACACCTGCAGCCAAGCCTTGCCTATTTTCTTTTCTTTTTTTTTTCCAAAAAATTACTAAAATTATACCTTTAAAATAAAACTAGATAGTTTCCTCAGAATGAATTAATGCAACGTTTTCTATGTTGAAATGTGTGTAGGACCACATAAAAAAGATTGGTAACTAAAAAATGCAAACAGAAAAATAAAGCAGAACAAAAAAAAGTTGTTTATCTTAAGAGTTAATAGTTATTCAAAAAATATTTTGGAATTGTTGGCCATATAACCTCCAGGCATGATTTTGAGCATCCTCATGAAGTAGAGATATTTTACCCTCTACCATTAAGTGGTCAAATTTGCAAAATTACGAGAGACATATATTTCAGTAATGTGTGTTCATGCGCCCATGATTTCAGTATAATTTAAAAAAACAGCATTGGGTTAGATCAAAGCAAATAGTACCTAATTCCGCCTTGTCAAACAAGAACAAAAATTGAACAAAATATTCACAGAAAATGAAACGGAAGGCATTTCGAAATGTTAGTGTGGACCACAGTCTGTTCCATCCTTTTCAATAAATAACTGAGCACTAAAATCATTCAAAAATAAGAAAAAGAAATTGAGACTTTAGAAGAAAGTGACACAAACCTTTATACCTTAGAAGCATCGCCTCAGTGTCATTCAATTAACACCAAAGCGCCGACACTTTTTGATGAATGGGCATCTTTTTTTGTTCCAGAGACATACAAAGTGTTGTATATTAGGTGCTTGTAAGCAGACAGACCTTGATGTTCTCTATTTACAATAAAAACAATTAAACCTACTCACTTCAGAATCCTGCAGTAATATTATTAGAACTATCTCAAAACATTTCCATAAGGGGAATGAGTCTTTCACCTAACTCCTGTGTTATCTTTCCCGCGTGAACTTCTGATTGTAGCCAGCGGCTTTGTCTCAAATTCTCCTTTTTCCGGTACTCTTGGGCTAACAGTCTCATTGTATTCATACATTTTCCCATGGAGGACGGGGATTCTGGGATGAGGTCTGTGGGTCAGAAAGGAGGGGGCACTTAGGACTTCGGCTGCAGTGGGCAAAGGCCATTGCCTGTGGGGATGTAGGGAGTCGCACATCCCATTGTGAAAAAGCTTTGAATTTTAGAAAGACATTGTTTCCATGGGCGCCAGATAGGAAGGCAATTGGCAGTGGGGGATTGAGATTTGTAAACATTGATTGGCAGTGGGGGATTGAGATTAGTAAACATTTTTACAGCATATTGAACTTCTAAGTATTATTTTCGTGTTAAAATGTCTGAAAGTTAAGATGACCCCCCCCATACACCTCTAAATTAGTACTCATATGAGAAACTACTATAAATATTAATATTATTTTAAGTAGGCAAAAATATTACCTGTTTGGATTTTTTTTTCATGCACTTTTTAAAATTTTAGAGTATGTGCTAAGTTACTAGTTATTGGAATTTTTTTATAATTACTCCAGTTCCGAGGCACATAAGGGTGTATGCCGAAGAAACAAAATCTGCATAATGGTCTTAGTACACAAATTAAAGTAAACTATCGCACCAAGGATTCGAAAAAATTTAGGATGATTCTTTATAAGCTGCACTACATACCGAAATAAAGAATAACACGTTCTTTAAAATTTTCGATTTTTTAAGAATTTTTTCTAAAAGTTTCTTAAATGATACAGGTTCATTGTTTATTTCAGTGTATAGTGCAGTTTCTAAAACATACATCCTAAAAATTTGAACTTGACATAATTAATTTTTTTTGTATTTGTGTACCAAAATTTCATGTTTTTTTTTTTTTTTTTTCCCCGAACTACAGCGATAAGCTGAAAGTAGCTGTCATTCACTTGCCTTTAAACAGGATTTAATTTCTATCCAAAAAAGTGCAAGAGCCCTATTTTTTTGTATTGCAATTTACAAAATTAATTACCTAATTTAAGGTATTATTAAGTGAATTTTTGTTACCTCTGCATTAGTTTGCAATGTAATAAAATTAATATCAACAGAAAAAATTACGATGGTAATTAAAATTTTAAATTTAGTGTAAAATTTCACCGAGAAAAAAGAAGTAGTGGAGCTCAGCTCCCATGCAAATTAAGCACTTCCTTTAAATACATGCAAGTATTTAGCATCCACGAAAACTTTTCTGTGTGTGCTTGAGATCTGACATACTACATAAAAAAAAACCGTCCCTCACTAAAATTTTATTTTCGAATTATGCAGTTGCAAAACACTCGTCGTCATCAGTGGCGTGACTATACCGTTAGGGCCCGTAATGAATTAATTCACTGGATAGGGTCCTTCCTCATTGTACAGAATCTCAACCAACATGTTGCAGTTCACTTTTTCTAGCTTTCTATTTGGGAAGGCTCCCCCTCCGGCCGGGGGATCGTGGCTTTTGCTCGTTCTACTGCCCTATAGTTACGCCAGTGATTGTCTCATCGAAGTTCCTCATGCGCATCTGAATTATAAAGAACATGGGTGCTCAAATAGGGCTCATATGGACGTCCATGCCGAAGCACCCAGAAACATTTGGCCTCATTAAAGATTTTCTTTTAAACTTTTAAAATATCACACAACTAATAAGCAAATAAAGCATTTTAGCACTGAAATAATGCAAAAAGTTCAGTATGCTTTACAAATATTCATATTATGTAATGGCATAATTGGGGCGGGGGGGGGGGGGGTGGAACCCTCCTTGAGTGTACATCACTGTGTTGGGGTTATCAGACGATTGCTGGTGCTCAGCATACAACGTAATTTTTTTATAAGCCCGAAGCACCCACATAAACGTCTTTTCCTAGCCCGAATCTGGTGAGCGGAAAAAACGCCGCTGGAAAAAACGCCGCCGGAAAAAACGCCACATGGAAAAAACGCCACCCGGAAAAAACGCCGCCGGAAAAAACGCCGCCGGAAAAAACGCTACTTTTAATAGTAATCTACTTTTAATCGTTTTATGATGTAACACAGTCTTTATATGCTAATCGACGAGGCAAGGAGCGTAGCCAGAAAATTTTTTTGGGGGGATTGTATGAGATATAATTTTGTATTGATAAACTTAATTTCTTACTGACGACGTAGGAAAGGGGGGGGGGCTTTGGAACCTAGAATTGGCTTGGGGACCCCGAAATTTTTTCGGGGGGTTGTATGAGATGTATTTTTGTATTGATAAACTCAATTTCTTAATGACGACGTTGGAAAGGAGGGGGGCTTTGGGGCTCGAGCCCCCCCCCCATAGCTTTGTAGGATGATAGAAAATAATCATATATCGGTGTCTTTTTCAGTCTCCAGAATCCATAAAAACATACTAACCCCCCTCCCCCAAACCTCCAAATCTACTGAATTGCTACACGCTACTGCGCCCCCATCGGATTGAGGGGAGACCTAGGCTGAGCTATGGCTTATTATTACTGGTTTTCTTTTTATAAGGGCAAGAGTTTATTCTGATTCATGGTAATTTATCTTGTTAGCTCTTGGTTTTTAAATAAGAAATTTTAGAATAAGGAACATTTATAAGTATATATATTTATATATAAATATTTTTATTTTTGAAAATATTCAATTTAAACATTGGTACTCTTATTTTTAAAGATGCCTTTTTAAAAACTAAATTATGGTATTAATAAGTCAAAAACAATTTTTAAAAAATCTTCTTTAAATTAAATGTTAGTGTAATTGTAATGTTTTTAAATAAATTTTTAAATGCTGAAAAAAAAAAACAGCATCACTTTTTAAAGGAAACTGGTTTAAAATCATTTAAAACTCATTTCTTAATGTAAAATATTAGTTATATATAACTGTGATTAAAATTAATAGTTAATTAGTTTTGTTAAAATTAGTTGGAAAAGTTTCAATAATACTTTCTAACTTTTGTAACCTTTGTAACAGTTTTTAAACATTAATTTGATCAGAAATAGAGCCTTTGCTAAAGAACCTGACTGAGAATCAAAGACGACCTTGTAAGTGAACGCGTCCGTTAAGTATGTAGGGCCGTCTATCCTTTTGCTGGGTTGTGAGCATTCAAAACTGCATTATTTTGTTAAAACATGATCGATTCCGGTTCTTGTACTACAAAACAAATATACAAAATTTGCAAATCAAATTATTAATTTATAAGTTTTTTATCTAAATAATTGAATTACTTATTTATTGTATTATTTTCAAGACAAAGTACATATTCATTTAAAGATGGAGGACAATTCTTTGTAGTGTCACCGGATGTCGACACCCGTACTCATTTTTAGGGTATACTGTTTTTTTTTTTTAAGTGTCAAACTCAGAGCCTGACAAAATCGAGGGCAGACGGTGCAGCTACCTTGGGTCCCCAGTGAAAGGAGAACACAAAATGAAAACGCCCCTGTCCTAAAGTAATGTAATATTTTTCAGGAGAGGCTACTTAAACGAAAAAAAAGTTAAAAGTGATTATTACTAAAATAAATTATTAATTATATCAATTATAATCAATCCTTGATTGCTATTGAATTATTTTCTTCCGAATTCTTTGATAACAATTTTTAAGTGAATAAAATTGAATAATATATTAAATTTTAACACATTTTAAGTACTGATTTGAGCACTCTAAGATTTTGCTTACAGAAATTTAGTGAATTCTTTTTCATACTGCAGCATTTCTTTCCAGAGTTTATATTACTTTGGTAGAATTATTTAGCCCGTCATTTAGAATTTCTGTAGTTAGCACATTTACAGATTCTGCAGAAGGGAAAGAAGTGTTTTATTCAATTTTTATTAGTTATAGAAAATCAATATTCGTAATGTTATCCTTATAAATGACTCACTGTAAATAATAATAATAAATAATAACAATAAATAATAACAATAGATAATAATAATAATAATAATAATAATGGAAATGAAAAAAAGTTTTAAACTAGAAATTTTTTTAAAAATTTGAACTCGTTTAAAAATTTAAATTCTAAATCACATCCAATAAACTATTACTTTTTTAAAAGTTATTTAATGTTTCTTCCAATGAATAAAAATCAGATAGTTATTTTCTGGAAAATAAAAAGGAATACAAGTGATACACTTTTTTACAAATAAAATAATTGGTATATTAATAACTTGTACAAATATTTATAAATTGCGTAATCATTTTATAAATGAATTTTCAATTTATCTACACGAGAATGCTTTTCAAAGATTTATCGCTTTTTCGCCCTTTTTCTTTTGGGATTTTCAGAGTTTTAACATAGCCATAAGTAGTTGTGACATGATTCCAAAAAAAGAAGGGAAAAAAAAAAAAGAAAGAAAAAAGCCTCTGCGAGATCCTCTAGCTCTGCTTTGTTCTTTTTTGACCCCCAGGACATGTATATTTTACCTCTTTGTCTAATGGTCAAAACATTAGGGGTCGAATGCTATTTTTGGAATTCTCCTTTGACCTTGAACAAGTGTTCTCACTGTTCTGCAAAAGCGGAATTTTCGTTTAACCTTGAACAAGTTTGACGGGGGGGGGGCGGTTAGTTTGTCGGTGGGGGCGGTTAGTTAGAAGATTGACATATACATCCAATAGGATCTTTTACATTAATTTCTCTGTTCTCGGGGGGGGGGCGGTCGCCCCCTCCGCCCCCCTTTAATCCGCCCTTGGTGGCGGTTGAGGAGGGAGGGGGTAATTCTTCAGTAAGAAAAGTCAAAATTCATTTGATATGCCAAAAAAAACCATTTAAACATGAAAAAAATAAACCCTTATCCCCCACCCCCACCCACACACGCACACCTATGTGCTAATTAAAATCCTTATTTAACAAGGATTTTATTTCTTTGAAATCTTAACACTTGTATGTCATCAGCGTACCTTAGTGGCGTAGCCAGGAATTTTTCATGGGGGGGGGGGCGTTACGACTACTGCAACTCACATATATGCATATTTGCTGTGATAAGAGAGTGAAGAATATACATTTTGTATGGCAAAAAATTCATCATGTGGGGGGGGTGGTATGACCCCCCTATCCCCCCCCCCTTGGCTACGCTACTGGCGTACCTGAATGGTTTTTGGGGGGTCATACTCCCTAAAAGCTTCATTTACTGTTAAGTGGAAATCTATTTTTTCTTTTTTTTTGTTTTTTTGTTAGCGAAAACCGAAATCTTTCTAGGAAAGTCTATCCCCCTCCCCCCTTCCTTAACGCCTACCAAATTATACACAAATTGAATTATTCAATTTGACATGTGTCTTCCCCCATTTCTGGAAAACAAAATACATTAAACCTCATAATTCAACTTCATACCTCCCCTTTTCTGCAAAAGAAAAGAAATTTTTTCAAGTATTTAAATAAATTATTACACAAATATCTTTTTAGGTGGCGTTTTTTCCGGCGGCGTTTTATCCGGCGGCGTTTTTTCCAGGTGGCGTTTTTTCCGGCGGCGTTTTTTCCAGGTGGCGTTTTTTCCGGCGGCGTTTTTTCCGGTGGCGTTTTTTCCGGCGGCGTTTTTTCCTACATTCCCCGAATCTATAAGCTCAAACCTGGTAGACTAATAAAAAGTACTTGTGTGTCTTTTTCCAGTGTTTAAAGCTTGGACTCTCCAGTGTTTTCTTTTAGCTAGATCAATCTTACCTAATTTTGTATCTTTTTATGTGCACTTATGTATCGTATCGTCAGCGCCGGTCCTAGCAAATTTGGTGCCCTAGGCTGAAGAACTCCCCTTACTTATGCTATTACTCCAAGGTGGCTAACCAGTCAAAGTTTCTGTCATCCCGCCAACGTGGTAAATGGCAGTGCCACTACCATATTCAAACCTGTGCATATCTCGTCGCAGTGGCGTAACTGTTATTGCCGCCTGGGGCAAAACTCTCACTTACGTCACTGTTTCGTTTAATAAAGCTTCTTGAATTAACACCAGGAACGGACTGGATCTAAAATTTTGGTCTGGCAAAACTCTTTAATGGCTCAGACCATTTACGGAAAAAGGGAATTTTTAGAAAGGGGAAGAGTGAATAAAGGATTTATAAAAACGGTCCGAATTGTTTCGGCAATGTGGTATATTCTACATCTTATACTTCGCCAGTCCGCTACTGCCTGGTAAGGAGAGAGAGATGGACTGAAGAATGAGCCAGGCAGCGTGAATAAGTTGCTTTCCCTTCCCTCCAGGTCAGCCTAAGGGCCTAGTTCAAAAGAAACGCAAACAATCCTCTCAGAAACGTACGTTTTACCTCGAACACTTTGTCCAACGACCTCAAAACAGACTTCGTGCCGATTACAATCGATTGCTAAAATAAAATTTAAAAATTTTAGAGAAATGCCATAATAAAATTACATTATTCTTGAATTCTCTTAATATCTGATTTCATTAAGATTGTTGGGGATCTGGCAACGCTGCCGGTAGCGGTAGATTAGCTGTGTGCTTCTCGGTACTCAGCGCTAAAAGCTTTGTGTAAAACGTGCATAATTTGTATTAATGTTTAATTAAAGGAATTTAATGTATCTACCTTATGCTTATTCGTTAATCTACTAACGTAAAAGTTAAGATGGAGTCAAGCCGCTAAAAGATCAAGATTACAGCTGTTTAATTAAATTGACATTCACCAGTCATAATCTTTTAAGAAATTGTCAGTAATTGTAATGGTAATCCATATTATTTCTCGGAATCGATTTGAGATGATTGTGTAATTGCACGAAGCCTGAAGCAAAGACGTATTGTAATGAATGAAACGGAAGAAGGATTAATGCATTCGTATTTGTTGTTGTTGTGTTGGAACATGTATTCAGATTTGTGTGCTTGTTTACGAGGAACCGCTTATAAATCCACGTCAGAGAAAGGACAGACACAAGGGGGGGAAATGCCTTGGGGGAGGACTTTTTTGGGTATCAGGCATGAAAGTGCAAATTGGCAAAAAGACTGAACTTTGCACACGATACAAAACAATCAAATTAGCATACAATTAATACATTATCAGTTGTTAACACCTTATATATTCATTATTTAGCCATACATATTCATAATCATTATCAGCCTGGGTGGAGTTGAAAAAGTAGGAATGCCGTCGAAAGACGGAAAACTTTCATGCTTGGGGTATCTAGCGCGTATTCACGTTACATCTGGAGAAAACCGCCCAAAACTCCAGACCGCTAGACCGACGGCCCCGCGAGGGGACAGAACCCCGTTCCTCCACTTGAGCCATCTCCCAATGTCACTGGCTTTAACCACTGTGTTACACATTGGTATTTGTATTTGAAGGACTGCTGAACGAAAAATCTACTCCGATCTACGATGACGTCAGATGTCAACAAGGTGGCGCCATCTTTTTATCCTTATAAATAAAAATGAAATTCTGTTTGTTTGTTTGTTTGTTTGTGGATTTGATTCGTATACAAATCTACAAAAATGGACCTATCAGCCTGAAATTTTGCACAGATATGTAAAATAATATAGAATAAATGATAGTCCACTTTAAAACTTTGAAAGACCACCCGTTCCCGGAATTTAAGAGATTTTTTATGTTCTCCACGCAAAAAGCTTTCCGTAATTGTAACCCTTGTAGTGAAAAATGTGTGAAATAAGGATCGTGGTTGCCATGTGTGGCGATTTTGCCGAATAAAATGAGTAGTAGATAAATAAGAGTTCACCTCAGCCGGTACCATGTTAATTCGCCGGTACGCCGTTCGGATGTTGTCCCTGGGTTGAGCGGGGAAGGGGGGCGTGGTCGGACCGGATGTGGGGAGAGGAAGTTGGAAAGGGTTGATAAGAATTTTTTTCCTTTTTTTCAAATAAGGGGACTTGTAATTTTTTTCAGATTGTGACATATTTTTCAAATAAGGGTACTTGGAAAAATTTTCAGACTTTAACAATTTTTCAAATAAGGATACTTGTAATTTTTTCAGACTTTAAGATATTTTTCAAATAAGGATACTTGTAATTTTTTTCAGATTGTGACATATTTTTGAAATAAGGGGACTTGGAAAAATTTTCAGATTTTCACATATTTTTCAAATAAGGGGACTTGTAATTTTTTTCAGATTGTGACATATTTTTGAAATAAGGAGACTTGGAAAAATTTTCAGACTTTAACAATTTTTCAAATAAGGATACTTGTAATTTTTTTCAGATTGTGACATATTTCTCAAATAAGGGACTTTAACATTTAGTATCAAAATAAGAGACTTTGACATAATTTTAAATAAGCTATATGAATTAAACCTGAAATAAAAAATTTTATTGTAATTAAATGAGGACCCACCAGCCGCCCGGTAGAATTCGTCTACCGCCTCATTTCAAATAAAAATTCTTACTGTGCCTTTCCCCATCACGCTAGCCTCGCATGAATGGAGACAGGGCGTAGCACAGAGGATGCGTTGTTGTTTTTGTTTCTTTAAATAATAATTAACTATGTGGAGCAAAGAAATGAACAACATCCCCAGGAGGCCTACGAACTTTAATTTTAAGTTAAATAAGTAATTTTACAACAAATATTTTTCTTAACCAAGTTTTAATTTTAAGTTAAATATTTTTCTAAATTTATTTTTAATCAAGAGTTTTAATTTTAAGTTAATAATTTTACAACAAATATTTTTTTAACCAAGTTTTAATTTTAAGTTAATAATTTTACAACAAAAATTTTTTTAACCAAGTTTTAATTTTAAGTTAAATAATTTTACAACAAATATTTTTTTAACCAAGTTTTAATTTTAAGTTAATAATTTTACAACAAAAACTTTTTTAACCAAGTTTTAATTTATAGTTAAATAATTTTACAACAAATATTTTTTTAATCAAGAGTTAATTAATTTTTATTTTATTTTTTTAACCATGAGTTTTAATTTTAAGTTAAATAATTTTACAACAAATATTTTTTTACCAAGTTTTAATTTTAAGTTAATAATTAATTTTACAACAAATATTCATTTAATCAAATGTTTTTAATTTATCAAGAAAAAAAAAATTATTCAAGTGTTTTAATATTTTGTATACCGTATTTTTGTTAAGTAGCCGTTAAACATTAAAGTAGGATTCAGGATACCCATATATTTTCTACAAATTTCTTCTACTGTTAGGGAAGTGAGAAAATTATACCATAGAAAGATTTTAGTACCTACAGATTTTACAAATAATGATTTGGATATAGTCTTATTTTCTATTGCGAGAAAACCACTTTAGCCATATATCCCCCAAAACTCAAGTTTTTGTATACGAAATGCATGAATACGCGTTAGATCCCCTTAGAAAGTCTTCCTACCAAGGCACCCCTCATCCTAAGCAGATACCCCCGCGTGCAGGTTTACCTTAAAGCACAAACAAACAAAGTATTTATCTAAACATTTTTTTCTTACCCACACAGTTTTGATAAATTTTAGGCAGCGATTATACTAGTTTATATTTTCTATAGATCAATTAGAGAAAAAATTACATTTTTAGTAATCCTACAAAATATTCTTACTGTATATCCCAAGTAGAGTAACTTGATTTATAGAATTTCAATACGATACGAGTTAGATTGTTTATGTGCAAAACTCATTTCAGATTGACTATGAAAGCATAATTTTATACATGCATTAATATTTTTAGAGGTATGCACTTAGCATATTTTATAGAAAGGTGAGCATAACTAGCACAAACTTTTAGACTAGATAGTACTATTGTTAGAAAGTTGAACTATTGGAAATAAAAATTGAAGATCCGTTTTAGCACAGTTGTACATAAATATCTTTCAATACTTAGATAGTTTAAATCGCAAATCCTTACTTAAACTAAAAAATACAAGGTGTTTACTTACGTGAAGCCGCATCTTCTAGCCTCTCGGCTTGTACCGACATCTATACGGCTAGCAAGACCGGAAAATCGAATAATGATTTAAAATACATTATCCCTAATTCCCGGTCCAACTAGCACATTTTCATTACTTCTTAATACCATCATATGCTGAAAATAGACATAATATTTTGACACTAAAAACAAAATAACACATTTGAAGATATTAAACGCTTTAAAAGTAATTTTTTTCTTATAACAATACTATTTTATGTAGGATAAAATTAGTTAGCCACGAAAATGTAATCTTAATTAGAATTTACTGAAATACAAATACCATGCATGCCTTATTTTCTATTAGGAGAAAGCCCTCAAACCCCAGTTTTTGTATACAAACTGCATAAAGTACTTCTACCGATAATGCTATTAATATTAATTACACTGGATTACCCACTTAAAATTTTGCAAAACACCAAAATACAGAAAAACATGCATTAACAAAAAAAATCACACTTAAAAGTACAACACATCAAAAGTGCAACTATAAGAACCACATAATTATTTTCAATTAGAATTACGGTATCAACTTATATGTAACTAAAATAATAGAAAATATTACACTTACCCTATACTTGTACACGCGAGAGGTGAAAATAATAAAAATACATAATAATTCACAAAAGAATGATTGAAGTAAAATCCACGTGCCTGTGATATTGCTGATAACAGAAATTTAGAGATAAGAGAGTGCCTTGAGGCTCTACAGAGCCGGTACAATAAGAGTTGGCCAGTTTGCCGATAAGATAAAACCAGGGAGGGTGCTAGGGGTATGCAATTGGGGACACGTGTTTCATTCTGCGTTCAAAAATGGGGACTTATGGATTAAGATCATGTTAGATTAAAGCCATTTCAATAAAAATCTATCCTTTTTGTAAACATGGGCATTATATCCTAAATTAAAATATCAAAGTTAAGCTACAACGATTAATATATTTTATATAGTTTAGGAAACTAATGAATCATTAAATTAATTTCTGTGAAACAATTAGCAAAGATCATTGTACTAAAGCAAATTATTTTTGTTAAGTTTTGATAAATAACAGTAATAAATTATAGGCATTGCAGATGAATGAGTATTCACGTATAAAATAAGTATTAAAATTATTGTTTAAAACAATTTTTAGAATAATAAACTAAAATTTTTATTTAATAAAGTCATAAACTAAAATTATTAATTAAAACTTGTTAATAAATTAAACATATCAAAATTTTTACACTCAGTTTTTTTATAGACTTAAATTTTACATAGACATCCTTTTAATAAATGCATAAACTAATTGTTTAAAACAATTTTTACAATAATAAACTAAAATTTTTATTTAATAAATTCATAAACTAAAACAATTTTTACAATAATAAACTAAAATTTTTTTAATAAAGTCATAAACTGAAATTATTAATGAAAACCTGTTAATAAACTAAACTGATTACTCTAAAAGATAGCTAATCACAACATATATCTGAAAAAATATAAGCAATTATAATACCTGAAAAATAACGGACAACACTCTTGTTGCATGCGGACAAAACATCGTTCTGCTCGGCTAAAGAATTCTTAGTTACCCGTTGCAGGAGACCTTACCTACGCCCAACCTACAAACTCTACAAATTTAACGGCAACTGATTTTCTCTTATCAGGTATCACAGATCAGATAAGAGATAAGGAAGTGACATGCGCAGAAGACACGTGATAGTGACGTGTGCAAATCTGTGTTGATTTAATATCCGCTAGGTTCGTTGGCAGGATGTACTATTTGCAATTAGGGGCAACTCTTAGTAACAGGCTAAGACAAGTTAGATGATGCAATATCTACTGGGTTGAGAAAGTTTTAAGGTAGAGGGCGCTTGGGTAATCACGTGATTTTTTAAAGAATCAGTATAGAGACATTTTAGTTAGATAAAGTGGCCAGGTGTGTGTTGCGAGACTCTCTTTACACTGTGTGCGCCTATACTTAAGACGTGTGTTTTAATTGATTTTTCGCCGAGTTTCAAAAATGTCTTTGCTTGAATCGATCGAAAATAACTTTAACATTGAATACTCTCCCGAGTTTTATACTCAAAGTGATGCCGATGTGTTGCTGCAAGAAATAATACAATTGCCTTTAGATGTAAAGCCTCTGCAAAGTATTGAAAAGAAAATTTCCCCCGAGTTTTATACTGAAAGTGATGTTGACGTGCTACAGCAAGAACTGTTGCAATTACCCCTGCAAAGTAGTGAAAAGAAAATTTCCTCGACCCGTAAAGTAATTACTTTTGCTGATGAAGGAATCAATTACAGTTTACCTGGAGCAACAGTCTCTGTTTACTCTTGGATACCCATTTTGCAAAAAATACGTGAAGATCTACAGAAAGTGACAAATTATGAATTAAATATGGTGCAAGTGAACTTTGGCTCTGAAGAACAACCTAAAATGGAAGACGGCAACTACGAAGATTTTAATCTAGACCTATCATCAGGTGTATGCATTCTAAGTTTTGGATCTAAACGAACTTTGGATTTTAAACCAGCGAACTGTGAAACCGCTACCATTAAATTAGAACATGGCTCAATGTGTAAGATATATCCCCCAACCAACAAACTTTTAACGCATGGTATTCCTTCGGAACCTTATGTGACAGACCCGCACATTAACCTTACATTTGCCAAAATGTACATTTATGAGCCTTCCCCGAAAAGGGTAAAGTTGGACAATTGGACGGACGATCTTTACCATAGCTTATATGCTTCTGTAAATAGTACATGGCACTTGGAAAGACTTATCTACGTTTCACTTCACGATGAAAGAACTGACTTGAAGATCCATATTAGACAATTTATTCAGAATGCCCAATTAGACTATATACCAACCGGTCAGGGAGTCGTGATGAACCCTTCCACATGGATCGAATTTATTGTAAAACTATTAGATTTTAATATAGGTCATAGCAATAGCTCTTTTATTTGTAATAATCAATTATCTGTATTTAATGACGATGGAAAATGTATCTTACAACAAATTTACAAAACCGCAGATTCATTCACGTTAAATCCAATTTCCTTAACACTTTTAAATGATCAAGTAAAAAAACTTTGCGAAATGAGAAATGAAATATTGGAATGCATTTTAAAAACGCTATACACGACGACCCTGCCTCATTTAATTTTAAAATTAAAGCAGCAAAAATGTAACCGCGAACCCCATTGTAATTATGATGAGGCGAAACAACAATTAATGGATATAGTACATCAGGAAATTTTTAAAAACATAGGCCGGGTTCAGGATCATTCTTCGCAAAGGATACATGCCTGTTCGAATAGAACACATATTGATGAGCGAGAGGGTCTTATAAATAGTAAAGCATGGTTTACGGTTGACATGCCGTATATTGCAAGAGAGATATGCGAGAAAAAATGCACTTGTCATTATGACGGAGAATTTTTTTCAAACATTTTCATTGAAGACTATATGAAGTATCTTCAAAATGAGCTATTTAATTCATTTTTTCAACCGTTTTCAGATTTTGTGAATTCCAAGGATGACAAAACATGTGTAATTATGTGATGTATAACTAGTATTGCGATTGTAAAAAATATATTAAAATCATTGTAGAAAAGGTATGCTTGCTTCTACAACAGTAAGATTTTACTCACTTGTGCATGCTTAGTTATAGAATACTCATTGAAAAGTTATTATTTTCTTAATTGTGTAAATAGTTTGTGTAATTTAAAATATGTTTTTTGTAAATAAATAAGTTTAAACATGAAAACTTTTCTGTGTTTTCTTTATGTGTATGTGCGTGTTGATTACTTGCAAAATAAAAATCTATTAAATAAAAAGTGATAAAGTTAGCATACTTGGTCACGATTTAAGGTTCTCGTTTTATACTTATCTTTTATACACTACAAGGTAGAAAGTTAGAAATTTAACAAAATTTATTGAAGCATGTACTATGGAAACATTAATCTACTACATAGAATTAAAATGTTTTGATTAAAATCATAAACTTAAGTGTGATAGGTAAATTGTGTTACATGAGAATTCCCAAAGTACTAATTTTTTATAAAATGAACTTAGCTAAAAAGTTAGTTTCCATAATTTTATAACTTAATCGATTTTACAGGTTTTTCAAAAATAAAGTTAAGTGAGATAAAGAAACTTAGTATTTTTAAATAAAGATTTTTTAGGTGTTCTTTAATGTAAAGATCTTACCATATTTTACTTGAAGTAACAGAATATTTAAAATCATACACTATGTTTTTAAAACATTAGAGTATTACCTTGGCATATTTTTTTAATTTTTATTAAGTAATGGGCTTGAATATTTTTATGAGAAATATCAACTAAGTGCACATGTTACACATTTTACTGATTGAGATGGTTATGCTTACAAATTTTAAATAAATATGCTCTTACTTTTATACATGTTACTTGTTCAAACTAAGTATACTTTTGATTTGTATACGTTTATGAGTTCTCATAAAATATGAAATTATTTCTCGAAAGGAACTTAGCTATTAGAACTTTGTAAATTTCGTAGAAGTAGTATGCTTAACATGTTTTTGATAAAATAGATTTAAATGTGGTACAGAAATGATCAGCTATTTTAGCATAGATGTATAAACTTATCTTTATGTAAACCTTAACTAAATAAAAGTAATATAATTTATGTCTGTACAAAGTGAGGGACTTAGACTATTTTTCAGAATTATCAAATAAAGGGTTTTACAAAATACTTAGTAAACTGCATTAATAGATTGTAAGGTGTAATTTTTTCTTTTAGAAGTTTTGCACATTGGTATATTTTATGTTCTGATAAGTCGTTGAATATGTTCTTGAAATAAACTAACATATCTGTACTTTGAAAATTTTATAGAAGTGACGAACTTTGGTATTTTTAGAATGTTACGAACTTGATACATTTTTTCTGAAGTGCCAGATATGTGAAATTGTCTTTTTAGAAACATTGAATTATTCATATTAGTGCATTTCAGTTACTCTTTCAAGATAACGGACTTAGAATTTTTTACAAATAGCAAGCTAGTAACTTGCTAAACATGCTTCTTGCAAATATTTTTAAATACCGTTCTTAAAAATCACAGTGTCTACTTAATTTATTATATTTTAATTTGTTTATTTCTTTTAGTAGTTACAACTTTGATAATTTTTAAGAACGGTATTTAAAAATATTTGCAAGAAGCATGTTTAGCAAGTTACTAGCTTGCTATTTGTAAAAAATTCTAAGTCCGTTATCTTGAAAGAGTAACTGAAATGCACTAATATGAATAATTCAATGTTTCTAAAAAGACAATTTCACATATCTGGCACTTCAGAAAAAATGTATCAAGTTCGTAACATTCTAAAAATACCAAAGTTCGTCACTTCTATAAAATTTTCAAAGTACAGATATGTTAGTTTATTTCAAGAACATATTCAACGACTTATCAGAACATAAAATATACCAATGTGCAAAACTTCTAAAAGAAAAAATTACACCTTACAATCTATTAATGCAGTTTACTAAGTATTTTGTAAAACCCTTTATTTGATAATTCTGAAAAATAGTCTAAGTCCCTCACTTTGTACAGACATAAATTATATTACTTTTATTTAGTTAAGGTTTACATAAAGATAAGTTTATACATCTATGCTAAAATAGCTGATCATTTCTGTACCACATTTAAATCTATTTTATCAAAAACATGTTAAGCATACTACTTCTACGAAATTTACAAAGTTCTAATAGCTAAGTTCCTTTCGAGAAATAATTTCATATTTTATGAGAACTCATAAACGTATACAAATCAAAAGTATACTTAGTTTGAACAAGTAACATGTATAAAAGTAAGAGCATATTTATTTAAAATTTGTAAGCATAACCATCTCAATCAGTAAAATGTGTAACATGTGCACTTAGTTGATATTTCTCATAAAAATATTCAAGCCCATTACTTAATAAAAATTAAAAAAATATGCCAAGGTAATACTCTAATGTTTTAAAAACATAGTGTATGATTTTAAATATTCTGTTACTTCAAGTAAAATATGGTAAGATCTTTACATTAAAGAACACCTAAAAAATCTTTATTTAAAAATACTAAGTTTCTTTATCTCACTTAACTTTATTTTTGAAAAACCTGTAAAATCGATTAAGTTATAAAATTATGGAAACTAACTTTTTAGCTAAGTTCATTTTATAAAAAATTAGTACTTTGGGAATTCTCATGTAACACAATTTACCTATCACACTTAAGTTTATGATTTTAATCAAAACATTTTAATTCTATGTAGTAGATTAATGTTTCCATAGTACATGCTTCAATAAATTTTGTTAAATTTCTAACTTTCTACCTTGTAGTGTATAAAAGATAAGTATAAAACGAGAACCTTAAATCGTGACCAAGTATGCTAACTTTATCACTTTTTATTTAATAGATTTTTATTTTGCAAGTAATCAACACGCACATACACATAAAGAAAACACAGAAAAGTTTTCATGTTTAAACTTATTTATTTACAAAAACATATTTTAAATTACACAAACTATTTACACAATTAAGAAAATAATAACTTTTCAATGAGTATTCTATAACTAAGCATGCACAAGTGAGTAAAATCTTACTGTTGTAGAAGCAAGCATACCTTTTCTACAATGATTTTAATATATTTTTTACAATCGCAATACTAGTTATACATCACATAATTACACATGTTTTGTCATCCTTGGAATTCACAAAATCTGAAAACGGTTGAAAAAATGAATTAAATAGCTCATTTTGAAGATACTTCATATAGTCTTCAATGAAAATGTTTGAAAAAAATTCTCCGTCATAATGACAAGTGCATTTTTTCTCGCATATCTCTCTTGCAATATACGGCATATCAACCGTAAACCATGCTTTACTATTTATAAGACCCTCTCGCTCATCAATATGTGTTCTATTCGAACAGGCATGTATCCTTTGCGAAGAATGATCCTGAACCCGGCCTATGTTTTTAAAAATTTCCTGATGTACTATATCCATTAATTGTTGTTTCGCCTCATCATAATTACAATGGGGTTCGCGGTTACATTTTTGCTGCTTTAATTTTAAAATTAAATGAGGCAGGGTCGTCGTGTATAGCGTTTTTAAAATGCATTCCAATATTTCATTTCTCATTTCGCAAAGTTTTTTTACTTGATCATTTAAAAGTGTTAAGGAAATTGGATTTAACGTGAATGAATCTGCGGTTTTGTAAATTTGTTGTAAGATACATTTTCCATCGTCATTAAATACAGATAATTGATTATTACAAATAAAAGAGCTATTGCTATGACCTATATTAAAATCTAATAGTTTTACAATAAATTCGATCCATGTGGAAGGGTTCATCACGACTCCCTGACCGGTTGGTATATAGTCTAATTGGGCATTCTGAATAAATTGTCTAATATGGATCTTCAAGTCAGTTCTTTCATCGTGAAGTGAAACGTAGATAAGTCTTTCCAAGTGCCATGTACTATTTACAGAAGCATATAAGCTATGGTAAAGATCGTCCGTCCAATTGTCCAACTTTACCCTTTTCGGGGAAGGCTCATAAATGTACATTTTGGCAAATGTAAGGTTAATGTGCGGGTCTGTCACATAAGGTTCCGAAGGAATACCATGCGTTAAAAGTTTGTTGGTTGGGGGATATATCTTACACATTGAGCCATGTTCTAATTTAATGGTAGCGGTTTCACAGTTCGCTGGTTTAAAATCCAAAGTTCGTTTAGATCCAAAACTTAGAATGCATACACCTGATGATAGGTCTAGATTAAAATCTTCGTAGTTGCCGTCTTCCATTTTAGGTTGTTCTTCAGAGCCAAAGTTCACTTGCACCATATTAAATTCATAATTTGTCACTTTCTGTAGATCTTCACGTATTTTTTGCAAAATGGGTATCCAAGAGTAAACAGAGACTGTTGCTCCAGGTAAACTGTAATTGATTCCTTCATCAGCAAAAGTAATTACTTTACGGGTCGAGGAAATTTTCTTTTCACTACTTTGCAGGGGTAATTGCAACAGTTCTTGCTGTAGCACGTCAACATCACTTTCAGTATAAAACTCGGGGGAAATTTTCTTTTCAATACTTTGCAGAGGCTTTACATCTAAAGGCAATTGTATTATTTCTTGCAGCAACACATCGGCATCACTTTGAGTATAAAACTCGGGAGAGTATTCAATGTTAAAGTTATTTTCGATCGATTCAAGCAAAGACATTTTTGAAACTCGGCGAAAAATCAATTAAAACACACGTCTTAAGTATAGGCGCACACAGTGTAAAGAGAGTCTCGCAACACACACCTGGCCACTTTATCTAACTAAAATGTCTCTATACTGATTCTTTAAAAAATCACGTGATTACCCAAGCGCCCTCTACCTTAAAACTTTCTCAACCCAGTAGATATTGCATCATCTAACTTGTCTTAGCCTGTTACTAAGAGTTGCCCCTAATTGCAAATAGTACATCCTGCCAACGAACCTAGCGGATATTAAATCAACACAGATTTGCACACGTCACTATCACGTGTCTTCTGCGCATGTCACTTCCTTATCTCTTATCTGATCTGTGATACCTGATAAGAGAAAATCAGTTGCCGTTAAATTTGTAGAGTTTGTAGGTTGGGCGTAGGTAAGGTCTCCTGCAACGGGTAACTAAGAATTCTTTAGCCGAGCAGAACGATGTTTTGTCCGCATGCAACAAGAGTGTTGTCCGTTATTTTTCAGGTATTATAATTGCTTATATTTTTTCAGATATATGTTGTGATTAGCTATCTTTTAGAGTAATCAGTTTAGTTTATTAACAGGTTTTCATTAATAATTTCAGTTTATGACTTTATTAAAAAAATTTTAGTTTATTATTGTAAAAATTGTTTTAGTTTATGAATTTATTAAATAAAAATTTTAGTTTATTATTGTAAAAAATTGTTTTAAACAATAAGTTTAGTTTATGCATTTATTAAAAGGATGTCTATGTAAAATTTAAGTCTATAAAAAAACTGAGTGTAAAAATTTTGATATGTTTAATTTATTAACAAGTTTTAATTAATAATTTTAGTTTATGACTTTATTAAATAAAAATTTTAGTTTATTATTCTAAAAATTGTTTTAAACAATAATTTTAATACCTATTTTATACGTGAATACTCATTCATCTGCAATGCCTATAATTTATTACTGTTATTTATCAAAACTTAACAAAAATAATTTGCTTTAGTATAATGATCTTTGCTAATTGTTTCACAGAAATTAATTTAATGATTCATTATTTTCATAAACTATATAAAATATATTAATCGTTGTAGCTTAACTTTGATATTTTAATTTAGGATATAATGTCGATCAGAAGAATAATCATAATCTATTTAATACGTGTTCAATAGATATCCTTTACAAAGTTCCAATGCGTTTGTAAAAATTAGATTATGTTTTTAAGTAGTAAACATCTTCATCCATAAGTCCCCATTTTTGAACGTAGAATGAAACACGTGTCCCCAATTGCATACCCCTAGCACCCTCCCTGGTTTTATCTTATCGGCAAACTGGCCAACTCTTATTGTACCGGCTCTGTAGAGCCTCAAGGCACTCTCTTATCTCTAAATTTCTGTTATCAGCAATATCACAGGCACGTGGATTTTACTTCAATCATTCTTTTGTGAATTATTATGTATTTTTATTATTTTCACCTCTCGCGTGTACAAGTATAGGGTAAGTGTAATATTTTCTATTATTTTAGTTACATATAAGTTGATACCGTAATTCTAATTGAAAATAATTATGTGGTTCTTATAGTTGCACTTTTGATGTGTTGTACTTTTAAGTGTGATTTTTTTTGTTAATGCATGTTTTTCTGTATTTTGGTGTTTTGCAAAATTTTAAGTGGGTAATCCAGTGTAATTAATATTAATAGCATTATCGGTAGAAGTACTTTATGCAGTTTGTATACAAAAACTGGGGTTTGAGGGCTTTCTCCTAATAGAAAATAAGGCATGCATGGTATTTGTATTTCAGTAAATTCTAATTAAGATTACATTTTCGTGGCTAACTAATTTTATCCTACATAAAATAGTATTGTTATAAGAAAAAAATTACTTTTAAAGCGTTTAATATCTTCAAATGTGTTATTTTGTTTTTAGTGTCAAAATATTATGTCTATTTTCAGCATATGATGGTATTAAGAAGTAATGAAAATGTGCTAGTTGGA
Source organism: Cheiracanthium punctorium (assembly GCA_038373885.1). Taxonomy (NCBI): domain Eukaryota; kingdom Metazoa; phylum Arthropoda; class Arachnida; order Araneae; family Cheiracanthiidae; genus Cheiracanthium; species Cheiracanthium punctorium. Next base: position 39,506 of record JAWZYV010012351.1, on the reverse strand, counting down.
CCGGGAATTAGGGATAATGTATTTTAAATCATTATTCGATTTTCCGGTCTTGCTAGCCGTATAGATGTCGGTACAAGCCGAGAGGCTAGAAGATGCGGCTTCACGTAAGTAAACACCTTGTATTTTTTAGTTTAAGTAAGGATTTGCGATTTAAACTATCTAAGTATTGAAAGATATTTATGTACAACTGTGCTAAAACGGATCTTCAATTTTTATTTCCAATAGTTCAACTTTCTAACAATAGTACTATCTAGTCTAAAAGTTTGTGCTAGTTATGCTCACCTTTCTATAAAATATGCTAAGTGCATACCTCTAAAAATATTAATGCATGTATAAAATTATGCTTTCATAGTCAATCTGAGATGAGTTTTGCACATAAACAATCTAACTCGTATCGTATTGAAATTCTATAAATCAAGTTACTCTACTTGGGATATACAGTAAGAATATTTTGTAGGATTACTAAAAATGTAATTTTTTCTCTAATTGATCTATAGAAAATATAAACTAGTATAATCGCTGCCTAAAATTTATCAAAACTGTGTGGGTAAGAAAAAATGTTTAGATAAATACTTTGTTTGTTTGTGCTTTAAGGTAAACCTGCACGCGGGGGTATCTGCTTAGGATGAGGGGTGCCTTGGTAGGAAGACTTTCTAAGGGGATCTAACGCGTATTCATGCATTTCGTATACAAAAACTTGAGTTTTGGGGGATATATGGCTAAAGTGGTTTTCTCGCAATAGAAAATAAGACTATATCCAAATCATTATTTGTAAAATCTGTAGGTACTAAAATCTTTCTATGGTATAATTTTCTCACTTCCCTAACAGTAGAAGAAATTTGTAGAAAATATATGGGTATCCTGAATCCTACTTTAATGTTTAACGGCTACTTAACAAAAATACGGTATACAAAATATTAAAACACTTGAATAAATTTTTTTTTCTTGATAAATTAAAAACATTTGATTAAATGAATATTTGTTGTAAAATTAATTATTAACTTAAAATTAAAACTTGGTAAAAAAATATTTGTTGTAAAATTATTTAACTTAAAATTAAAACTCATGGTTAAAAAAATAAAATAAAAATTAATTAACTCTTGATTAAAAAAATATTTGTTGTAAAATTATTTAACTATAAATTAAAACTTGGTTAAAAAAGTTTTTGTTGTAAAATTATTAACTTAAAATTAAAACTTGGTTAAAAAAATATTTGTTGTAAAATTATTTAACTTAAAATTAAAACTTGGTTAAAAAAATTTTTGTTGTAAAATTATTAACTTAAAATTAAAACTTGGTTAAAAAAATATTTGTTGTAAAATTATTAACTTAAAATTAAAACTCTTGATTAAAAATAAATTTAGAAAAATATTTAACTTAAAATTGTTTGTTTGTGCTTTAAGGCAAACCTGCACGCGGGGGTATCTGCTTAGGATGAGGGGTGCCTTGGTAGGAAGACTTTCTAAGGGGATCTAACGCGTATTCATGCATTTCGTATACAAAAACTTGGGTTTTTTGGGATATATGGCTAAAGTGGTTTTCTCGCAATAAAATATAAGACTATATCTTATTATGTTTTACTAATGTATGTATGTATACTTTGTAAAAACTATAGGTACTACAATCTTTCTATGGTATAATTTTCTCACTTGCCTAACAGTAGATTAAATTTGTAGAAAATGTATGGGTATCCTAAACCTTACTTTAATGTTAAACGACTACTTAACAAAAATGCGGTATACAAAAAATTAAAAACACTTGATTAAATTTTTTTTTCTTGATAAATTAAAAACATTTGATTAAAAAATATTTGTTCTAAAATTAATTATTTACTTAAAATTAAAACTTGGTTAAAAATTATTTGTTGTAAAATTATTTAACTTAAAATTAAAACTTGGTTAAAAAATAAATTAACTCTTGATTAAAAAAATATTTGTTGTAAAATTAATTTAAAAAATATTTGTTGTAAAATTATTTAACTTAAAATTAAAACTGTTGGTTAAAAAAATATTTGTTGTAAAATTATTTAACTTAAAATTAAAACTTGGTAAAAAATATTTGTTGTAAAATTAAAACTTGGTAAAAAATATTTGTTGTAAAATTATTTAACTAAAAATTAAAACTTGGTTAAAAAAATATTTGTTGTAAAATTACTTATTTAACTTAAAATTAAAGTTCGTAGGCCTCCTGGGGATGTTGTTCATTTCTTTGCTCCACATAGTTAATTATTATTTAAAGAAACAAAAACAACAACGCATCCTCTGTGCTACGCCCTGTCTCCATTCATGCGAGGCTAGCGTGATGGGGAAAGGCACAGTAAGAATTTTTATTTGAAATGAGGCGGTAGACGAATTCTACCGGGCGGCTGGTGGGTCCTCATTTTATAATAATATTTTTTATTTCAGGTTTAATTCATAAAGTATAGCTTATTTAAAATTATGTCAAAGTCTCTTATTTTGATACTAAATGTTAAAGTCTGAAAAAATTACAAGTCTCCTTATTTCAAAAATATGTCACAATCTGAAAAAAATTACAAGTATCCTTATTTGAAAAATTGTTAAAGTCTGAAAATTTTTCCAAGTCCCCTTATTTCAAAAATATGTCACAATCTGAAAAAAATTTCAAGTCCCCTTATTTGAAAAAAAGGAAAAAAATTCTTATCAACCCTTTGAACATCCGGTCTTAGCATCCGGTCCGACCACGCCCCCCCTCTCTCTCTCTCGACCCAGGGAACGCACTTGTATGGCTGCGCACGATTAACATGGCTGCGCATGGGCAGAACTCTTATTTATCTACTACTAAAATGTTTTAAATTCTCAAAGTAAAAATAAAAGAATAATAATGATTTTTTTTTGTTAGTTTATATTCGTAAGGTTATTTTTTTAAAATTATAATATCGTGTGCATGGGAAATCGGAGCAGGAATGAAATGTTTTATACGCAAAACAATAAGAATTGAAGATTTCCGAGGCTAATATGTTAAAATTTTTTAGTTTGGCGAAAAAATAAAATGGCTCAAATGCCGAGAAAGTGAGTTCTAGCGGTTTGCACTGTTTCCGGCTTGGCGCAATTTACTGAGAGCTTAAGGAAACGGATTTTTGAAAACAAGTGCAAAGGTTTTATTAGAATACAGCGTTAAATTTTAATGATCCGTGCAGAAATAATGCAGTTATTAAGGGATTTCAAGCGATCTATCTTCAGCATTCTCGCCAATCGAGTGCATTGATTTTAGTTGGGGGAATTCCGCCAAATTTCAGATAATTGAAATCTTCGCATATAGTACATCGGAGTAACGATGAATAAAACATGTTATAGTTGATAATTTAAAAAATGAGGCTGTATTAAGGGATTCCACTTTTCAAAAAAATGCCTGGCGGTCGCACCATTTCCCATTTTGATTGCTGCTAAGTCAATGCTTCGAATGATTCCCTGAAAAAACTCTTGCAAAATGGCGTATATTGGCACTTTGGCGAGGCTTAGATTTGAAACTTGATTTTATTTGAGACTGGTATCTATATTAATAAAACAATGTGTGTAAACTGTTTGTCTGTGTCTCGCGTAGCTCGCAAACGGGTGATCGTAGACCTACCAATTTTTGAACGGAAATTCTCCATGACAGGTCCCGAGACACCTCGAAACGATTTTTTCAAAATTCGAACTATTTTAGGAAATATCGATAAAAACGTATCTCAAAAGGCTAATTTTTGCTTTCCGCCATTTCGTAATTGTAACCCCACAGTGCATTAGGCGACGATTAAGATTATCTAGGTTGCCACATTCGGCAGTTCATTAAATGATTCAGACTCTTGAAGTAAAAATAAAAGAATAACGATTTTTTTTATTTTGACTAGATTATTTGTAAGGTTGTTTTTAAATTAAAATATCGTGTGCATGTGAAATCAGAGCGGGAATGAAATGATTTATACTCAAAAGAAAAATAGAATTTGGAAATTTTCCGGAAATAAATGTGCAACTTTTTAATTGGGCGAAAAATAAAAGGGGTTGATGTGCGATTTTTAGGAGGATTCTAACGCTTGGCGCTATTTATCGTAATTTAATAGTCTGCTATTTGGGTTATGAATACACCTGCGTATAAGTTTTTGAAATTTTCATTCAGTTGGACTTGTGCATTTTTCTGAGCAGCTTTATTGCATCTATTTCTAATATATTACATCCAGAAAAAAGGATGTTAGAAATATCAATTTTAATTTTGTTTAATCACACTCATGAATAATGATACACTTTCCAACTTAATAAAATAAGGAACGAAAATAGGGAAGACCTATGGATTATAACTCTTTTTATATATAGCACTTTAGTGCGTATTTAAAATCTGAAAGTGTGTCAAATTTTCTATGATTCTAGCGCTTGGCGCAATTTAATGAGAGGGTATTTTTAAAAACAAGCGTAGGTTATCTTATAAATAAAAATAAAATTCTGTTTGTTGATTTGGGTAGTATACAATTCCACAAAAATGGACCTGTCAGCCTGAAATTTTACACAGATATATGTAAAATAATATAGAATAAATGATAGTCTACTTTAAAACTTTGAAAGTCCACCCGTTCCCGGAATTTAAGAGATTTTTTATGTTCTCCACGCAGAAAGCTTTATGTAATTGTAACCCCTGTAGTGAAAGTGTGAAATTAGCATCTCGGTTGCCATGTGTGGCGATTTTGCCGAATAAAATGTTTTAAATTCTTAAAGTGAAAATAAAAGAATAATAATGATTTTCTTAGTTTATATTTGTAAGGTTATTTTTTTAATTATAATATCGTGTGCGCATAAGAAATGAGAGCAGGAATGAAATGTTTTATACGCAAAACAATGAGGATCGAAGATCTCCGAGACTAATATGTAAATTTTTTTAGTTTGGCGAAAAATAAAATGGCTGATAGTTCGATTTTTAGAAAATGAGTTCTAGCAGTTTGCACAGTTTTAGGCTTTTTGGCGCAATTTACTGAGAGCTTAAGGGAATAGCATTTTTGAAAACAAGTGTATAGGTTTTCTTAGAATACAGCATTAAATTTTAACTATCCGTGCAGAAATAATGCAGTTATTAGGGCATTTCAAGCGATGTAGCTTCAGAATTCTCGCCAATTGAGTACATTGATTTAACCTGGGGGAAATCCGTCAAATTTCAGAAAATTGAAATCTTCGCATTTAGTACATCGAGGTAACGAGGAATAAAACATGTTATCGTTGATAATTTAAAAAATGGGGCTGTATTAAGGGATTCCACTTTTCAAAAAAATGCGTGGCGATCAAACCATTTCCCATTTTGATTGCTGCTAAGTCAATGCTTCGAATGATTTCCTGAAAAAACTCTTGCAAAATGGCGTATGCTGGCACTTTGGCGAGGCTTAGATTTGAAACTGGATTTTACTTGAAACTGGTATACATAATAAGACTGGTGATAGATAAAAATGAATGTTGGTATGTGTGTAGGAGGTTGAAAAACTCAGCACCATTTCACCGATCACCATGAAATTTGGTTCACCTAAGTCTTTTATCATGGAGAAGGTTTTTATGCTATACGTTTTCCTCTAACTTGCCACTAGGTGGCGCAGCAGAACGTCGAATTCTATTCCGTTTAGCCGTTTGCTATGCGAATATCGTCCAACCCATTTCGACGAAATTTGGTACACGCGGATATTAGAACACGGAGAATATTTTTCACTATCCATTTTGCTGTAACTTGCCGCTAAATGGCACTGCAACGCATTAACCTCTATACCGTTCGACTGATCGGCATGACATTTTTTATACTTACACATTTGAGCACAAAAAATATATTCTAACTGTGTTCCTTTTGATGTTACTCACCATTAGATGGCACTGCAATGCATTATTGTTTTAACTCGGCACTAGATGACCCTGCAGCAGGCCAAATTCCTGACCATTCAAACGGTCGCTATGAAAATCAGTATACATAGCTATTTCAACAATGAGAATATTTTGGCGTTATCTATTTTGCTACAACTCGCCACTTGACGGCGCTGTAGCAAATCATTACTTTAATTAATCACTAGATGGTTAACTGACCACTAGATGGTAACTGATCGCTATGAAAATAGGTATACATAGATATTTGAACACGGGGATGAGTTTGGCGCTATCCATTTTCCTATAACTTGCCACTCGATGTTGCGTCCACACATGAACTTCAGGACTATTCAGCCGATCGTCATGAAAATTCGTATACATCGATATCTGAATGCGAAGAATATTTTCGCCGTATCCGTTTTGCTAAAACTCGCCACTAGATTGCGCTACGTCGCATCGCCTTCTGCACCGTATAAACGATTGCCTTGAAATTCGGTATGCATGATTATTGAACACAATATAACGCGATATCAATTTTGCTGTATCTGTTTATTACAATGAATAGTAATCACCACAAATCGTAATATCAAAAAGTCCATTCATTCCCGTGCGAAGAACGGGTACTTCAGCTAGTTATAAATATAAAGATTGTAGTGACACTTGCTTAGATATTTTTTTAATTATTAAAAACATATGCTTGTCTAAACTGTATAAAATTGCTTTTTAACATATATCCTATGTTTAAATATGTGTTTTATCTCATGAGGAAAATACTCAATTTTGTGGAAACAAAAATCGTAAAACATTTGAATAAAATTAGTATAACTTTGGAAAATTAATATCAATAACTATATACATATGTATTTATACAATTCATTAACACTTTAAAAGGTTTTTATTTAAAAGTGCGCACAAAAAAGGAAGTGTTTCTTTTTCTCCCTATTTAGAGATAATTAAAAGGGAAAAAAATGTTCCTTTAATTTTCCTAGTAGTGTTTGTTCACTTATTACTAATATTCAATGCGTTCAATTTTGATTACAAAAAGTCAAAGTGTAACATACGCATGTTTATATTAATATTCCAAAGTTATAAAAAATTTATTATCAATTATTATTATTATTATTATTTACTGATGTAATTTTCTTTTTTTCCCCCATCAAATTATAAGTATTTTTTCGCACTAACTTATATTTTAGTATACGTTATCAAATAACAAATTATAAAAAGCAAGTACGACTTCAACTTGTAAATCCCACTTGTATAAAAACAAAGTTTCACGTTGTGATTAGAAGCACTGGCGTAGCCAGGGGGGGGGCCCACCGGGCCCATGCCCCCCCCCCCCCCGAAATTTTTTCAGTTGTTATATATATATTGCAATTTGCAAAAAATGGATCGTCTCATGAATCCTTGTAGTGTGATATTTGTCTAATCTTTTTGATAAACGTTTTCTAGATCCTTTCACATTGAGAAGGAAGTAAAAAAAAAAGTCAATAAAAAGGTTAAAAAGTGCCTTCAGAGGCGTAGCCAAGGTGGGGGGGTTAGGGGGGTCATAACCCCCCCCCATGAGAAATTTTTTGCCATACAAAATGTATATACTTCACTACATTATCACACATATGTATACATATATATAAGTTGTAGTAGTCGTAACCCCCCCCCCCATGAAAAATTTCTGGCTACGCCCCTGAGTGCCTTTAATCACTAACCCGTGGTGACTTTCGACACGCCTACACACCAGAAAAATATACATTTGGGCAATATCCTACTCCCGGGATACTAAAAATTTCCCCCTCCCTATAACCTCAGCTCGTTACTGTTGTACCCTGTGAAGTTTGTATCCCCAAGTGTTATCAGCTTTCATGGCCACCTGTGTTATTTTTAAACTATGCTGTATACAAAAATAGTACTTTCTACTAACGATAAAATTACAAGGAGGGGCACAAGTTGACCCTTTCCCCACCATTCCCAAGGTCCAGATGCTCGTGTTTTTGACTAGCGTGTTGCTCTGTACAGTTGGTGGGTTCGAATAGAGATTATGGCCTCAAGAAAGTGCCCGTTGAGTAGAAGTATAGGGGAAATTTTAAATAAAATTCTAAAAATTATACATAAGTTTGCCTGCTAACAATGAAGACTCAAATCTACAGGAAACGGACAAAACAATAGATGAACAGATATTTCCAGAAAACTTCAGAAAGCACATCAGGAAAAAAAACTAAAGTAAATACTCAATATTTCATTGTGTGTTTTTAAATGATAATATAAACGATGACATAATATCTTCTTAAGTATGTTGAAAAATTTGTATTATCATATTTTCATTAATATGTAATTTAAGAAATGTTTCCATTATACCCACCCTTTCAACTGACAAGAGGGTAAATCTGTAATTTGTTTTTCTGTTCTAAAGTTTTATAAAACTTTATGAATACTATTTTACATGCTCTGGTGAAGAATAAATGAATATTTGAAATATCTAGTGATGCACTTGATATCCGGCTGATTTATCAATATCCGAAATATCATCGGATATCCGAATCACAATCACCGGATATCCGGCTCACGACTAAATAAGGTCTATCAACAGTCCACTAAGTAGTCAACAGTCCACTAAGTCCACTGTATTTTTTAAACTAAAATTACCCTCAGTAATGTTTTCTTCTTAATATTTTTACTGCTCACAGTTTTAAAAAAAAATTAAATATTCATAATAAGTGCTTTCCTTTGTAATTTAAAACCGCAACCAATGAGAACAGCAGTTTTGATTTGAAAGTAATCTGATAACAGCAAACCATTAATGCACTACCTAATTCGTTATATTAAAGTTTATCAAATAATATTAACCCTACTAGCAATTTTGTTCGGGTCTTCACCGGCCACGTAGCCTTGAGCCGATGAGAAGGAATCGGGCCGTTCACTTTGAAAGTGCTCGGATACACGCAGTTCATGTCCCCTCGGACGTGGAGACGTCCGAAGTAGTCTAACCGTTGAGTTTTCATCGGTTTGAACACGGATATAGGGAACCAGCCCGTTCACTTTATGCATCAGGCTGGCCAAACACCAGGGTGAGCATCACTTTTCGATAAGTTCTTATGTGATGCTGACATGCATTTAACCCTTTCCGTCCCTACGATGTAATTCGAATGATAACATTCACAAGTGTTTTACAGATTTCTTTTATCTTTGAAATGTATTTGTAATCGCATTTTTCTTATATGATAATGCAGTGCAGAAGCAATACAGTATAGAAGAAATACACTTTTACTACGCGGCGCATATGCATGCATGTAGGTCGTCGTATACTCCATCTATTTACGTATATAGTCGTACTATATACGTAACTATACTATACGTTAACGTACTATAGTCGTATACTCCATCTACGTATGACGTTATATACGAATGTTGCATGTTCGATTTGTTTTAACTAGTTCGAGCGCATAGCGCTCTGAACTAGAAGACGGAAGGTGTATGGTTCAAAACCAGGTCGCATTCGCCGACCTAACCGTTCGGAGTTTTCCGTGTTTTCCACTGAAATTTAGCGTAAATACTGGTTAGGACACCTTAGAAAGACCCCCAACGGAGGGCACCCCATCTACAGGCCTAGATCCCCCGTGTAGATAATTGGCCTTAACCCTTTAACGCGCAGTGATCCCGCTCTGGGAACACCAAACTCTGACGTTTTGACTGTTGCCAGTCACGAAGAATAGATTTGATTTCTATAAAAATAGTTGCGGGTGACATAGCTCCACGAGAATCCTTTACTTTTTAGCACGTCATTTCCCGTAAAAAAATCGTCAGGATTATTTTTAACAGCACTGACATCTGCTGAAAAATGGAAGAATGCGAAAACAGCTGGATAGATTGCCCAATGCTGAAAAAGGGCAGCCGTTGCCATCGCTCGACTTAACTACCAGCAAGATGGTGGACGATCGAAACGCGCGCTGGCTGTGCGCGCGCACAGCCAGCTGCGTCAAAAAAGGGTCTCTAGATCTGTCGCACGCGATGAACGTTTCGATCGTCCGCCATCTTGCTGATAGTTAAGTCGAGCGATGGCAACGGCTGCCCTTTTTTCAGCATTGGGAAAGGGTTACGCCTCAAAGGGTTAATCCCAGAACTCGCTTTAACTGGTATTTTGGTAATGTCTGTACGTAGGCATGCTGCATTTTCGATCTAGTTTGATTAAATTTGAGGGACGTCTGCTCGTATGCATGTATTTATTTACATATATTCTTGTGTAATTCGATTAACTCAAAGAGGAATAGCCGAAGAAATTTCAAATGAATAGTTTATTTACAGAGTTATATGAAAGACTTTCGGTGCATTAAAGTCTATGGACATGCCTTTCGCATTAAAAATCCCTGAACTATTTCTGTTTAGCTCATGCCCAAAATACTGCCAACTGTCCCCAAGCTTGGTAAATTTAGGGGCAATATTACAAATTTTGGCACTAAAAATAAGTACGTATCTCGAATAAAAGTAAAAACTGTTAGCAATAGAATATTGAAATTTTGTATTTAAGACTGTCGTAACATTTGGTTCTGCATTTTCATTTTTGATTACAATCCACTGCTAGGGTCACTATTTGGATCATGCTTAAAATCTCGCTGTTTGTCGCCAAGCTGACAAACAAAAGAAAAATGCCAATTTTTCAGCCAGGAATAAGTTTTCGATGCTGAAATCTCATCCTGGTGATATCTCTTACGCTTAACGAGATACTGAAGTATCGCATTTCAGTTTTCAATACATTTAAATAGAGTGCATCAAGAATGCGAAAGTTTAACAGCCATACAAGAAAATTGTGCAGTTCACATTAGGACTTTTTTTTGTGATAGGAAATCGACTTTCCGAAGTTTCTTGAATTAGCTTACAATTTAAAAAAGATTATTAACCACTGGAACCTATGGAACTAGCTTACAGTTTTGAAAAATAGGTTTTTTTAAAAAAGCATAGACCATAAGACATAAGATCGCTATAATAATTTTTAAAATAAAGTAAATTCCAAAAATTTTTATTGAAATTATTCTACACAAAATATATCATACACATAATTTACAAAAGAAGTATTTTCTTTGAGTTTTGCAGCAGCATATTCAAACTTTATGAGCAGCTTCTAGGAAAAAAAGAGAAAATTTTTAGAACTTAATTTACACAAAGAATAGGAAATGCAGAGTAAGTCTGCTTCATATGTTTTTTTACGTAATTTCTATATCAGGGATTTCCAACCTTTATATTACTTCAACTCCCTAGAAAACGTTTCTTTCTGAATAGACCCCTGCGTTTTCCCCAACACATCGGTATCTCGAAAAATTTTCCCAATGCACTCACAAAGACAGCAAAACATTAGGTGAAAGAAATTTTTCATGTGTCCGGCAGTAGAACAGTTGGTTAAGCTCAGTTCCCATTGGAACTCCGAAAGGGAAGCAGCACCTGCTTGGCCGTAGGGAATTAATGCACGAAAAATATGTTATGACTTCAATGTTTTCGATGTTCAATCCATATCTCTCTTTGGGGTACCAATTCAGCTCTTATGTCATCCAGCTGTCATCTGAAATTGGTCTAAAATTTAGGAGGGAGACCCGGTGTTTGAGCGCCTCTGTCTGCAGCACCTGTCTTAAATCTTTTGAAGTGGCTCTCAAGTGGTTAGCAGCGGAGGGCCAGCTCTGCATTCTCGCTTCTCCCGGTCAGAACGGTACGAGACCGTGCACGAGATGCCTTGAGAGGTAAATGTGTGCTGTGGCGTTACGAGATATATACACGCTGCAGCAAAAATTGTTAAATCCAGATTAAAATAAAGACTTTATTTTTAATATACAGTCCACTTTATTCATTCAAAGTTTTTAGAGTTGTGCCTGAGCTGACGTGTGTACATTTTGGTCCGTCTTCACGTGAGACGGTTCCGGTGCCTTATGGATATAAATGAAGTTCCTTTGTGTAACAAGTGACGAAGTAGGTGCTGAGCTTTTCTGGTCATTTACTCCCTTGAGATAATTTGTGTTATTATTCTTTAGAGTTAAGAGTTGTGTTTAGCCTTTAATTGAATTTATTTTTATCATTGTTTTGAGTTATAAATTAGTTATTGAGTTTGTTATAAAATGTTCAAAAACGCGAGAAAAGCTGATTTGCAGCTCGCTGCGATAGAGTTAGGAGAGGAAATAACAGAGAAAATGACAACGACAGAGCTTATTAATATTATAAAGGATACTGATAAATTCAAAAATGAACCAGAATTTGTATCAGGTCTCTTAGAGGGGATAATTGAGGACCGGAAAGCAGAATCACAGTTAGAATTACAATTAGAACAAACTAAATTAGAGAGAGCGAAAGCTGAGTTAGAACTGTCACGCTTGCAAACAATTCCAAAAAGAGTTCCAAAAACTAGCGACGAATCAGAAAATAAAGTTGAGAGATATGATTCATTAGATTCGCTAATAAAAAGTATAAGAACTCTAACGATTAAAATCCCGAGTCGACCAGAAGGATGGGGTCTGTTTTTTACTTCTTTAGAAAGATCCTTTGTTACAAAGAGCGTACCCGATGTACTTAAGGCGGAGATACTTTTGAATTTACTAGGTGAGAGAGCTTCAAACATAATTTCTTACATAAGAGATAATGAGTTAAATGATTATGATAAAGTAAAAAAAATCGTATTAAGAGAGTTCGAACCAACCGCCCAGTCATGTTTGGAGCAATTCAGAAAAACTACTAGGCAGGCAAATGAAACCCATGTACAATTTGCATCTCGTTTGACAACTAGCTTTGATTATTATTTAAAATTAAGAGAGGTGTCTGATTTTGAGAAATTAAAGCAATTAATTGTATCAGACAAGTTGTTTCAAACATTAGACAAAGAAACAGCGTCTCATATCAGTGTTAGGCAGGCAGATACATGGTTTGATCCCATAACATTAGGAAAAGAAGCAGATCTATTTTTTGTGTCACGGGGAAAACTTTTAACGGAAGGTTTTAATCAAAAATCCTCTAATTCGAGAAATGTGTCTAGAGTATTTTTAGCTGAGAGTAAGAGTTCAAAGTGTTGCCTTTGTTATGAAAATCACCCCTTATATAAATGCAAAAATTATATGGCCTTGCCTGTTTCTGAGAGAGTAGAGATAGTTAAGAAAAATAATTATTGCTTTTGCTGTCTTGGAAAACATTTAATTAATAATTGCAAATCAAAATTTTCTTGTTCTTTGTGCAAAAGAGATGGAAAAAATAAAAGACATCACTACTCATTACATTTCCCGAAAAGCGGTGAGTTTTTGCGACAAGAGAGCGCGGCCAATAACCCCGATTTGGTTTCCCCCCCTATTACAAGAGGTACAAGAGAGAGTACTTTGAGTGCGGAGGCACCAACATTCCAGCCAGCATCCTTGGCTAGCGTCGAATATAATATAAACACATCGGTGCTCTCCTCGCGAGTAATAAATACATCAAAAACAACGCTCCTTAGCACTGCAACTTGCTTAGTGAGAGATAACGTTGGTAATAATTTTAGAGTGCGTGCGATTTTGGATCAAGGGGCAATGAATAACTACATGACTTCAGATTGTGCTAACAGCCTTAATTTAAAAAGAGAAAAAACTAATTTAACAGTTTGTGGAATTGGCGATACCTGCACAACAATTAAATCTGTAGTTAAAGCGACGATTTCCAACACTGAGGGAAATTACGAGAAAGAATTAGATTTTTTGATAGTATCCAAGATTACTGATTTCATGCCGTCAAAAACGTTTGAGATAAATATACCCGAGTTAAAATATGTAAACCTGGCAGATGAACACTTTAACAAACCAAGTCGCATACATTTACTTTTGAGCGCAGAAATCTTCTACGAATTGTTGCGACCTGGTCAAATTTGTCCGACTAACAGTAATTTAATCTTTCAAAATACTGTTTTTGGTTTTGTGGCAAGTGGAAGCGTTCCCACTGAAACGCCGGATAGGGTCCATTGCGGCTTTATTCAAGATAATATTGCCCTAACCAAAACCATAGAGAAATTTTGGGAAATAGAGAACGTGCAGATTGAGATACCTAAAAACAAAGAAACAATAATTTGCGAAAATCATTTTGAGAAAAACGCTAAACGAGATAGTACAGGTAGATACATAGTAAAAATGCCGCTAAAAGAGGATCCAAATTGTTTAGGGAAATCTAAAAATATAGCCCTCAAGAAATTAAATTCGTTGTGGAGTCACCTTGTAAAAGAGCCTGATTATTTATCATTATACAAAGAATTTTTGCGGGAATATGAAACATTAGGGCACATGAAAGAGATTTCGGAATGTGAGGAAGAAGTAGGAACATATTATATACCGCATCTAGGAGTCTATCGCCCAGATAAAAGTACTACAAAACTTCGTGTAGTATTTAACGCTTCCTCGCAGACAACATCAGGGAATTCGCTTAACTCTTTACAGTACAATGGTGGGGTTGTTCAGGATGACCTATTTAAGATAATGATTAGATTTCGTAAGCATATTTATGCATTTGTAGCTGATATAAAGCAGATGTATAGGATGATTTTAATTGACCCGAGTCAAACTAAACTTCAGAGAATACTTTGGAGGGAGGGAGTGAATGAACCAGTTAAGACTTACGAGCTCAACACTGTTACCTACGGTACAGTGAGTGCACCCTACCTCGCGACAAGAGTTCTTCAACAATTAGCCAGAGATGAACAACAAAACTTTCCCTTAGCCTCTCCAGTCATAGAGAGAGACTTCTATATTGATGATGTCCTCAGTGGCGCAGACACCCTGAGTGACACTAAAGCATTACAATCAGAGTTAATAAAAGCTCTCAACAGTGGAGGTTTCACATTACACAAGTGGTGTAGTAGCTCTCCAGAGCTAAAAACAGACTGTGACAGTAGTTACAGTTTTCAAGATGCAACAAAGGCCTTAGGAGTTTCATGGAAGCCCATCACCGACCAGTTTACCTTTCAAATACAGATAGAGAACTCGGTTCCGCCAACAAAGAGATCTGTGCTTTCAACAATTGCCAGAATTTTCGATCCCCTAGGACTATTGGGTCCTGTAATAACAGCAGCCAAAATATTCTTACAGAGGCTGTGGTGTTTGAAATTGGACTGGAGCGATCCGCTTCCTGAAACGGAGGCAAAACAGTGGGAAAACTTCATTCAGTCTTTGCCATTACTAAATAGTGTAAGTGTAAATCGATGCATTATAATGCAAAAATCAGTGCATATTCAACTTCACGGTTTCGCGGATGCGTCCGAGAATGCGTACGGATGTGTTATTTACTGCAGATCCACGTCAGATCGAGGAGATTCCGAGGTGAATTTGGTCTGCAGCAAATCACGAGTATCACCTCTTAAGCGAATAACAGTGCCCAGACTCGAACTTTCCGCTGCCGTCCTTCTCGCAAAACTGATGACTAAAGTGACGAGTTCCTTACAACTTAAGACAGTAGATATCTTTCTCTGGACTGACTCAATGATTGTCCTTTCCTGGATACAGAAAGAGCCATATCTTCTAAAAACATTTGTCGCAAATCGTATAGCGGTAATACAGGAGTTAACAAGCGTTCAACAATGGCGTCATGTATCTTCCGGAAACAATCCCGCAGATCTCATTTCAAGAGGGATGAATCCAGAGACACTAGTGAAAAATGATCTGTGGTTCGAGGGACCAACGTTTCTGAGTCAGGGAGAATATCCCAATCCTGAAATTCCAATCTCAGTATGTGGTGACTCTGTTGAACTGAAAAAAACGGGCAATTGTGAAAGCGACAATCCTCATATTACCCTTACAAATTTTAATCATAATTCTATTATTAATGATATCCTTCCATTGAGTAATAATTATTTAACCATCATTCGTATTTTATGTTATATATTTAGATTTATACATAATGCTAAAGCTAAAGATAAGATCTCAGGTCACCTTACTCCCAAGGAGGTGAAAAGAGCGGAAATGTATCTAATTACAGAAGCACAAAAAGGTGAGTTTTCAGAAGAAATAAAAAACCTGAAGAGAGGTGCTGCTATTCCTAATAATAGCAAGGTAAAATCGTTAAATTGTTTCTTAGATGAAAATGAAATATTATGTGTCGGAGGTCGATTAAAGCATTCCGACCTCAGTTCATCTCAAAAACATCCAATGATCCTTTCGGACAAACATCCTCTTACAACAATTATTGTAAGATATTACCATTTGAAATATATTCATGTAGGTCCTAATGCCTTATTATATCATGTTAGACGTAAGTTTTGGGTCATAAATGGTAGAAATGTTTGTAGAAAAATTGTATTTCAGTGTATCACATGTTTCAAAAATAAACCTGTGTTAGAGAAACAAATTATGGGGGATTTGCCCAGAGAAAGAGTTGTTCAGTCTTTCCCATTTTGCAATGTCGGTACCGATTATTGCGGGCCGTTCTATATTAAATTCAAAAATCAGAGAAAGGGGAAACTGAACAAAGTGTATGTATGCATTTTTGTTTGTTTATGCACCAAAGCAATTCATCTTGATTTTGTAACAGATCTTACTTCTGATGCATTTATTTCATGCTTGAAGCGCTTTTTCAGTCGAAGAGGAAAGTGCTCAAAATTATTTAGTGACAATGCTACTAATTTTGTAGGTGCGAGCATGGAACTCAAAAAGTTACATAATATGGTGAGGCATCCAGACGAAACTTTGGCAAATTTTCTTTCTAGTGAAAGCATAGACTGGCAGTTCATACCTCCAAAATCACCAAACTTTGGCGGTCTTTGGGAGGCCGGAGTTAAGAGTTTTAAATTCCACTTAAAACGAGTTATCGGTAATGCACATTTAACTTTAGAGGAATTTCTCACGATCATTTTAGAAATTGAAAGTGTTTTAAATTCGAGACCTCTTACCCCTTTATCATCAGATTTTGATAATTTTGAAACATTATCACCAGGCCATTTTCTCATTGGGAGGCCATTAAACTCAATTATTGAGCCACAATTGGCTGATTTGTCGGATAACAGACTTTCTAAATGGCAGAAAATTACAAAATACAGCCAACAAATTTGGAGGTTATGGAAAAGAGATTATTTAAATAATCTACAGCAACGTCATAAGTGGCGATTTGCAAAAAATAATGTAAAAACGGGTTCGTTAGTGTTGATTAAAGATGAGAATATGCCCAACACAAAATGGTTAACAGGAAGAATTGCAGAAATATTTTTTGGAAAGGATAAACACGTTCGAGTAGTAAATGTTAAGTTACCCAATGGTAAACTATTTAAAAGGAACGTCAGAGACATATGCATTCTTCCTATGGAAAGTGATTAAATTTTTCGATTGTAGAACTGGGTGTATAAATTTGCTTTGTATACTTTTTTTTGTACTTGCTGTTTATGTACTATATATATACATATTTTTTTAATTTGTGAATGTAGATTACATGTTTTTAAATATTGTTGAAATTTGTATAATTTCAACGGGGGGAGGATGTTTGAGCGCCTCTGTCTGCAGCACCTGTCTTAAATCTTTTGAAGTGGCTCTCAAGTGGTTAGCAGCGGAGGGCCAGCTCTGCATTCTCGCTTCTCCCGGTCAGAACGGTACGAGACCGTGCACGAGATGCCTTGAGAGGTAAATGTGTGCTGTGGCGTTACGAGATAT
The DNA here is from genome assembly GCA_038373885.1 of Cheiracanthium punctorium. NCBI lineage: Eukaryota > Metazoa > Arthropoda > Arachnida > Araneae > Cheiracanthiidae > Cheiracanthium > Cheiracanthium punctorium. The sequence goes on along the minus strand of JAWZYV010012351.1, from coordinate 22,069 downwards.
ATACACGCTGCAGCAAAAATTGTTAAATCCAGATTAAAATAAAGAGTATTTTTAATATACAGTCCACTTTATTCATTCAAAGTTTTTAGAGTTGTGCCTGAGCTGACGTGTGTACACCCGGGATAAGTCGGTATTCCCCTTACTGGTGATCAGCAAAAAGAAAGCTGCCCAATTAAGGCCATTTTCGTTTTATATAAAGGATCTGATCCCGCTCTGCAGTTGGCCAGAGGGTTTCGAAGCAACAATAACAATTTTCATGTTCTGCGTTTGCAGAATTTACCATGATTCAGACTGCAGGATGCAGAAAATGACCCCAAAGACGGATTGTTACATATCCCTTCTTTTTTCAAATTTTGAACCCTCCGAAGTCTTATTTCATGTCAGTTTGTTTGTTTGTGTTGTGATGGCAACGCTAAGGGTGGGCGATCATCCTAGTATGAGGGGTTATCTTAAAATCTAATTTAAAAAAATATCATTCCCAAATTTTGTACATCACCTCATTAGTGTATGGGAATGCTTTTGTACGAGGGTCATATAAAAATGTAGAAAGTGTAATTTTTTGAAAATTAACGAGAGGAATTTTTTTAACGGAATCTTACTTCCGACCTCATTTTGAACACTTTTCTCAATTTACGCTGTCCACTTATCTCTAATAGATAACGAATTAAAGCCCGTTACCACCTTTTTGGGACACCCTGTATCAGTCTGGTTTATAGTATCCACAGGTTCTGAAATCATCATTAACCAGTGTTCTGCTTCAAAAAAAAAAAAAAAAAAAAAAGACAAAAAAACAGTGGTCTCTTTAAAAAAGAAAAAAAAATCACTGTACTTACGTATACTATTTCTAAGCTAATCTAAATTCATCAACGCGGGTTTCGAAGTTTATAAAGCGAAACAAAACAGTCGTTTGAATATCAAATCAATGCTGTACAGCTTCTCATTTCCATAACCCTAAAAATCTGCGCTTTATGCCTTTGGAAACTATCTTGGCGAGTAATCGCATCGTTTGGATTTTTTTTTCTTTTTTTTATTGTCAACGGATGCAAATAATCGGTACTTATTTTACCGTCGATAATTCACGCCAACAAGTTTTTTCGCCAAAGGATTGCAATGCCCTACATTGTAACAATGAATCTGACGTATTCCACACGCACACGAAATCGCTCTTTTTGGCTGACTGACTGTAAAATACATAAGTACCAAATAGGCTTGTTTTGGTCGGAAGTTTGATTTTTTTATTAGATTCAATGAAGAATTTACCCGTATATTTTAAAACTAAAAAGCGATTAACTGTATGAACTAGTGTAAATTACACACTGTACGCCATGTAAAGATAGGAAATAGATACTAATAAAAAATAGTGTTATTCCATTAGTGTTATGCAACAGTATCAAGAGAGAAAAAAATAATTACAGAGATTTGAACTTATACTTTACTTATATTAGACAATACTATATTAAAAATGTCAAAAATTTGTTACAAATTATAGTTATACGTACCAATATAGACTAATCACCACCAAAAAAACTTCTTCAGTTTTTTTCGTCTCCTATTCTTATGAAAACAAACATGGCGTCTGCCGGTAGATACTCGGATGTTGCCATCGCTCGACTGTTGCATGAACAGAGCGCATGCGCCAATTTTCATCGGCTCAATGCCGCTCGGCCGTTATGCGGGCCGAAATTTCTTTTCAGTTCAGCGTATTTTGATCAAATTTAGGCATATGGCCCGATAACTGAGGCCGGATATCGTTCTGATCATCGTTTTATGGGTACCGGACCGATCAGTGTCTGCCGCACACATAACAATCATCGTTTTTAGATGGAATTCCGTGTCTGGGCCGAGTACCGAATTTCGGTGAGCGATGAGTTGCGATGAATGCCGGTGGTTGGCCGAGCAGAAACTGGGAATTGTTGCTTGTAGGGAATTAGTTTATTTCTCCCATGAATCACTTTCTAAAATCTGTTTACAAGGAATACGTTCAATAAAAGAGAAATTTCTCACAAGCCTGAGCCTGGTTTGGGCTCGGGCTGAGTCCATCTCATCTCTAGTGCCCACCCCCCTGACATATGGCTCACCAACTGGCGATGAGTGCAACCCCTCCCCCCTCAATAATTTTAAGAACTTATCCGTTCTGGAAAAATACTGAATGCAAATTTCCAAAAAGCAAGAACTTTCGTCAGCATTGTAGGAGTACGCAGAATGGAAGTAGTATGTTGCCAAAGTAAAGAAAGCGAAGTTATAATTTTTATGTATTGTTAAAATATTACAGGTTTGAGAGTAACTAAGTGATATCATTTCATTCACTTTAGTCGTAATTATGTGATGCACGAGCGAATATTGACACATATTGAAATAATTTTAGCAAAATCTCAAAATCTAATCAATATTTTTGAAAAATTGGAAGCCTAGAATTTAAGTGGAGTGACAACCTATCATGTCTCCCAATTTCGTTTCATTCCCTGCAGTCTTTATTTCGTGATGCTGGAACAAAATTTCAGCATTTTAAAACGATTTTCACAAAATCTCAAAATGTAATCAAAATATTTTAAAAATTCAACGCCTATAAATTAAGATTAGCAACTACCTATCATATCACCAAATTTCGTAGCATTCGTATTAGTCGTTACTCAAAATCTAATAAAAATGTTTAAAAAATTGGACACCTATAGTTTATGTTGAACAACCATCTATCATGTGCCCAAATTTCATATCATTCGCTTTAGTCGTTATTACGTAATGCGTTTACGCAGAAATTTACGCAGTTTGAAAAGATTTTCACAAAATCTCAAAATCTAATCAAGATTTTTTTTTAAATTCGACGCCAGTGTTTCAAGTTGAATTACCACCTATGATGATACCAAATTTCATTTCAATCGTTTCAGTCGTTTTTACTTGATGGTCGAACACAAACTTACGCAGTTTGAAACGATTTTCGCAAAATCTCAAAATCTAATCAAGATTTTTTAAGAATTTGATGCCTATGTTTTAAGTTGAGAGAGCATCAATCATGATACCAAATTTCATTTTATTTGCTTCAGTCGCTTATACGTGATGCTCGAACACAAATTTACGCAGTTTGAAAGGATTTTCGCAAAATCTCAAAATCCAATCAAGATTTTTTAAAAATTCAATGCCTATGTTTTAAGTTGAGTAACCACCTATCATGACACCAAATTTCATATCATTCGCTTCAGTCGTTTTTACGTGATGCTTGAACAAAAAAAAAGCGTCACGGACAGAATGGCAGAACGACAGACAAACTTTTTTTTGAGGGTCACACCGGATTCCCAGGTGCTTGAAACGGATAGAAACCGCAAAATTTTTGAATTCCAAGAAATGTACAGACAAAAGTCTAATTTTATTTATATAGATGTACTTTGAAGAGATTTAATTAACTACTCAATACTTATTCAAGTCAAAAATTTGCAATTAATTATATTTTTTAAGACTGCTTAAGAAGAAAAGTTCTATATATTTTGAACCAACTTTATTCCAAAAACCAGAATTTTCGAAGATTTTCTTCTAGTGGCGTCTGTGTTATTTCAATACGTATTTTGTTAGCAATGTGCAGAAAATTTTAATCTTGTGATCAACCTTATTCCAAAGAGCAGAGTTTCGGAATTTTTTTTCAAGTGATGTTTGGGTTATTTCAATATTGTTTCTGCATTGTATACGTATAATATTCTAATCCTGTCACCAACCTTATACAGAAGGGCAAAGTTTTGGAAGATTCTCCTTAAGTCATATCTTTGTTATTTTAATATTGTATTTGAATTGTCTAGGGTATTTTAATCTAGTGATCAACTTTATTTCAGAAAGAGTTTTGGATGATTTTCTTCAAGCTATATTTTTCTTATTTTAATTTGTGTCTGCATTATTTAGAATATCTTAAGTATGTGAGTCACATTATATTAAAAACACGCATTTTGAAAAAAATAAAAAGATAAATAAAAAATCTAGTCATAAGATTTTCTAGGTTAATTATGTGTTACTGCATAAAACTACATTTTAACTTATTAATTGCAATAAGAAACTGAGTTAGTACAGCCTGTGCATTATAATTAAAGGTTTATTTTTTTTAAATTAGCGTCGCTGTTCTGTGGCTGTTAATTATAAAAGTAATAATAGGTTTGTGTTGGCATGATACAGGTTGATTAAAAAAAAAAAAAAAACGTGACCAATTTCAGAACATCATAAAATTGTAAGTCATTTACACGAAATTTTTAATGTGGTTTCCTTTACCATAGTACATTTTACGCAAACGTTTAGGTCAAACCAAAAGATCTTTTTAGACCATTTTTGGAGGTATTTTTCCAACTTCCTCTTTGATTGCTTTTTAAAGCCCTTAATCTGTTTTTACCTTACGTCTATTTAATTGTTCTTTCAAGTATCCCTTAAAAAATAATCGCAATTAGCACAGTCAAGGGATGACGGTAGCCATTTTTCAGGAGAAATAAAGTTAATTTTTTAAAAATCTTTCAGCCATTTGACAATTGACCTTCCAGTATGACTTGGTGCAGAATCTTGGTGTAAAAAAGTTTTCTTGGGTGTAAAGACGTTTACTTTCTTTGATCATGTGCCCCAGACCTTTATTCTGATAGTATTTAGCATCAATTTTAACCTTTGGTTCTACAAAAAATGTTTTTATTAAGCCTTGAGAGGACATTCCCATCTATACCACAGTACCTAACGTCTAACTTGCCTTCTGCAAAACAGCCGCGTCTTTGCGACGATGTTCGCAATATATTGAACCTCCTTTTGCCAGTTGTGAATTACAGACGAAACAACGCTTCATCAGAAGTTATCCATGTTTTGTATCTACCATTGCGTAAATTTAAATACAGAGGCCAAGAACATGTTCTTCGTTTTTCTACAGTGTTTGCAGATATTTGATGACAAACTAGTTTCTTCAATTTTTATAGGCAATTTTCTTTATCTGACGACAAATTGTCGATTGGGATACCTGTTTCTTTTCGAAAGTTCTTTGAGGAAGAGGATTTTATACAACGATAAGTCTTTTCAGTTTCTTTTTTTCTTTTTCACCAAGGACTTCCTTTCGTCCACATTCCCCCCCCCTGGAGCTCTTGATTGCCAGCCAAATTTTATTTCTTTTCAAAGTTTAGATAGTTATACATTAGAAAAATGCCTTTTCTGAATTTTAAATGCTTTATTTATAACAGAATTTGAGCAACCATCCTACAAAAGTTAAAAATTTCGTTTCGGGCTTGAGGATCTAATTTCGGAGCCAAAATTTACTCCCACTAATAAAAGTAGTTCGATTGGTAATTTAAACGTTTAATTTTTTAAATAAAACTGGTGGTAAATTAAAATTTACCAAAATAATTATACGCTTTTAAAATTGGTCACTGTAATTTTGAATCAACCTGTATGTATTAGTTATATGCAGCTGCAAATGAGCTGATTGAAAATCCGGGATAGATTGATATATTTCCTGTTTATAACAATAAAATTTTACATAGAAATATTTTTTAGTACGGTCTTTTATTGAGAATTAAAAATCATTTATTTAGTTTTCTTTTCAGTATCTTCCTTTAGATATATTTTTGTAGAATAAGACTTATTGTAGTAGCAGATACGAGCCTGGATTTAAAATAAAATCTTATCTGGTTGAGATAATTGCCAGACAAACCGGTACATAAGCATCTATCTACAGAGATAATTATATTGAAGAATTATTAATTAACTCGCGAAATTAATACAGAATAGCATCTTTAAACATATATTTATAAGGATATTTTTTGTGAAATTACTAATTAAGTAATATTATAATTAGAATTAGCAATTAGAATCTTATTATTAGTTATAATTAGTACTTAGAATATTATTTCTAATTATAATTAATAATCATAATTTTTTAAAATTTAAGATTAATTAATAATTAAAATATTTCTAATTACAATTAATAATTAAAATATTAATTGGTTGGACAAAACTCTCTGTGCCCCTCCCGAAACAAAATCCTGGCTACGCCAGTGATTAGAAGATGGCGCCACCTGAACTAGCTTTACTGCGCCTTTGCCATGGCTAACAGTTAGCCATGCCTTTGCTTAGGCTAATCCGAAATCATTTCAGCTGAATCTTTTCTCGTAAAACAATGTAAAATAATAAGTTTCGTGAACTACTTAATGGGCGCCGGCAGAATATTTCCCGGGGGGGGGCAAAGACTATTCAAGGGGGGGGGGCAAGACTATTTCAACGCAGGACCGTAACCAGGATGAAATGTTAGGTAGGGCTTTGTTTGTTTGTGGGATTACGGCCGATTAGCTACGCATAGGAGGCTCTAGGCCGAAGGGTGGGGTACCCTCCGTGGGGGCCTTTCTAAGGGGTCCTAACCCGTATTTACGCTAAGTTTCGGAGGAACCCACGGAAAACTCCGAACGGTTAGTTCGTGGGACCCGAACCCGGGACCTTCACACTTCGCCCGTCTACCATAGGTAGGGCTTTGAATCTAGTTAAAGGGCTGACCGAATATAAGTATAAGTATATAGTAATCGAGGGGCGAGGGAAGCGACTGTTTTTCAATTTGTAATTTTTTTTATAGAGTATTTGTTTCACAAAACGCCGTATTTTTAAAATATTTAACATTCATTATGTTAATAACTTTTTCATTGAGAATGCATGAAAAATATTCAAATGAAAATTTACTATAAAATGCATTTTATTTATGTTTCATTTTAAATATGTATGATAATAAAGCATAATATAAATAGTATACAGAGCGATCAATTTAAAAGAGTACCCGTTGGTTTTTCTTATTACCTTTAAATCTGACGAAGAGGGCCCGATCATGGCCGGCAGGGGCCCCGGGCTCTGGTGAATTTGGGGGCCCCAATCTATGATATTTGTTTTATTGTTCATAAAATTTTGATATAAAAAAGAACATTTCAGAACAACATTTGAAATCGGAAGCCCTTTCGAGCCGGCGGCCCTGGGCAAAGTCCCGATTTCTCATGCAATAATAAGGCCCTGCTGACGAATGTGGCAACTATTCCAACATTAAAGTATAATTGTTTAAGTGTAAGAGACGATTTCGAGCACTGTCGGGGACTATTGCAGCTTTATGTGTGAGGTAAAGCTAAGGCGACCATATTTCTAAACGGTAATTTGGGGACAAATCAAGCATTGTCCTCGAATCTAAACGAAACTTGGGGACACTAGAAAATATTTTCGAGGACATAACATATTACCATGTACTCTCTCCAAAAAAAGTATTCGAGGGCAAGAAAATTTTCGTACGTCAATTTCATGTTTAAAGCATGGTTCTTCATGAAAGGTGATTAATCATTAACAAAACTGAAAGAGGAAATTTGGCTCATAGTCGGAAACTTTATTGAATGTCTGTACACGCTCAAGGGCGGATTCAGAAACTTCTTTCGGAGGGGGCGCAAATCATGAATACTCATTTTATCTAGTGTAAAGCCCGCTTAATATAGGTGAAAGCCCCATTTATCTAGTGTAAATATATTTTTCTCGGAGGGGGCGCGCGCCCCCTGCGCCCTCCCCCTGGATCTGCCTTTGTTCACGCTACACACACAATGACAACAAATGTTTTCAGAGATCGAATTTCATTGTTTCTCTGAGTAAATGGCGTTTTTAGTTGGTTTATTTTTCTTATTTCTGCCGTTTTTTCTGAAAGAAATAAACTAAACGGAAACTTTCAGGGAAAAAAGTACAAATCTTTAAATTTGGGGACAAAATGAAAAAAAAAATCTAAATTTGGGGACTGTCCTCGAATTTCGAGGACGTATGGTCACCTTAGATAAAGCAGAAACGGAGACTTACGTTACTTCATCCTGTGATCATTTTGTATTTGAAAAACATAATTGAATTTCAATTTTTTACACTATCACTCCTTACATCAAATGTTGAAAATGTTCACCGCCATTTTGAATGCAAACATGAACACGTTGAAATTTTCAAGTTTTTACTCCCCCTCGAAATCGTTGCGTGGCAGTTTTGTGTTCTCGGAAAAATCCAAGATCCGATGCTATACGCAACCAAGAGCAGCAAAATAATTAACTGTATATATAGAAGTCTAGCAATTGTGATCAGAAATTCCCCAAAACAATGGTTATTTTTAGTAATGTAAAATTTTTAGCTATTGTTAAAAATCATTCGTTTCTAAACAATAGTATTTATCTATAAATTTACGATTTTTTTGTAACTCTTAGGGGGGGCTGAAAGCCTGCTAGGTAGGACTCAGCCCCCATAGCCCCCCCCCCTCTGGTTACGGCCCTGCTTCAACGAATGGTTACCATGTTGGAAAGAGGAAAAGAAGCAAGGGAAAACACTGCATACAAAAATCCAGGGGGGCAGGGGCATTGACCCCCCCTTGGGGTCGGCGTCGGCATCCTGATGCTTGCCCTAGGTCCGGGGTGTTCCTCCCTTTTCCCCTGGGGGGCGCGTGTTGGCGTAAACCGCCTTTGGCGGTCGCTCCCCCCCTGCGGGTGTCCTCCCCCCCTTGCCCTATGCTGCCGGCGCCCATGAACTACTTAGAATATTTAATAAAACTTCTTAGTACTGAAATTCCATTTTATTTCCTCGTATTTAAGATAATGAGGAATTCAGTTGCTAAGTCTTTCTCGATCCACGGCCATTAGATGGCGGAAAAATGTTCGAATTAAATAAAACGATGACGCCACAGAGTGTTCGTGGTGTCACGTGATCAAAAAGCGTTCTGCTTGATTCATCTGAATAAGACACTTTGCTTTCATTCGAAGTTTTATCCATTCGCTAGGGAAAACGTTCAAATTCTGTTTCGTTTGAATTTACACCCCTCCCCCCTTCAAAAAAAAAAAAAAAAAAAGTACGCTGTCTGTCTACGTGCCACCTTCCTAGGTTCGGCAGCCTAGGCAGTCGCTTAGTTCACCTATATGGCACCAGAGGTATAGTTCACCTATACCTCTCTTCCGTTCTATTCCATTAAGTTGGAAAAGATATCATGAGTGTGCCGTATTTTTCTTCCTTGTTGCTTAAAGCACTTCTTTAAATTCGAACTCGTACATTAAAGTCGTCCGCTAAAATTGTTTTACCATCTTCTCCAAGCATATTCTGACAATACTTCACCTTCATAAATACTGTTTGGAATGTGCATCATAATCCACGAGTATGACGTTACATTAAACACTTCTTCAGAACTGAAATCTATTTTAAAATCGCTTACTAAGGGCGAGATTCAAGTGAAACACAATGCGAACGTTTTCCGCTTCGAACAGGGGGAACTTCGAAATATATCAATGTTTCTTATTCAACTGAAACACAACAATCGTGTTTTGATCACGTGACAGCGCGATAGGTTTGTTCATTGGAAGCATTCTGGGGACTGAACTGGGAACTGAAAAACGTTCGATTCGAACTCGATCGCGCGCGTTTCACTTGAATCTCGCCCTAAAACTGTTTTACAATCTTCGCCAGGCATATTCTAACCAAACGTCACATTTGTAATAAACTGTAAGGTTTACGAGACAAATGGACTTATTTTTCGGCTCCAGACTTGGCGATAAATCATTAAAAATTGCAAACTCTGGCAATTTTGAAAATTCTGCACACATCCCCCGGCAAGCTATAGCAATCCTATTGAAAAATGCAATGAAAACGTGCCGACGCAAATCAGTCCACAAAAATATGTCAGCAGAAATGTCCACAAATTGTGGGTAGCTTAAAACCCAGGGTGAACGAAATAGCACTTTACTGCTAATAATTAAAACTTTGTAAAATAGTACACGTAAAATGTGCTTACAATAACAGGGGGGTTATTATTAAACTTCCCTTATAAACAGCATTCTGCAGCTGTAACCGTTGAGCAGAATGCTACCCAATTTGGCATACGGACTGTACACAAGATGGGGGCCGATCTGCCGTAAACCCTTGGGTCGGCCCCCCCGGTGGGTGTCTTACAATCTTACACAAGATGCGCTCAAGGGAATTTTTCAGAACGTTTAGTTAAAAAATGTCCTCTAGATGACACTTTGAGTGGTGGAATCAGCTCCAATTATTACCCATATTAGTGAATAAATGCCCAAAAACTATTGAATAAATGTTAAAATTTTTTGTATATTTCGAATTAGCCATTTCCATCATTCAATTTGCCATTTTTCTTGCTAAACGCCACCTAGTGGACATTTTTTTAACTAATTTTTTTTTCGAAACCACAATTTTGGAGAAAGGGAGAATCGAAATATCTTTAATTTTTCATGATCGTGCAAGCAGATAATTACCAGCGTTCCATCTCGCTTTCGGGCACTTCCAATTTCATTTCTTAAATTCGCAATGCACGCGGTTGTTGTATCAGGAACATTTATTTTTGGACTTGCGTGCTTTGTTTCGAGAACCGGCGCATGAATTCTCGTCGAATAAAGTGGGCAATTCAGAACAATTCGAAACTTATGCTAGGTTTAACTCATGGATAGTCTATTCCGCCACGCTCGTTTAAGCGAATTTGTGATGTAATTCGAAACTTATGCTAGGATGTAAACATTCAGTTGGGAGAATCTGCACTTAAAGCTCTACCATACGTATCAGAATACCAACATATGTTATAGTTGGTTGCGAATAACGTCAGTTTGATGTCATACATCCGATCGTTTGCTTAAACAAACGTAGCAGAATAGCACCCATGAACTCAACTGGAGAGATCAAATCGCCTAAACCGATGTGCCTAGCAAGGCCGTAGCCAGGGGAGGGGGATGGTGGGGGTTCGACGCCCCACTTCCTCGAAAATTTAATCAATGCATTAGTAGTTTTTTTTTCCCGATGATTCTGAAGATCAATTAAAAAATTTTACCTCTACATATTCTCTCCCGAAGGGCTGCACATCTCGAACCCCCCCCCCTGTTCTGAACTCAAAACCTACCCGACTTTTGACAAAGCGGAACGTACAAAGTTTTGTACATGCATTTTGTAACGCAAGGCTTCGTTCGTTCGATAAGCCCATAAGACCGTTCTTTTAGGAAAATCATGAAACATTTGAACAACTTTTTCAACTTTGAACAACATTTGAAAGAATTCATCTGCACCAGGACACTAGAAAAAAAAAATTAAAATGCCTCTTTGCAAGTTACACTTTGTTACAGACAATAAATCTGTAAAAGTTATGAAACACTCATTTAAAAAAAAAAAAAAAGCTAAACTTACGGAATTTTCCAATCTTTCCCAAACATCTTAAATTTCGGCCCATTTTTGAAGGCAATTTTTGTGCTTTTAAGTTTATTTTTGCACGGGGCATATCGGTTGACTGTTAATACTAGTCTACAGTGCAGTTAATGAAGAAGCAATATCAATGTTCTTCGGAACAATCCAGACGACAGCCTCCTGGCTAAGGGTCTCAATCAACAAACCTCTCAAAATCCAATCAAATCAAATATCAATGTTTTCAAGTTTTCACATCACTGGTTTGTTTTTAAAGGTGTTCAGAAGTCCTGTGACGCCTACATCACGAGGGGTGCCGGCCTGGGAGGGTGTCTTGGGCAGAGGACTTTTTAAAGGAGGGAAACGCGTATTCACGTTACATGAGAAAATCTCTTAAAACTCAAGACACAAGGATGTATTCAAGGAGGATCCGAACTTTCTGGATTCTCCGCAATTTTGATTTTTGTTAATAATAATGGCGGAGATTTTTTTGCTAAAAATTCTACCTTTTCCACTGGTTGGACCGCCTCCGAAATTGTTTTCTGCATACGTCCCTGCCAGACCGTTTGATTGAAAACCGTGTCTAGGCAAGAACTCTGGCCCTTCGCACTTCATCCATGTACCATGTTCAGTGTTTCATTCATTTGGCCATGGTGAGGCTTAGGAGTTCCTTTTCGAACCTTAATTGATGTAATTGCTAAAACTGTTTTTTTACCGTGGTACTATGCTCAACGCGTATAATTTTTTTTAATGTATGTGCAGCGATAATTTTTTGCCCTGTGGACCGATTTCAAAAATTCTTTTTTTATTGGAAAGGGAATATCTCAGGGCTGGTCTCATAATAATTTTGTCACGTTCTGATGATATAATTCCGAAAATTATTTTTTAAAAAAACGTGTTCTTAAACCATTGCGTAAAGGGTTGCCAGGAAAGGCGCTGGACTTAATGTCAAAAGTCACCAAAGATGACCACTTTTGGCGATTTTTTTGCCAATTTTGGCGTCAAAAAATAAGCTCCTAAAACTGAACTCCGCTCATCTATATCTTCTATGTTTGGCGAAATTTGTCAAATCCTATTTTCTTTGGGAATAATGGTATAGTTTAGACAGGTTTGCCGATACCGGCATATGTCAAAAGTTTCCAAAATTTGCCACTTTTGGCCATTTATCGTCGTTTGGCATCAAAAAGTAAGTCCCCGACTTGGCGATATCTGCTATATTCGGTGAACATTTGCCATACCCTACTAATTTGGAATGAGAATAATTTTTCGTTATGGTGAAGTAATTTGAAGTCGGTTTTCTTTTTTTTTTTTTTAATCTTACTTCTCTTGTTTTTTCCCAGGTGATCCGGGAAACCTGGGCCCACCCCACCGTCACTCACCCGCTGGACATCAGCGTGGCATTCGGCGTCGGTTCAGCGTCCAGTGCTGACATCCAGAGGACGCTGGACTGGGAGTCCGAGATCTACGGGGACGTATTCCAGGAGGACTCTTCTGCCGCGACCAAGTCGCCTTCGGGGAAAATCATAGATCTCCTGAAGACGGCGCGGAGTGCGTGTTCCCCACTGCCGAAATTCGTGCTGAAGACGGACGATGACGTATTTGTGAACACATTTTCGCTCGTCCAACTCCTGAACAGTGAGTCACGTTCAATGAAATCTAGCACACACCGTTTTTTTTTTTACGTGAATACGTCTTAGAAAACTAATAAAAACAAAATCGGAAGGTGCAGTTTGATGTTGCAGCCAAATATCTATATTTTTCATCCAAAATTTAGTTCAGTCCCCAGAATGCTTCCAATGAACAAACCTATCGCGCTGTCACGTGATCAAAACACGATTGGTTTGTTTCAGTTTAATAAGAAACATTGATATATTTCGAAGTTTCCCCTGTTCGACACGGAAAACGTTCGAATTGTGTTTCACTTGAATCTCGCCCTTAATTACCCCACTCGATAGTTAAAGGGTGAAAGAATTCGTTACCTAGAGTGAGGACTATGACACATCGCTTACGGAGGAGGAGGAAGCGCCGAAATTTTGAGGTCGTTTCGGTGCGTATCACATGTTGTCGGTTTAGTATAAATTTTGACTCTGAGAAGCTAAAACGTTCGCTGGCATTTCATTCCTCAGCTCTCGTCAAGATCCATCGATTGCGAATGTAAAACATTAGAGTGAAATAATTGTAGTAAATCCTAACTAATATTAGAAATGCGAAAGTAAGTTTGTTTGTTTATGATGCTTTCACGCCTAAGCCGCTGAATTGATTATGATGAATTTTGGTTTAGATATAGATGGGACTCTGGAGAAGGCTATAGGCTACTTAGAATTTTAGATTTTTAATTACTTTTTCAATTATTAATTAAAAACCGTTTTTGCGTTGCCATGCTTGGCGAGTTTCGCCCGTATCAAATGATTTATGTTTTGAGCTAACAGGAATGCTATTACTTCAATGAAGAATCACGTGCATCTGAAAAACATTAAATACCACGGAAATATCCCAGTTTTCTGACAAATCTACCTATAAAAAAAAAAAAAAAAAAAAAATTGAATGTTCTCCAGACAAATCTACAGAGAGCAGAGCTTTGAAAATTTGAGCATGAATAAGCCCATGACTTCCGTAAGGTGCACCTGAGGCTCAGAATTTTGAAATTTTAATTACTTTTCTAACTATTAATTGAAAACCGTTTTATCGCCCGCACAAAATGATTTATGCTTTTGAAATAAAGCAGAAATTCTATTGGCAAAATCAGATGCAGTTGAAAAACATGAATTGGTATGGAAATTATGTTGATTTTACGCCAAATTAAAAAGCATAAGTAAAGAAAGGGGTATTTACGTATTATCCCGGCGCACAGTGGAGTATTCCTATCAAAATCCTGGCCAAAAAGCGAAAATTTTAAATTTGTTTAAAAACAGTAATATATATGTTTTTGGATAGCCTAGTAACTGATGCATCATGAGATACATGTTTTTCGACCATAATTCATATCCAAAAGATGCAACACTTGGTTTAAAAGCAAGTTTCTTCATTTACGGCAAGAGATTTCAGCGTTTTCCATTACTTCGTCTTGCATTTTTTACGGGCTCTTTAAATTAATTTACTGGTTTGATACTTAGTATAATTGTAGTAAAATATATGTATTTTAATTATATGTATCTATTAGCTTGAAAAAATAATATGATTTTATTTAAAAAAATTGTAAACTTTTTTTTTCTAATTTTTTTTTCAAAAATCCACATTTCAAAAAGCCTTTTGAAGGGGTGTCGCGCCTAATTTCAACTATAATCGTAATTATTACAGTATTGAGTGTCTATTACAAGAAAAAAATGTTCCCGCAACATCCACCATTTTTATTAAAAAAAATATTTATATATCGCCATTTTTATTTTTTCGATAATTTTTCGACGGGTGATCGCAAAAGGGATACAAACATACGTGCTTGTATTTCTCATAAACTATAAATTATGTGCAAGTGTTTGGATAAAGGTATATAAAATTCATTTTAGTTAAGATTTAACATCAGTATTTTAAATTCAGTATGTAATTTCTTATTTTTCTGATGTAAATTTGCTATAAGAAGAAAGTTTCTACATATTCCAAAATTGCCCTTTCTTAGTCCTGTAAATAGTCCCATCTATTTACAGCTTAGTTTTCCATTTACGTCGTAAATTGTGTCCAAAGCAAAAACTCCCCATTTTTGATTCTCAAAGGTTGGCAACTGTGACTTCGGGTCATTTTGAAGTGCTGGCTTGAAATAAATTACTCCTCTAGCTTAGAATGAGATTTTATGGGTTTGCAAGGAGGCTTCTTTTAAGCAGTGTCCTTTTAGCTGCTCTAGACAAAGGCCAAGGAAAAAGAACAAGCCTTTTAAGGCTGTTCTACCTGAGAACGGAGGATTTCGGTTGATTTTCGACCAAGATAGGGAGTAAACTTATAATCACATAACTTTGAGAATTTTCAGAATGTTTCCTCTAAAACTAGAATAAGAACTGACATTGCGATAAAATTTGAAAAGTTATTTAATTTTTTAAAAAATATTATTAAACTTGACATTTTTTTTAGAGAAAACGCTATTTTCTCGAATTTTACCCAAGATTAGAAATAAATTTACGATAATATAATTATGAAAATTTTCAGAATGTTTCCTCAGAAACTAGATTGGGAACTGACAGTGAGATAAATTTTGAAAAACAATTTAATTTTTTTTTTAAAATAGTGAAACTTGGCACTTTTTCAGAGGAAAACGTTTTTGATAGACTTTCACTTAAGATGAGAAATGAACTTATGATGCTAGAACTATAAAAATTTTTAGACTGTTTCTTCAGAAACCATACTGTGAACTGAAACAAATTTCAAATTTGAAAACTTACTACATTTTTTGAAAAAAAAATTATTAAACATGCCACTTTTTGAGAAGTCTGCTTTTTGGTTAACTTTCACTACAGATAAAAAATAAACTTACATTCCTAGAACAATGAAATTTTTCAGAATATTTCTTCGGGAACTGTACTGTGGACTACTGCAAATTTAAAATCTGAATAACCAGTCAGTTTTCATAAAAAGAAAGAAGGAAAAACATTGTTTTTTAAACTCAAATTCAAAATTGGCTGACTGAAAAAATTTCTTTGAAGTATAAATTTATAGATGTATTTAAGAATGTTTTGGAGCCAAAAATGTACTGCATTTTGCTTTTACAAATTTTATAATTGAAACTCGTAATTGTTAATGAAACCTAATGAACATGACTTCTGAAGCTACTTTACGATGCTTTATGAACATTAAGTTTATAGGAGCAATTTAATTTAAAAAATAAGTAAATAAATGAAGATGATATTTCAGACGGAAATTCAAAGAATTTCAGCAGTTTTATCGCGTTTCAATCGAATTTCATATGAAAAAATCAACTCGCGCTGATCTCTAATACTTACTACAATATTTTACATCAAGAAAAGTCCATTTTATCGTTTCAATTTTAAAGTTATAATTATATTTCTAAAATTTTTCAGAGAAATTCTAAAAAATACAGCTAACAATTGTGTCCATTACATGAATAAAGATGGCGCGACATGCATGCTTGGACCCCCAAACCAACCATATTTCACGCTTTTCCCCTAGTCCCCGATTCGACTTTCGCTCGTCAGGTTAAACAGCCTTAACAGTGAGACCCTACAACTTCTTCTTCCAGAGGGGTCCGATGGTGGTCCCTCTCTCTCTCACAAACAAACAAAAAAAAAAAAAAAAAAAAAAAAAAAAAGTGGTTCTTAGTGAAGACGAATATCAGAGTTCAAAAGAATCGGAATGAAAAAGTTAATCTTCAGAAGTCATTAGAAAACTAAGATCCCAATAGTAACTACATTTAGAAAGTGAAAAATCTAAAAATTTTTATGATAACAATTGATTTATAGATAAGTAGTATTGTATTTATAAGTATTAGTAAAGTATTAAGCGATTAAGGCACAGCTATACGGCTATTTGCCTAACGGGAAGGTTGCCTTGGGCGGAGGGCTTTTTAAGGGGTTCTATTGCGTATTCACGTGACATCTGAAGAAAATCGCCCAAAACTCCAGACCGTTAGATCGACAGTCGCGTGCTATTACATTTATAAGTGGTATTATACAATAGCAGTACTTCCCAGTAAGGGACACTCCCCGGACAAGACATTTGTTAGAAACCAACTTCGAGTCGTTTGGCGATATATCGCCAAATTTGGCAACAACACGCTTTTTTTATATAATTTAAGAAGTATATAATACTAAAGAGTTAGTCAAAAGTCAACAGTAATGATTTTAACATTAAAACACATGAAAAATATTTTTGGCCAGGATTTTGACACAAATATTCCACTGTGCGGCGGTCCGCCAAGACGAGCGATTTTTTGCCGAGATAAATGCCGGGCACATGAAATTATTCATGGTTTTGAATACGATTGGCAACAGTTTGGCAACTCATTTGACGAAAAAACAGTTTGGCGGGAATGAACGCCGGGATAATACGTAAGTTACCAAGAAAAGTCCAGATGTGTTTCTTAAAGTTCATAAATTTCCAAATCCTACCAGTAATATAAATGTGTACGTTTGTGTGTTTGGATGTTTCTGACTGAATCACAAAAAAATGGTTGAACGGATTTGGGAAAATTTGTAATGAAGACAGCTTATGCCCTGGATTAACATACAGGCAACCTTTCAAGCAAATGGCATAAATAATTCTTTTACAAAGACACTCAACTTAATTCTAATGCATTGCGCTCTATAGAAATTTTGTAGCTACTAAACCGATTGTAAAACTTTTTTTCACTGATTGGATGTTACATTATTCCTGAGTATTATTGTTTGTTTGTTTTTGATTAAGACCGATTGACTGCACTAGGGTCCTAGGCCTATATGGGGAATTCCTCTGTGGGGGACTTTCTGGGATCCGAGCCCGTATTTACGCGAGGTTTTTTAGAAAACTACGGAAAACTGCGATCCGCTGGGTCGACGGGCGTGACCGGGTTTGAACCTGGCACCTCCCGCCTTGCAGTTTTGAGAGCAGAACTTCTTAGACACTGGTGGCCCCCTAAGTGTTATAGGCTACCTTTAATGCATATATCACGGACAGTTCTTTTACAGGGATGCTAATAAGAATTACATTACGTTCTATGTCTATCTCTGTAAGTACTGAATCGATTCCTAAACTTTTTTTACTGATAGTAAGCTACAGTATTCTTGAGTATTACAGGCTAAAATTCATGCATGTAGCGTAAATAGACCCTTTACAGGAACACTCAAAATAATTCTAATCCATTACGTTCTCTGGGTATCCCTGTAACTGCAGAGCCGATTCTAAAACTTTTTCGCTAATAGAAAGCTGCACTATTCCTGATTAACATAGGCTAAAATTAATGGATATAGCATAAATATATCTTTTACAAGAACACTCAAAACAGTTCGCAAATACTGTCGTAACTGTCTCTATTCGCCAAATGCGAAAAAAAAAAATCTAGATTTAGTAACTCTGCATACTCTCTTATTTTAAATGAAGTATACTACCATACATTATACTTCATTTAAAATAAGTAAAAAGCAAATAATATTTAAATGCAGTTTCTTTTGTTGCAAATATATTTGTTATTCACACATGCTTCATTTCTCTCGGGACCTAATTCTAAAGCCGTCGCGGACGAAGTCGCGGGTAGCAGCTAGTATATGTATATAATTAAATTTTTTTAAAAATCTGATGGGGACACCACATGACTTTCTTGTATGTCTATTAAATCATAAGTATTTTCGCTGCATTTCATGTAAACTTATTCTGTTTGAAAGAGATAAAATACTGCAGTAATACTAAAGTTTAGCAATTTCTAGACAAATATTTGAGATATCGCCATGGTCGTCGGCAGCATAGGGCAAGGGGGGGCAATGCCCCCCTGGATTTTTGTAGTGTTTTCCCTTGCTTTTTTGCTCTTTCCAACATGGTAACCATACGTTGAAGTAGTCTTTGCCCCCCCTCCCTAGGAAATATTCTGCCGGTGCCCATGGATATCGCCAAGCTAGGTTCAATTTGAAAGATTTGTTTTTGGCACTTAGTTGGGCGATATTCCGCCAAAAGCCGACAAACTTGTGACGGTTAGCGTGATTTCGGTCATAGCTGAAATACTAAGCATATGAAGTTAACAAGGAATTGTTTCTAAATCGTGCTCTATCTTTTTCAGTCTCTAAAGATGATGACAATCCAGATTGTCTTTCAACTAACAATCCAAACTGTACAGATTATGAGCTATTCTCACATAAAGTGTGTGACACAAGCAGTATCGCTCTAAATGATTATGTTTTAATCAAGGAAGGTGTGAACTTGAATGTAAAGAAATGTACTCTGTTGGGGATATAATAGACTAAATAGAAATGGATTGCGAAGTTCTGTACGTCAAACGAATATGTTCTCGCTTCAAATTTGTGCGTTCTTCGGAAACATACATTTTTGAAAAAACTTTTTTTTTTTTCTCAATGGCCTGCCGCTGCCTTCTTAGGCTTTGGTCACAACGGTCCAGAATTATTGACCATTATTATGGGGGCACCTAGTAGGTGGACCAACGTCGCCCCCTATGAATAGACGGACAAATGACAACCACGCCCAGTCGGGGATCGAACCCCGGCCGCCGGGAGTTGAACCCGAAACTGTAGTACGGTACCAGCCATACAATCCGGTCGGCTTTTTGGAAAAACTCAAATTGTATTAAAACTACCACCTCCTGCCTCTTCAGGTGCTACAGAAAGGAAAGCAGAACACGCTTAAATCTACTGAGTAAAATAATAATCAAACGGAGTATATTTTTACTCAATTTTTGACTTCAAACAGCCATTCTCCCGATTGAGTAAAATTTGCTCCATTAATCGACAAAAATCAGTGGAAATCAAATCGAAAAATTCCTAATTTTTGAGCATTATACAACAACTCCATTTAGCCTAAATAACAATAAAAAAAGAGGAGTGTTTTTACAAAATCTAAGTTTTTTATTAATATAACTGTACTCAATTATGATTATTATTTAAGCTATAGAATGAGCGTTTTTACAAAATCAGTCCTTTTTTAATTAATATATCTGTACTCCATTAAGATTATTATTTTAAGCTAGAAAAAGGGTGTTTTATGAAAATTTGCTGTTTTTGATTAATATATTGAATTATTAGTTTTCTTCATTTTTTATTATCAGAGCTGTAATCTATGATTATAAGTCCGAGAAAATAAATTTTAAATCAAGGCAAATACATTACATATATCTTAATACACTATAAAAAAGTATTTTTTAATAAGTAGAATATAATTTCACTATAGTCTGTAGTTATAAAACGAATTCACAGTACAGTCAGAATACAGAAAATCATGGTTAAACCAGCTGTGAGATTTAATTAAAGCATCAACCAAATTTATTTACATAAAAAGGTAAAATAGTACTTACGCACTTGACTGAAGATATCATAACTTCATTCATTTGTTTTACAACAGCGACGAGATTTTTAATCCAATCGTAAGAAACAAAGTCCATTAAAACAAAATTTTTACCGAAAGCATCCTCTCCACATTTAGGTTGAATTTATTTCACAACTCTGAATATGAAAAAGATGCATTTGGTATTCGGATATAAAATAAAATTATCACCAGCGAATACATCGAGACCCACAGCAAAAGGACTTAGTATTAAGTAAAGTATCCTCTTTAGAAACCCTTTTAATTCATATTTTAATAACGACATGCCCGCCGTAAGCCACTATTCCCGCGTTGTGACTATGTACTGTTTTCCGTTGAAGAGCGTTGGTCACGTGATAGTAATAGGATATCTTACCCGGCATCTTTTCGTGGGGGAGAGACAGAATTCTCAAATAGACAAGATTTAAGTGAAAATTGAGCTAAATAGAATCCAGCGAATTGAGAGCATTGAGGCGAATGGAGGAGTTTACAAATTATTGTCTTTAAGAAGTATTTTTCGGAAATTTTTAGCGTAAAAGGATTTAAATCAGCCGATAGGAAATTTAATCAATAAAGGAGTGTTAGTTTTAATCAATAGATTTAAGCGTGTAGGCGGCAAGCGCTTTGAATTCCGACGATGAGGTGAAAAATGCTGTGGAGTCCTGATTATCGTCATTAGCGGGAAGTTTCTATGAAGAAGGTAAGAAAAGGTGGTAACGCACTATGACATTTGTTTGAACATTGGCGGAAACTATGTAGAAAAATAGTTTAAGGTATGCTCTTTCATATAAAACTAAAATTTGCTTGAAAAAAATTTTTTTTTTTTTTTTTTTTTTTTTTTTTTCTTTTTCAATACGGAACTTGCTTTCCAAATACGACTTGTATTGATTCATCACAGACTTTAAATAAATTGAAGGTATCCATAGACCTTAATCTATTTAAAGTCCTTTGGGTGACCCTGTTAATAAATTACTCAGTAGGTTGCAATAAAAAAGAGATGCGCAGTTATATGTTACAATAGTTCTAAATACAAAATATCAACATTCTACGGTTTAAAGTTTCAGATTTATGCTAAACACGTAATTATTTTTGTTGTTACATTTAGCGATATTTCAACAAAACTCGTTAAGATCGATGAAAAAAGGCAAGATTTTGTGCATGGACCAAACAGTGACTGAATACAGACATAATATATTGGAGATGTCCAAAGACATTAATGTATTGAAATTCTTTTGGGTGTTCCTGTAAATAAATTCTCCAGTAGATTGGAACTAAAAATAGAGGTGCACAACTACATGTTACAACAATGTTATATAAAAGTCCAACAATCTACGACCAATAGTTTTTGAGATATGCGAGTTACATAAATTATACGTCCACAAAAGTCGCGAAGCGTGGCAGCTTTTGACGCTATTTTGAGGGAGGCACATGACCGTCGTCGGACCATTATCTGACTATATGATAGGATGGTATTGTGTTTGAAATGGATGAATGTACTAGAACTGCCACTGGCCACAATGTGTTAGAATTTTTTTTTGAGTATTCCTGTAGAAGAAATATAAATGATAAAGACACTATTTTCGATGGGGATATTCATTTTGTAATCGCTAACAACATATATCACTTTCGATTCGTTTAAAATAGCTTAATACCTGTAAAATACGCTTTAATGAATTTCTGCCCATAGAGCGTAATGTATGGAAAATCTTTTGGTTGGCCCTGTGAATAAACTGTCCAGTCGATTGGGACCAAAAAGGGGAGGTGCACAACTAGATGTTACAGCAATCCTAAATATAAAATTTCAACATTCTACTGCTAATAGTTTTTGAGATACACGAGTTACGTAACATACGCACGTACGTACAGACGTCACGGAAAAACTGGTCAAAATAGACTTGCGATCGGTCAAAATGGATTTGACATGCATTTATATGAACATACGTAGATGCGTACGTATATTCTTATACGCTCTTAAAAG